>BLSH010032353.1:63922-77383 GCA_018402905.1 Glandirana rugosa
AATACTAATCTCGACTCGCTTGGGCCTGACATTTCAAGCCCAGGCATGGCTTGAAACCCCACAGGCCCTCGGCCTGGGCCTGAAAAGTTTTTTTCAGGCCCAAGCCCAGGCCCCAAGACCATTAAAATTACTTTTTAGAATTTTTACGACATTTTTTCGGGTCCTTCCAGGATCTCCAGACGTTTTCCTTCAAGAACATCTTTTCTAGGCAAAGAAAAGATGTTGTGTGTGAATAACAGATGTGCAAGCATTAGCGGCAATAAGAAAAGTGACAGACTAAAAAGAAGTGTGAAGAACATACTTCCTTTTGCAGACCTCTAGGACCTTCCTGGGCTTTTTTACAGCATTTTTAAGATTTTTCATTAAAATTACCAGAACCCCGGACCCGAACCCGGACTTTTTTTGAAAAAGTCGGGTCCGGCTCCCGGACACCCCAAAGTTCGGTACGGACCCGAACTTTACAGTCCGGGTTCGCTCAGCTCTAATCATAAATACATTGGAGCTCCTAAACAAATCCAAGCCTACACCAGCAATTAGTGATAAAATATTCCAGGCTAGAAATAATCTCAGAATCTTCTTAAGTGCTAAACACGCAAAACTAATGATGAAAAAACTCAAAATTTCCATGCTGCAGGGAACAAAGCAGGCAAATTACTAGCCAACCAAGTCAAACAAAAAACAATCAAACAAAATGATCCCTACATTATACACCCCACTAATGGCGATAAAGTGTTCCATCCAAAAGATATCTCTAATGCCTTCAGAGTCTATTACTAACCTCTCTATAATCTAAAAGACGACCCCTTATTACACAACCTGAGAAAGAGAACATCTTAACCTTAACCACTTCAGATCCGCACTATAGCCGATTGATGGCTACAGCGGATCTAAAATGCCGGAAGGCCGTCAACTCTAGGCAAGCTCTCGCCACCACATGCCCGTGGGTCGGACGGACTCGATATCCACTGGAGACCTGTGATCCATTTACATAGAGCCAGAACGGGGAACCGACGATGTAAACACGGCGGTTCCCCGCTCTGTGAGGGGGGCATGACAGATCTACTGATCCCTTTGATCTGAATCAGTTAGATCTGTTATGTCCCTGTCAGCCCCGCCCCCACACAGTTAGAACACATACAGAGAACACATTTAACCCCTTCACTGGCCCCTTAATGTTAACCCCTTCACTGCCAATGACATTTATACAGTAATCAGTGTCTATTTTTACATCTGATCGCTATATAAATGTCATTGGCCCCAAAAAAGTGTCAAAAACGTCAGACATGTCCGCCGCAATATCGCAGTCCCAATAAAAATCGCAGATCGCCGCCATTACCAGTAAAAAATAAATAAATAATAAAAATGTCATAAACCAATGTCCATAGTTTGTAGGCACTATAACGTTTGCGCAACCCAATCAAAATACGCTTATTGCGATTTTTTTTACCAAAAATATGTAGAAGAATATATGTCGGTCTAAACTGATGAATACATTTGTTTTATATTTTTTTATTTTTGGATAGGTATTATAGCAAAAAGTAAAAAATATTGTTCTTTTTTCAAAATCGTCGCTCTTTGTTTGTTTATAACACAAAAAATAAAAACCGCAGAGGTGATCAAATACCACCAAAGAAAGCTCTATTTGTGGGGAAAAAAAAGGACGTCAATTTTGTTTGGGTACAATGCTGCATGACCGTGCAATTGTCATTCAAAAAGCGACAGCACTGAAAACTGAAAATTGGTCCGGGCAGGAGGGGGGTTTAAGTGCCCAGTAAGCAAGTGGTTAAACAACCTGACACTACCTAAACTCACCCAAGAACAACTTACTTCATTAAATACTCCTTTCTCAGAGAAAGAAATAATCCAGGCCATAGATTTATTTCCCAGAAATAAAGCCCCAGGACCTGATGACTTCACAGCCGAATATTATAAACTTTTTTGTAAAACTCTAGCTCCATACATGTGTCAAATGTTCAACGCTGCTGTGTCCTCTGGTGAATTTCTAAGAGAAATGCTCTCCGCAAACATTATAACCTTGCCCAAACCAGGGAAGGAGCCGAACACTCCATCTAACTTTTGCCCCATCTCATTACTAAATACTGATACCAAATTATATGCGAGACTCATAGTCCACAGACTAACTCCAATAATGCCATACCTGATACACCCAGATCAGGTTGGTTTTGCATTAGGCAGACAGGCACCAGATGCCACACGCAAAATATTTAATCTCCTACACTTTGCTGAAACAAAAAAAATCCTGACCCTATTCCTAGAGTTAGACGCAGAGAAAACCTTTGATAGGATCCACTGGGGCTATCTGAAACACGCCTTAGAGAAATCTGTCTTTCAAGGTGCAATAACATCTGCTATCCAAGCTCTATACACAAACCCCTCTCCCCGTATATTTTCAGATGGAACTTTCTCAGACCCATTTCCTATTACAAATGGCACAAGGCAAGGGTGCCCTCTGTCCCCCATAATATTTACACTTTTAATGGTGTCCTTAGCTCAAAAAATCTGAGAATCAGAACACATATCAGGCTTGAAAATTAGAGACCACGAATACAAAATCACACTTTTTGTGGACGATATAATCCTCACTCTGACAAACTCGGCTTCTTCCCTGGTTACCGCATGGAATATTCTACAGGTCTTCAATACTTTCTCACTCTATAGAGTAAATGAATCAAACTCAAATATATTAAATGTAATGATACCTGAAGGGCTTAAACCCCACCTACAAACCATAGCTCCCTTTCACTGGGTGCCCTCCTCCATGACATACCTGGAAATCATCCTCACCTCTTCTACATCCAACCTGTTCACAAGCTACTATCTACCATTTCTCCAAACATGCAAAACAGACCTTCAAGCATATAGCAAGTAATACCTATCATGGGCAGGCAGAGTAGCGGCCTTTAAAATGATTACCCTACCAAAGCTTCTGTACATATATAGGGCCCTACCAATAGTTGTTCCCGAATCATTCTTCATCACTCAAAAAAATCCTAAGTACATTTGCTTGGATGGGTAAGAAACGCTGATGTTCATATAACTCCACCATTAAACTCAAATTAGTAGGTGGAATGGGATTTCCTGATGTAAAAGACTACCATGTTGCAGTTATCTTAGATCAAGTGAGACACTGGTTAACCTCAACTCCCAAAAAACACTGGCATCAAATTGAACAAACATTCATCACCAAGGGGAAACTAAGCTCCCTTTTATTGGCCCAATCTGTCTTAGACAAGTTTAAAGAAACACCCCACCCCACCATTACTGGAGCTAGAGCTGCATGTATATTCCTATCTCTAGCCCATGCCCATAGGGAGGATGACATACAGATACCAGTGTCATTAGAAATCTCCAAATTTCTAATCCCAAACTTGACATTGACACACGGGGATCATATGAAACATTTACCTATACAATCCCTGATGCACAACAACCAACTTCTATCCTTTGAAACGCTACAGACTAAACACGACATTCTTCCTCAAGGAATCTACGCATACAACTCAATTCACTCATACCTGAACAAAAAAGATACCCCTATCACTAAAATCCCTAGCAAAGTTTAGTTGTTCTGGACATCTAACTCCCCAAAGATCAAAGGTATCACTCTCTTATACAATACTCTCCATGACAAGGATAAATTTAGTAAAATATCGACATATAAAAGATGGGGAAGAGACCTACAAACCACCTTTACTGACACCCAATGGCAAAAAGCTATTCAATATAACCAAAAAGAATCTTGCTGCATTAATTACTGGGAACTCTCACAAAAACTCTATCATAGATGGTGCCTCACTCCGGTCCAAATGTTTAAATTCGCAAATCTGGACAATGATGACTGCTGGAGAGGTTGCTCCCGCAACGGATCCTTAACCCATATTCTATGAGAATGTTCCCACATTCATACATTCTAGGAAAAGGTATTTTCCTTCATCTCAGATCTCACAGGAATCATAACTAAACCCTCAGAACCCCTAGCTATTCTCAGTATAGGCATCGAAACATTCCCGCCAGAATACAGAATAATAGTGATGCATATCCTCTTTGCAGCTAGACTGCTCATTATGCGTAAATGGAGAAGCTCCATGACCCCTAACCTTTCTGATGTGAAACTACAACTTGCCTTAGTTAAAGAATTCAAATTCAGTTCCGCTCTTAAGAACAACACTATCCAAAAACACAACAAAACCTGGAAGCCTTGGAAAAACATTGAAAACAGGGCACAACCAACTTTCAAAATTTAAAAATGTAAAACCATCTTGAATTCAATTTCTAAGCATGGGCTCATGGTTGAAGATTGTTTTGAATAATTGTATTATCCTGTTCACTTGTTATTATTTTCTATGATAACATTACTAAGAAACCTACTGTTCAAGTCTGACATTTACAAACCGATGTTATATTTGCATACAAATTCAATAAAAATCTAATATAAAAAAAAAAAAATAAGCTTGGTGGTTTCTGGGTCTCTCAACAGTTTTTCAAGTGGGGGGCTTTTGGAGAGGATTAGTCAGAGAGCCGAATCGTGCACGAACAGCATGGTGGAGTTGGTAATAGAAGAACAGGTATGTATTTGGTAAATCGAAGTCTATTTGCAGTTGGCGAAAGGATTTAAAACCTTGTGCATCAAAAATGTGGCATAGGTATTTCACCCCCCTAGAGGACCATCCTATGGGATCAGGTATGGAATATAACTCCTTAAGAGTAGGATTAAACCATAAGGGGGTGTTTGGAGAAATTAGCCACGGATCCTTAAGGATTTTGGCAACAATTGTCCTGAATAAGGAAAGAGACATACATAATATGGTCGTACCTGACTGTGTAGGAACACAATCCCTGTATATCGTATTGTGAAGAGTTTCCATAGAAGAAACAATAGCTCCCTCTGTACTAGTGCAGGCATTATTAGCACTTGGATGTAGCCAATCATGAACATGTACCACTTGGGAGGCCAAATAATATAAATAAAAGTTGGGAAATGCCAAGCCCGCCAGGTGTGATGGGAGCCTTAATGTTTCTAGGGCTACCCTAGGTGATTGGCCATTCCAAAGAAATGCAGTGCAAATGGTATCTATGCATCTAAATATGGATTTCGGTACCCGACAGGGAGAATTGGCCAGAACATAAAGTAGTTTAGGGAGGTAAATCATTTGGATAATGTTGGCCCTACCCATGAGGTCGAAGGACAGATCCATCCACTGCCAAGTGTGCTCCTGTAACTGTGTCAGTAATGGACAAAGCTTATTAGTGATATAGGAGGACAATGGCATTTGAACTATTATGCCCAAGTACCGGAAAGATGTGACTATCTGCAGTTCTGATTCCGGATGAATCAGGGGTATGGCTGCTTGATCCAATGGGAAGAGAACGGGTTTTACCCAATTCACCCGAAATCCGGAATAGTCTCCAATGGTATTAATGACTGTCAAAAGATGTTTAAGAAAGTCGTGAGGGTCTCCCAAATATACCAAAGTATCATCTGTGTATAGAGAATTACGTTCAATGGTCCCTACCTGAAGGCCTCTAATAGATGGGGAGTCACAGGTTCTAATAGCTAGGGGTTCCATCACCAGGGCGAACAGGAGGGGAGACAGAGGTCACCCCTGCCTGGTGCCTCTGGCAATCGAAAATGCCTCGGTTACTTGGGAATTGACTCTAATACAGGTCATCGGAGAAGCATACAGAAGCTGTATCCATGCTACTATGCGAGGACCTAAGTCATATCATTGCAGGACCTGGAAAAGACAAGGCCACTCCACACTGTCGATTGCTTTGCGCGTATAAAGCAACACGGGTGGGTGAGCAATCATGAGGGTATTGCAGGTTGTAAAACAATCTTCTAATGTTCATTCTTGTAGAGGGGCTGGGTATAAACCCCCCTGATCACTCCCTATCAATTTGACAATCACCTTATTGAGGCGGTTGGCCAGTATTTTAGCAAGAATTTTGGCGTCCGTGTTTATAAGGGATATTGGACGATACGAGTCACATTTCAAGGAATCTTTAGGGGGTTTTAATAGGAGAACAATTAAGGCTTCACGCATGGAGGGGGGGAGAATCCCACCCTTCAAGGCAGCATTGTACATTTTAAAAAGGAGAGAACTGAGTAAAGGACTGAACTGGCTATACCATTCAGCTGGGAAGCTGTCTAGGCTTGGGGTTTTGTGTGGTGGTAGTTGTGAAATAGCAAGTGAAACATCCTCTACCATAAGAGTTTTCCTATCCTGATCAGTCAGTTGAGGCAAAGAAATTGGCGTTAAATATTCCCTCAGCTGGGCATCAGAGTATTGGGCATACAAATCCTTATAGAAAGAGAGAAATGCGTCCACTATGTCCTGAGGGTCATCACTAATTCTCCCCTGAGAGTTCTGGATCCAGGATATAGAAATAGGAATGCGGTCAGGTCTGGTCAAATAGGCAAGAAGGCGGCCAGCCCTGTTACCATGTTCAAAGGATTTTTGGGTGGCGTATAACATACTTTTTTGAGTCAGGTCCAACAAGCAAAGCTTGTACTCTCTGCGTTTTTGCAGCCACAAATCTCGCCTGGAGGAGTCAGGTTGTGCAACATTTGCAGCTTCAGCGGTCACCATTGCAACCTCTAGTTCTTCAGTACATTGCTGAGCATTCTTACGGAGGACACCTGTAATAGACATAAACTTGCTCCTGAGTACAGCTTTAGAGGCCTCCCAAACTGTTGAGGACTCAGCAGAGCCTTAATTAACACTCTAGTAATCTACAATACCTTTCCCACAGGTCCCCTGCACAATCTCATCTTCCAACCAATAAGGGTTCAGCAGCGGTCCAGAGTTAGGAAGCAGGAGGAGATCTACCGATAGAGATGCGTGATCAGAAACGCCTCTGGGCAGACAGGATACTGAGGAGACCAGTGGTAAAACATCTGTAGTAGTAAATACCACGTCAATTCAAGACATGGTGTGAAAGGAGTCAGAGTGACAACAGTATTGACATTCATCTGGGTGTTTCCACCTCCAGAGTTCAGTAAGACCATACAACCGAGTCCAATCTAGGAAGGAGGGATAGGACCTGCCACTACCTCCCAAGCAGTCAATTGCTGGATCTAAGATAGGATTAAAGTCCCCAACATGCATTATAGGGCCATGGGATCCCGACACCAGTATAAGGGACAATTTGGAGAACACCTCCACAGAAAATGGGGGAGGAACATAGATAATGACCAGGGTAAGGATCACATAGGGAAACCGTAAGGTTAGCACCACAAATCTGCCCTCTGGATCTGTCTTTACTGACAAGCCTTTCACTGGGAGAGACTTTGCTAACAAAATGTTAGCCAGGTATGCCTGTACATAAAAAATGTACATAAAAAATGACATAAAAATAAATGTGAGAGATGACATCAATAATGGTTCTGGGGAGGAAGTTGAAGCCTTATGGGTAGAGCTACAAAGGGAAGACAAGGGGAAAGTAATACTAGGAATATGCTATAGACCCCCTAATCAGAGGGAGGAGGGGGAGGCGGACCTCCTATCACAATTTGGAATAGCGGCAAGGATGGGAAGTGTTATTATAATGGGGGATTTTAATTATCCAGATATTGACTGGGAGGAAGGTACTGCACGTTCAGCCAAGGCTCGCCATTTCCTAAATGTCCTGCAGGATAATTTTATGGGTCAGATGGTAAATGTACCAACAAGAGAAAAAGCATTATTGGACCTTTTGATTACCAACAACACAGACCTGATCACAGACGTGGAAGTAAGGGGCAATCTAGGAAACAGCGATCACAGGTCAATTAGTTTTAGCATAAATTACACAAATAGGAAACGCAAGGGGAATACAAAGACACTGAATTTTAAAAGAGCCAACTTCCGGAAACTACGCTCCTTGCTGGAAGATGTTAACTGGGATAACATTCTAGGAACAATGAATGCGGAGGAAAAATGGGAGTGTTTCAAGAACACACTAAACAAAGGTATTAGGCAGTGTATCCCAACAGGAAATAAAATTAAAAGAGCTAACCAAAAACCAGGATGGTTTAATGCCGACATAAAGGCACACATAAAAGCAAAAAAGAAGGCCTTCAAAAAATACAAGGAGGAGGGATCTCAGTTAGATTTTAAGTACTACAAAACACACAATAAGGAATGAAAAAGGGCAATCAGAGCAGCTAAGATTGAACATGAAAGACACATAGCTGAGGAAAGTAAAAAGAATCCCAAAAAATTCTTTAAGTATATAAACAGTAAGAGAGGGGGGTCAGATCATATTGGCCCAATAAAGAATGATGAAGGTATTTTGGTTACAGAGGATGGAGAAATGGCAAAGGTGTTGAACTCATTTTTCTCCTCAGTATTCACAATTATTCAGAACTACAATGCTGGTCCTCATGTCACCTCACAGGAAGCACCCTTGTGGCTGACTGAGGGTGAAATCAGGAATAGGCTTGAAAAACTGAACACCAATAAGTCACTGGGCCCAGATGGCTTACACCCAAGGGTCCTTAAGGAACTTAGCCACGTTATTGCCAGACCCTTGTACCTAATCTTTAAGAGCAGTTTTCTGACTGGTATGATACCAGCTGACTGGAGGAAAGCCAATGTGGTACCAATATATAAAAAAGGACCAAGATAAATCCCTGGGAATTACAGACCAGTTAGCTTAACATCAATAACATGCAAGCTCTTGGAGGGAATAATAAGGGATTATATACATGATTATTGTAATGAGAACGGTATCATTAGCAGTAATCAACATGGGTTCATGAAGAATCGCTCTTGCCAAACCAATCTATTAACCTTCTATGAGGAGGTGAGCTGCCACCTAGATAAAGGAAGGCCTGTGGACGTGGTGTACCAGGATTTTGCGAAGGCGTTTGATACAGTTCCCCATAAACGTTTACTGTACAAACTAAGGTCCCTCAACATGGATCAAAGGGTGAGTACCTGGATTGAAAACTGGCTGCAGGGAAGAGTCCAGAGGGTGGTGATAAATGGGGAATACTCAGAATGGTCTGGTGTAGAAAGTGGGGTTCCCCAAGGTTCTGTCCTGGGACCAATCCTTTTCAATTTATTCATAAATGATTTGGAGGACGGGGTGAAGAGCTCAATCTCAATATTTGCGGATGATACCAAGATAAGCAGGGCAATAAACTCTCCACAGGATGTGGAAACTTTGCAAGAAGATCTGAACAAATTATTGGGGTGGGCAGGCAAATGGCAAATGAGTTTGAATGTAGAAAAATGTAAGACAATGCATTTGGGTACCAAGAACCTGAACGATAACTACTCACTAGGGGGGGAGCCCCTGGGGGAAACTAGGATGGAAAAAGACCTAGGGGTCCTGGTGGAGAATAGGCTCAGCAGTGGCATGCAATGCCAAGCTGCTGCAAGCAAAGCTAACAAAGTGTTGGCATGCATAAAGAAAGGGATTAACTTCAGGGATAAATCAATAATTCTCCCATTATACAAGTCTCTGGTGAGGCCACACCTGGAGTATGCCATCCAGTTCTGGGCGCCGGTCCTCAGGAAGGATGTCCAGGTATTGGAAAGGGTTCAGAGAAGAGCCACAAAGCTAATTAAGGGATTGGAAGACCTTAGTTATGGGGAAAGATTACAAGCACTGAACTTATTCTCTCTGGAGAAGAGACGCTTGAGAGGGGATATGATTTCAATGTACAAATATTGTACTGGTGACTCCGCTATAAGGACAAAACTATTCAGTGCAAGGGAGTACACAAAGACACGCGGCCATTCACTAAGAATAGAGGAAAGGCGGTTTAACCTTAAAATGCGTAGAGGTTTCTTTACGGTAAGAGCAGTGAGAATGTGGAATTCTCTTCCACAAGCAGTGGTCTCTGCCAGTAGTGTAGATACATTCAAAAAACTACTAGATGCACACCTAAGGGACCAAAGCATTGAGGGATATACAATGTAATACTGACATGAAAGCACACACATGGGTTGAACTTGATGGACTCGAGTCTTTTTTCAACCTCACTAACTATGTAACTATGTAAAAAAATGGAGACTCCTCTTAAATAAATAGTATGAGTGGCATTGTATGAGGAAGTCAACCATGAGTGTTTGAGGGTCCTAAGTCTGGAATTTACCAAGAGGGTCTCTTGATGGCAAATAATATGGGGCTTATGCTTTTTAAGAAAAGAGAAAACAAATGACTGCTTGTGAGGGGAGTTCGTACCCCTAGTATTCCAGGAAACGAGTGATCAGTGATCAGTGATCTAGCCATTTGAAAGAAATCAGTTATAACAATCAATAAGAGGAGTTTGCATGGAACTCAAGCAATGAGACACTGACCAAATATGAGGCATGTGCATTAAGTCATATACAGTTAAAAGAAAAATAAACACAAAAACTGGTGCAAAAAAAAGACAAAATAGAAAAATCAGAAAATAATGTTGACTCCAGAAAAAAACCTGGAGTAGACCAAACAACATCCCACCCATTCCACCCTGCTCTACCATCTCAAACTTAGTGAGCCTTGAATCCCTAACACACTCAAAAAGAGCCTCTATTGCTCGAGGTTATAAAACCAGTGAAACACAAGAAAAAAAAGGGAACTCCAACTTAAAACACCCTGTGGCCTCGTCACCTATTGGTAGGGGGTTAGTGGGGAATTCAGAGGGCTCTTAGTAGCAATATGTCTATTGTCCCAATGTGTTAATAGAGGGCTTAGACAAGTAATAAGGCACGGTCAGTAAAATCATGCAGTAGTTGGGCCCAGGAAGTTGTAAGCAAAATTAGAATGTCTCATGGGCCACGCCTGAGTTCCGACCAGTTTTGTTATTAATGTTGTTAAAGGTCCATGCATGGATAGGAGCACAGTATGGGCCCTTCAGATTATTATTCCAGAAATCAAAAAATAGTGCAAAAGCTGTATATTGGTCTGGTAGCACAATTAATAAAAGTATTTAACAAAACCATAGATCACAATGGATAGAGGCGCAGGAAGGTGGTCAATTATGATCAGTTGTGTCCCCGTCTATGCTGGGTTCCAAAATGATCATCCAGCCAGGCCATGGCATCTTTAGGATTCGTGTAGAAGGAAGCCTTGCCATCACATGTAATTCTCAGCTTAGCCGGAAAGAGCATAGCATATTGCAGACCTTCTTTACGTAAACGGTCTTTAACCATAGCAAAGGAGATGTGTTGACGTTGGACTTCAGCTGAGAAGTCAGGGTAAATGGATACGTTGTTGCCATTAAACTTGAGTGGTCCCATCTCTCTGGCCAGGAGCAAGATGGTAACTTTATCCTGAAAATTGAAGATCCTGGCAATCATGGGATGTGGAGGGGATCCAGGGGGAGGTGGACATGAGGGAGTGCGATGCACACGTTCAATCAGGAAGGCATGAGACAATGCCTCTATCCCAAGGGCATCTCGCAGCCATGAATGAAGAAAACGTTCAGGACGGGAACCCTCAGAACATTCCGGAAACACCACAAAATGGAGATTGTTCCTTCTGGAACGATTCTCCAGATTGTCCAATTTAGCTTTAAGGCAGTGGTTCTCAACTCCTGTCCTCAGGACCCGCTAACAGGCCAGGTGTGCAAGATAACTGGAAAACATCACAGGTGATATCGTTTGCTGCTCAGTGTTGCAGTATTCCAGTCTGCATCTCCCCAAGGTAATACTTAAAATCTGGCCTGTTAGTGGGTCCTGAGGACCTGATTTGAGAACCACTGCTTTAAGGGATGTCAGTTTATCAGTGGATGTGCGTACAGTAGCAGATAAGGGGTGCCACATCCTCCAATGCACTAATCTGTTCTTCAGCAACCCCTACTCTCTCCCGCAGCCCCTGGACATCCTGTCTAAGCAGTGAAAAGTCCACACGGATAGTTTCTATCTATACAGACAGTAAGGCCTTGCAGTCTTGAACTGCCAGCATGATTTGAGCCAGTGAGGGCTCTGCCATAAGGGGCTCATAAGTGGAGCTTTCTGCCGGGCTAAGGGGGGTGTCCTGAGGCTAGGGATAGTCATCCTGTGTGGCAAAAATAGCTGGGATTGATGCACTCACCCCTGGGGTGGCTGTGTAGGAGTCTCTACTGTACAAGGAGGCCGCAACATGAGGCCGTCCGTGCCATCAGTGCCATCTTGCTAGCGAAAGCAGGCTAGTTGTTTGGCCGCGGATAGGGGCATGGGCGGCCCATATTTCACCATCATACCGCCACTGTGAGGAGTTCCCGGGTTCAAGGTATCGATCAAAGATCGGGTGTAGGATAGCTGTAGGATGATAGTGTAGAGCCAGAGCTATGGAGCTGAGCAGCCGCTCGCTTTGCCATTCAGCCATTCCCTGAAGAAGGTGTTTAATACATTTGCTTTCTTTTTGTCCTCAGTCACCAGCTCTAAATATTCTTGTAAAGGACCTTGATGCTCAAACCTGATCTTATTACTCTTTATTCTGTATATTTGAAGAATGTGTGTGGGGGGGGGGGTTGTCCTACTCTCTTTTACAACCTGTTGTTCATTTAGAATTTTTGCAGCCTTAATTTCCTTTTTACATGTTGTGTTATACTTTTTGTAACCATCAAATGATGATATGACTTCTTCATTTTTGTATTTTTTAAATACCCCTTTCCTAATTTTTCAGCTTCAGCTTATTTTGCTTTGAATGTAAGCCATATACACTATACTGTTAAAAGTATTGGGTTTCGGTTCCGGCGCCTGATGGGAAGGAGGTGAGCAGAGACAGCTCCCGCAACACTCTCCCCAAATACCTGCTTTAAAGCCGTGCTTTGACTCTGGGACGACCCCCCTCTCCTCCTAACTGTGGTGGGACATCCATGGACCGCTTTGTTGAGCGGACATACGCCCGGGCCCTCTCCTCTCCGCTCCCGGGATCGGGAGAAACAGCTCCCCGCTCGTCAAATATGGCGGCCGCACCATCCGCTCCGGACCCAAGTCGTTCGGAGGCCGATCGGCATGGGAACGTTCGGTCGGAATCTGTCCGGTCGGAAGCCGTTCGGTCGGAGGCCGTTCGGTCGGAGGCCGTTCGGTCGGAGAACTTTCATTCGGAAATCATTCGATCGGAAGCCGTTCGGCCTGAAGCCACCCAACCAGCAGCCACTCACTTGGGAGGCGCACATTCTCTAATACAGCCAGATATGAGCTCCGGAGCCCTAGACTCGACTGCCCATGCAAGTATAGCACAAGCAGTGGTTGCCCTCCTAGCCCCCACCCTCACAGCAACGGTGGATGCAGCAGTACAGAAGGGGCTGGAGCAGCTCCACCTGGAATTACAGGCACAATCTCAGCGTTTATCACAAACTGAAGAAAGGATATCTACCCTCGAAGATGAAGCTACTGCCACTGCGGCCACTGTCGCACGCCTGACCACATCACATAGAGACATTTGGAGTAAATTGGATGACTTGGAAAATCGTTCCCGGAGGAACAATCTGAGAATTATCGGACTCCCAGAATCCGTACCTAACGGTCAGCTAAT
>BLSH010032353.1:85302-112569 GCA_018402905.1 Glandirana rugosa
TATCTTGATCCCCTACTAAAATCTTGTTATTAGACAGGGAATGTCGCGATCGTCCTTGGAGAGGGATATCGTGATCCTCTACTAAACTAGAGGGAGAGGTTCCTGCTGGTGCTGTGAGGGGCAGATTATTGTTCTCAAATCATCTCATAGTTCTATAGGGAGAGGTTCCTGCTGGTGCTGTGAGTGACAGATTATTGTGCTCAAATCATCTCCTAGTGCTATAGGGAGAGGTTCCTGCTAGCGCTGTAAGGGACAGATTATTGTTCTAAAATCATCCCCTAGTTCTATAGGGAGAGGTTCCTGCTGGTGCTGTGAGGGACAGATTATTGTTCTAAAATCTTCTCCTAGTTCTATAGGGAGAGGTTCCTGCTGGTGCTGTAAGGGACAGATTATTGTTCTAAAATAATCTCCTAGTTTTATAGTGAGAGGTTCCTGCTGGTGCTGTAAGGGACAGATTATTGTTCTAACATCACATACTGCTAGAGGGAGAGGTTCCTGCTGCTCCTGTGAGGGACAGATTATTGTTCTAAAATCATCTCCTAGTTCTATAGGGAGAGGTTCCTGCTGGTGCTATGAGGGACAGATTATTGTTCTAAAATCATCTCCTAGTTCTATAGGGAGACATTCCTGCTGGTGCTGTGAGGGACAGATTATTGTTCTAAAATCATCACATACTGCTATAGGGAGAGGTTCCTGCTGGTGCTGTGAGGGACAGATTATTGTTCTAAAATCATCACATACTGCTAGAGGGAGAGGTTCCTGCTGGTGCTGTGAGGGGCAGATTATTGTTCTCAAATCATCTCATAGCTCTATAGGGAGAGGTTCCTGCTGGTGCTGTGAGTGACAGATTATTGTTCTCAAATCATCTCCTATTGCTATAGGGAGAGGTTCCTGCTAGTGCTGTAAGGGACAGATTATTGTTCTAAAATCATCTCCTAGTTCTATAGGGAGAGGTTCCTGCTGGTGCTGTGAGGGACAGATTATTGTTCTAAAAGCATCTCCTAGTTCTATAGAGAGAGGTTCCTGCTGGTGCTGTAAGTGACAGATTATTGTTCTAAAATAATCTCCTAGTTTTATAGTGAGAGGTTCCTGCTGGTGCTGTAAGGGACAGATTATTGTTCTAACATCACATACTGCTAGAGGGAGAGGTTCCTGCTGCTCCTGTGAGGGACAGATTATTGTTCTAAAATCATCACATACTGCTATAGGGAGAGGTTCCTGCTCGTGCTGTGAGGGACAGATTATTGTTCTAAAATCATCTTCTAGTTCTATAGGGAGAGGTTCCTGCTGGTGCGGTAAGGGACAGATTATAGCTCTAAAATCATCTCCTAGTTCTATAGGGAGAGGTTCGTGCTGGTGCTGTGAGGGACAGATTATTGTTCTAAAATTGTCACATACTGCTATAGGGAGAGGTTCCTGCTGGTGCTGTAAGGGATAGATTATTGTTCTAAAATCATCTCCTAGTTCTATAGGGAGAGGTTCCTGCTAGTGCTGTGAGGGACAGATTATTGTTCTCAAATCATCACATACTGCTAGAGGGAGAGGTTCCTGCTGGTGCTGTAAGGGATAGATTATTGTTCTAAAATCATCACATACTGCTAGAGGGAGAGGTTCCTGCTGGTGATGTGAGGGACAGATTATTGTTCTAAAATCATCTACTAGTACTCTAGGGAGAGGTTCCTGCTGGTGCTGTAAGGGACAGATTATTGTTCTAAAATCATCACATACTCCTAGAGGGAGAGGTCCCTGCTGGTGCTGTGAGGGACAGATTATTGTTCTAAAATCATCTCCTAGTTCTATAGGGAGAGGTTCCTGCTGTTGGTGTGGGCGGTGCATTTCTTGCACAAAAATAAAAAGTGTGTCTACGCAAAAATGATTATTCTTTTTTTTGTAGTAATAAATAGTGCTACATAGTACATTTGCAGCCAGAATGAGGAGAGCATCAAATAAGGGACGTGGTCGTGGTGCTGCTGGTTTTGGTGATGTTGGTAAAGTTCCTGTTGCAAGGAGAGGACGTGGTCGATTTGTGCCAGCTACACGCACAAGTGAAACACCTTTTTCAGGTGTGAGTAGCCGACAGAACCTTTAACGTTATATGGTAGGCAAAAAAAGAGGAAGCAGGTTGCAAAAGTGGAGCGAGCATCCCAGCACATCCAGGGTGAAACGACAGCAGGCTGTTTTAAAACTGATATGTTTGGGGGATAAACTCCACACTGTGCAGCAGCTGTGGGCGGGCATTGAACAACAGACCGATGAGTGGTTGTTGCCACTGAGCCTCAAGCCTGGCCTGGTGGTGTGCGATAATTGGCGAAATCTCATAGCAGCTCTGGGCCTAGCCGGTTTGACGCACATCCCCTGCCTGGCGCATGTGCTGAATTTGGGGGTACAGAAATTTCTAAAAAACGACCCGGATATGTCAGAGCTGCAGCAGAAAGTGTGGGCCGTCTGTGCGCGCTTTCGGTGTTCTCACCCTGCTGCTGCTCGCCTGTCTGTGCTTCAGCGGAACTTCGGCCTTCCCGCTCACCGCCTCCTATGCGACGTGCCCACAAGGTGGAACTCCACCTTGCACATGCTGGAGAGACTGTGCGAGCAGCAGCAGGCAATAGTGGAGTTTCAGCTGCAGCACGCACGTGTCAGTCGCTCTGCAGAACAGCACCACTTCACCACCAATGAGTGGGCCTCCATGCTAGACCTGTGTACCATATTGAGGTGTTTTGAGTACTCCACCAACATGGCCAGTGCCAATGATGCTGTTCTCAGCGTTACTATCCCACTTCTATGTCTCCTTGAAAAAACACTTTGGGTGATGATGTGGCACAGGAGGAGGAAAAGGGGTCATTTCCACGGTTATCTGGCCACTCATTCACAAGTGGCTCAGAGGGTGGGTTCCTGCACCAGCATAGGCCAGGTAAAAAATTTTCAAGCCAGGGCACAGTTCTGGAGGATGAGGAGGACAAGGAAGATGATGAGGAGGAGGAGAAACCTTGTTCACAGCAGGGTGGCACCCAATGCAGCTCCTGGGCATCACTGGAGTGTGACTGGGGGGATACGGAGGACACAGATGATACACCTCCCACAGAGGACAGCTTGTCTTTGCCTCTGGGCAGCCTGGCACACATGAGCGACTACATGCTGCAATGCCTGCTCACCGACAGCTGAGTTGCCCATATTTTAACTTGTGCCGATTACTGGTTGGCAACCCTGCTGCATCCCCGTTACAAGGACAACTTGCCGTCCTTAATTCCCTCATTGGAGCGGGATCGGAAGATCCGCGACTACCAGCGCACGCTGGTAGACGCTCTGCAGAGGGCATTCCCAAATGACACAGGGGGCTCTGTGGAAGCCCAAGGCGGAGGAGGAGGAAGAGGTCGCCAACGCAGCTGTGGCACCGCCAGCACCTCAGAAGGCAGGGTTAGCATGGTCGAAATGTGGAAAAGTTTTGTCAGCAGCACGCCACAACAAACAGCACCACCAGCTGATAGACAATGTCTTAGCAGGAGGCAGCATTTCAGCAACATGGTGGAACAGTATGTGTGCACACGCCTACACCTGGGTCTCCAAATTGGGCACATGGCCTGAGCTTGCCCTTTATGCCTTGGAGGTGCTGGCCTGCCCTGCAGCCAGTGTATTGTCTGAATGTGTGTTTAGCACTGCAGGGGGTGTTATCATAGACAAGCGCAGCCGCCTGTCCACAGCCAACGTGGACAAGCTAACCTTTATTAAAATGAACCAGGCATGGATCTCACACGACTTGTCTGTACCTTGTGCAGAATAGACATTTAGACTGGCCACACACAGCCATTGGTATACTTGTTTTTTTGAATATGTCTCAATATTTTGGGGGCTACCCCAATTAGAAAAAACAAACAAACAAATAACAGTGTTGGCTACCTCCTCCTCCTCCTCTTCCTCCTCCACCACCGCCCCTTCCACCTACACTGCCACGGTCACGGCCTAGTCAACCTCTAGGCTTCTACTCCAAATCCACCTCCTTCTCCCATTTTTATTTTTTTTATGTGATTTTAAGTTATTTCCCTATCCACATTTGTTTGTAGGGCGTTTGCCCTACTCCTTACCCCCATTTTGCTTCCATTTGCAGCACTCTAGCCCTTTCCAGGACTTTTTTACAGCCATTTTTGTGCCCAAAAGTTCGGGTCAACATTGACTTCAATGGGGTTCAGGGTCCGGGGTCAAGTTCGGGACAAGTTCGGCACCGAACCCGAACTTTTCCGCGAAGTTCGGCTGAACCAGATGAACCAGGTGTCCCCTCAACTCTAGTCATGATCAATCACACTAGCGGGGGTTTTGTACCATCTTATTGCAGGGCTGACACAGTGTCTAGAGAAGCCAATGGATTTGTTGGTTAGATAGGAAAGGAGTAAACATTAAAACTCCAATAAAGAACTAGAATGACTAAAATGGCTAGCAATTAATCACTGAGATGGAATAAATCACTCCCTATGGTGTGGATAACAACATTAGCATGAATTAACCTCTAATAATTGTACAATCCTTCACATAACTATATTTAATCACAGCGACATGCTTCTTGTTCAATGCAGGGTATACGCAATCAGTTTTTTTTTCTGTTCCACCAGTAGGTCGAATTAAAAAATCTCCCAGATCCTTGCAACAGCACATACAGGGATCTCCCCCGTTGCACTATTGTATTCTGACAGGGGGATCCCCCATGAGAATACACAGATCAGCACATCAGCCATAAGCTGCAAGCACTGATCAAATTCTGTTTGTTTTTTTTCAGCATGGTCATTCGACAGAAGCCAGTTGTTAGGCCGACTTCTGTTGAACAGACAATGGTACACATGTACTGAAAGATCTTAGTAGCACAGTCACACTCCTAAAAATCACACTTTTTCCTCTGGTCATTAAGCCAAACTCATCAAACAGTTAAATACAACCCTGCACTTTTTTTCTTGATTTTTGCATGGGGTTCCCCTTTAAAATCCTTGCCAGACCCAAAGGGCCTGGTATAGGGTTTGGGTCTCTGAGGAAGAAGAACCCATCGAAACACATTAGCCTATGCCATTGCTCTAAAGCCCCAGGAGATTGTGATAGCTTCAGATGGACTCTGATGGCTGAATGATTTGATGTGCTTTTATTCAAGTGTTTTCTTGTGAGTAATATACCTACTGTTGTTTATCAATAAACACTTTTATTGAGGATAATGCACTAGGCCACATGCCTTCTATTTTCTTCTTGTTATAGGATTTGGGGGGGACCCACAAAACTCATAACAGACCTGGAGGATTTTTCATTTAGGTTTAGGCTCTGGTATAGATGAATTTGTGTGTGGGGTCCCCCTTAAAACTCATAACAGACTTGGAGGATTTTTTCCATCTAGATTAAGGGTCTAGTATAGATGAATTTGTTTATGAACAAAGTGGATGAGAGTTGTCATTTTGCCGGCAATTTAAACACATCTTTAGCTCTGCAAATGTCAGTATTGCTGTAGTAGGTTGCATACATCCCTTCACAGGTAGGGCCAGGGCATTACCCAGATGCATTACTTAATATAATTTTGCATTTTAAACTCCACTTCCACTTTCATGGGGAAAAAAATAGCAAATAAAGAAAACATAATATAGCGTGTACAATTGCGATACAAGTCTTATTGTAATTGAATGTTATTAAAAAATACCTTTCCTTTTCAATCTGTAGCCGCTGTAATTTTCTGAGAATGCATTGCAATATGGCTACCTGGAGTTGTTCTGTACACAGAGTGTGTACTGACTACTCCCCAGAAACATCATTTCCTGCTTGTGTGTTTGGCTCACCAATTTTCCCAGAAGTCTGCCTAAGATAAAAGTCAGATTTCAGGCAACCCCTGCAACAAAAATGTCATTTTTGGAGAGATACTTTTAATAAGAGAACGTCTAAAGGGATGCAGGCCCAGTAGATTTCCTCATTAGTGCTCTCCAGCTGCACACCTGACAGTTAATTATGAAACCCCTCCCATTAGACCCACTCAGTACAGAGGCACAGAGAAACACAGAGGGATTTCTTCAGAATAACAAAAGGGTAGGAATCTGCAGCAAAGGTTGTTATAATCCTTGCAATGTACATATATAACCCAGAGGGGATTTTTTTTTATCAACAAAAGTGTATTTACGCTTTAAATATTATTAAAATCACTACTCCCAATTTATAACCCATGGCATTGCCTTGTCCCCTGCCATTTGTTTGAATATCTCTTGTTTATTAGCTTAGAAAATGGTCAGAACCTTTTTTTCAGGTTCTATTTACTTTAAGAGTTTGGATTGGGCACCTGATCATTTGCCATGTTATCCAAACCCGGCTCGATCCCAGTTGTGTTCAGCTCATCACTATTCATGTATACTTCTTTCGTTTCAAATATTTTATTGAAATCACATAATAAGAAGTACAAAAGATCAACATGAAAGTACACTTATAGAGAAACAAGATAAACCGTATAACTGCCAAAAGGCATCCAGACAAAAATATTTTGAAAGGATAACACAGATGTCTCCACCCCTAGAGCCTAGCATGTTAAGTGGGCAAAGAGCTGGGCTCCTCTCGGGACACCCCAAGAGGGAGCAAAACTGTGTCCCGAGGGGCCAAAAGCACACTGGCGACATGAGGGGGGACCCCTACTTATCTTAACTTCGCTTGGAAGCGGGCTAAAGGTTCCCAAAGAGGAGAAGTATTGCCCTAATGTAAACCAGCACTATTGAATATTTAAGTGTACCAATAACATGTAATAACCAGAAGGTAGGAAAGAAGAGAGTATGAAACAAGAAGAGTAGAGGAAAAAGAGAGTACCAGGTTAAGAATGTTCCGAGAGTAAAACTGCCACTTAATCCAACAAGTTGAGGTAGGACTTCCAGGGGGCCCATACTTGATCAAATTTGGCTGAAGTGTCAAGGAGCATATTGGCGAACTATTCTTGAGTCATTATCCATGTGACCTTCCTCTTAGCCGCACTAAAAGAGACTGAGGGCTTCTTCCATGCCTTTGCAAGGGTAAGCTTAGCTCCCAGCAGGATGAAGTGGGTTAACTTAAAGAGGTATTTAGAGAGGCCGTCCGCCCTACTAGTTAAGAGGGCAATTTCTGGAGTTTGTGGAATTGAAACTTCCGAGATCTTCCTTAACATGCTGAATATCTTATTCCAAAAACCCCTTATCCTAGGGCACTCCCACCAGATATGAAGATAAGTGCCTTGTAGATTGCAGCCTCTAAAGCATAGTGGGGAAGCGCCCGGGAACATTAAGGATAGGCGAACCGGCACCAGGTACAATCGAAGCATTACTTTTGCGCTAGCCTCCTGCAGAGGAGAATTAACTATACCTCTGAAGGAATTTAGGAATAGGAGACACCATTTATCAACCTCCCAGGACATACCCAAATCCCCTTCCCATAGTTTAGCATATAAGGGTTTCCCTTTCTGATCCGACAGAGAAGCGTAAATTAGGGAGATACCCCCCTTCTGATTGGAGAAATCAGAGCACCATTTCTCGAAAGGGGTAATGCCTATTTGTGTTGATGAGACCTTCCACACAGAGGCCAAGAAGTGATTAATTTGTCTTAGGCGGAATTCTTCTACTGGGGGCATCTCCAAATTGTCTTTATAATGCTTCAGGGGTAGGGGTCCCGAGGAAGAAAGGAAATGGCTTATTCTGAATAGACCTGTGTTGGTCCACCATGCAAAGGCTCTGATATCTTGACCCGGAGGGAAGCGAGGGTTGTTGTAGAGATGTTGTAAGGGGCACATGGGGGAGACCAAGTTGTACAATCTAGTTAGCGAATCTACCAGTCTTATTGAATGGGACAGTGTAGGGGAGAGGATAGGGGGTCTGGACTTAGGAGGGGCTCAAACCAAAAAATCAAGAGTGTTAAGTGGGACTGCTTGCCTCTCAATCGTGACCCAATCAGGTCTATTAGATCGTGCATGGATGATGGAGAATTGTGCTAGCTGAGCTGCCTGGTAGTACTTCACCAAGTTAGGGACCCCAAGCCCGCCCTGATTTTTACGTCTGAAGAGAACCTCAGCTGGACATATATACCCCTTATTGCCCCATATGAATTTTTTGATTTGGGATTGAAGATTGTGTAAATGGGACCTGGATTGGGAGAGCTCTGAAAAAGTAAAGAATCCTAGGGAGGAGGGTCATTTTAATTGAGTTCACTCTACCCAACCATGAGAGGCACAGCTTTCCCCAATTTGTGAGATCCTCCTTTAGCTTTTTGAATAAGGGAGGGTAGTTGGAGTTGTAGAGACTGTCAATGTTAGAAGAAAGTTGTATACCTAGGTAGGGTATGTGGTCTGAGTGCCAGGAGAAGTGGGCAAGACTCTTAAGCTGTTTGACTACCCCTTCAGGAAGGTTAACATTAAGGGCCATCAATTTAGACAAGTTGACTTTTAGACCCAAAACCTCACTGAACTCCTGTAGTAACTGAAGAAACTTTGGGATTGAGATCAGAGGGGACGTAACAAAAAGTAGCAGGTCGTCCGCAAATAAAGCGCATTTGTGCATATGTGGGCCACATCTCACCCCCTCAATCTTAGGATGGTCCCTTACACCAATAGCCAAGGTTTCGATGACAATAGCGAAAATCAATGGCGACAATGGGCAGCCCTGTCTCGTACCTCTATGTATTGAAAAAGAGTCTGAGAAAAAGTTATGTAACTTAATGCGGGCCTTGGGCTTGGAGTATAAAGCTTTGAGAGTCTGGAGGAATCTAGGGCCAAACCCCCACCGTCCCAAGACTTCAAAGAGATAGGGCCAAATCAAAAGCTTTTTGTAGGTCTATAGACAGGACCAACCCTTCCTGCAGAGGGCCTCCATCCCAACCCGATTTGAGGAGGGAGATGAGATCCACTGCCCTGCGAATCTGATCAGGACCTTGTCTTCCAGGAATAAAACCAACCTGGTCTTTGTGGATGTACCTCCCTATGAAGGAGGATATTCTATTGGCGAGGATTTTGGTTAAAATTTTAAGATCATTGTTAATTAGCGATATAGGCCTGTAATTACTCATTTCCGATCTGTCCTTGCCAGGCTTCGGGATGACAGAGATGTTGGCGGTGTTCAAATCCTCATTAACTATCATTCCCTCCTGGAGAGAATTAAAGAAGCTTGTCAGGTGGGGGGCCAAAATGGACCCAAATTGTTTGTAATATCCAGTGGAAAACCCATCTGGACCTGGGGCCGAACCCTTCTTAAGATGCTTAATGACCTCTAACACCTCTGCCTCCGAAATAGGGTTCTCCAACAACTGAATATTTTCCTTATTCAGCAAGGGCAGGGAAATTCTATCTAGGAAAGGATGTAGGGGGGAGGGGGGATCTGAGGCCTCAGAGGTATAGAGTCCAGCGTAGAAGCTCTGAAAAGACTCCAAAATCCTATGGGGATTTTGCGAAAGGGTCCCTGCAGCGAACCTTACTTTAGGAAAAGTAAAAGAATGAAATTTTGGGGATAATCTCGAGGCTAATTTGGGGCCAATAAAATCTTTCTGAGTATAAAAATGGGTATTAGACCATTGAATCTGTCTCTCCGCTTGAGTGGTGAGAGCGAGATTTAAGGCAGCTCTACCCGCTTCGAGTTGAGAGCGAGATTGAGTGGAAGGGTTCTTTTTATGGGCCCTAGCGAGTTTATAGAAGTCTTGCTCCAGCCTATCTAAGTCATGTTTCCTCTCCCTCTTAAGTTTAGAAGAGAGGGAAATAATCTTGCCCCTCATTACTGGTTTATGAGCCGCCCAAAGGGTCATGGGGGAGACATCAGATGTCGAGTTCAGCTTAAAGTAGTCTTTCAAGTCCTCCCCCAGCATAGTGCAGTGGACCGGGTTATTGAAGATAGACTCCTTTAATCGCCATGGAGATCTGTGATCATCCGTAAACCGAAGGCAAAAGCATACCACCACCTGAGAGTGGTCCGAAAGGGGGGAATCCCTAATAAACGACTTGGAAATTAGGGGGATTGAGGGGGCTCCCATGGTCAATCCTAGCAAATGATTTATGCGGGGCTGAGTAGTGGGTGTAGACCCTCATGTTAGGGTTACATTCTCTCCAAACATCTACTAGCCCTAATGAATGTAAAAGCTTAACAGGCCTCAAACTCTGCCTCGGGGCTGCAGGAGACGTGTTCGGACGTCACCCGACTTATCTAGCATAAGGTCTAGCGCCGTGTTAGAGTCGCCACCCAAGATCACAGTCCCCTCAAAATGAGGAGAGAGAGAGTTCAGCATAGTTTGAAAAAATTTGATCTGACCTTGGTTAGGAGCATAATACGAGATGAGAGTGACCAGATGGTCCCTAAGTTCCCCTGTCAGAAGAATATATCTACCCTCCGGGTCTCTAATTATCTGTTTGGGTTTGAACTTCATTCCTTTGGTGAAGAAAATTCCCACCCCTCTCGTTTTGTCTGGTGCGTTTGCTAGAAAGAATTGAGGGAATTTAGCGTGAATAAATTTCGGGTCAAAACTACTGGGAAAATGGGTTTCCTGTAATAAGAGAACATCTAGGTGTTGCGAGTGGGCCAGCTGGAAATATTTTTTGCATTTCAAAGGGGAATTGAGACCTTGGACGTTGTGGGAGGCCAATTTCAGAGTACCTATTGGGCTAGGAGATTTCGCCATGATGACTTAAGGGAGGTAAATGCTACACTGTAACAAAACTCACCCCATCAAGTAGAGGACTGGGGAAGGTCAGCTACTCGTATGAGGAAAGTGTCCTGAGGCCGCCTGGGTCCAACCACTGGCTGCTTTCCTGGAACCTGAAAGAGGAGAGAGACAGGGAAAGAAGAGAGAGAAATAGGAAGGAAAAGCAAGTCGAGTTTCAGAAGAAACAAGATAGAGGGGTACTGGTAAAACACCACCAACCCCCTCAGTGTCCGGAGGATGGGGGCTTCCAAGGACAGCCCCCAGTCTCGGGAACATTTTAAACATGTCTGCCTCGCAGGCAGAATCACTTCTGCTCTCGGATAATCCATATGATGGAGTCCAAGTGCAGAGGGAAGCGCATGCTTGTCGCTCCACCCATAGAACAACCCATAATATTATAGCGGCATAAACTATAGCATTCTAAAGAAACACGTAAAGCCCCACTAGGGTTAACATCTAGTCCTCACGCCGCTAAGGAGAGGCCGGGATCGGGGGCCAGGGGAGCTGGGAGGGGCAAAAAGGACCCCCAGGGGTCCCCCCACCACTCCTCCATCCCAGAGCCCCCCCAGAGGGGGCAAGGAGCAATAAAAATAAAAAAAACCAAACCCCCTCTATAGGACACATTGATGAAGTACCCGGGAAACAAGGCCCCCATGAGTACCCGAGAGCTTGCGACAAACTGTTAACTAATAACTCAATCTCTGAGCCATTCTGGCCCAAACCATATCCCACATGGGCCTTCGGCCACCCCCGGAGCCAACCCCCCCACCGAGCCCCCGCATAAACGGGTGGGCCCAAGAGAAGAGGGATGGGGCCGGGCACCACCGGCTGCCCAGGAAATCCCCCCGGTCTCAAAGGTGACGCACAAGGGGCATCACCCCCGGGCCTGGCCGGGGAGCTCCAATGTCAAAAATTCCGGGGCTCAGCAATACTAGTAACAAAACTATTTAAGAGGAAAACCAAGTCTAACCACTTGAGGATGGAAAAAAATTGTTAAAAGGGCTTCCCGAACAGATCACCATGATCGGGGGGTGAGAGTCCTTAGGCCTTTTGGATTGGGCCCTCTTCCACAATGGAGGGATAGGACTTTGTGGAGATGGTTGTTTGGAGGAGTTTGTTCCTCTGGGTTGGAGGGCGGAAGATGGATCTAAGGAGATCAAATTCAGTTTCACCAAAAGATGCTCTCCTTCTTGAAAAGAGCTAAATCCAAATCTCTTGCCTTTGAATGAGAAAGACAGGCGAAAGGGAAACGACCACCAGTATTTGATTGATTTTTTGGGTGAGCACGTCGAGAAGTGGTCTCAAAGCCCTTCGCTTTTGGATGGTAGTGGGGGAGATATCTGAGAACACCTGGATTGTGTGCCCCTGATAGGCTAGTTGAGGAGAGTTCCTGGAGATCTTCATGATTTCCTCCTTAACTGAGTAGAAATGCGGTTTAACCACAATGTCTCTGGGAAGTCCGTCTGTGCGGGGGGCTTGAAGGGCTCTATGGGCCCTATCTAGTTCCAGTTTATGTTCCGGTATATTGGGCATCAACTCCTTGATGAAGGCCTGGACTGCTCCAGGTACATCCGTGATATTTTCTGGAAGCCCCCTGATTCTGAAGTTATATCTCCGGGAGCGATTTTCCAAGTCCTCAATTTTAGATAGAGCAGTGTCTAGTTGGTCTTGAAGGTCCTGAATACGCGCTGTGTTTTGGTTAGCCTTGGCTATCTTCTGGTCAGTTTTTTGTTCCATGGCATCAATTCTAGACCCCAGACTCTGGAGATCAGATTGGATAGTGGAACTGATCTGAGAGGCAGTCTGTGCCAAGCCCCTGGAGAGCATTTTGGAAAAAGTTTCCATCATGAATCTGAAATCAGAATGTAGAGAGGTGGCAGGCGACCCCTGGACTCCGATAATATCCGGGCTAGGGATCCGGTCCCCTGGGGAAGTAGCAAACATTTAGTCTAGAGTCCTCTCCAGAAGGTAGATTGTGGAAGCTGGGGAGTGCACCAGGGGATTGCTTGGTTCTTTCGTGGGGGGCCCCGGATCCAGTAGAACCCGAGAGCCCCCGTCCGCCCGGCTTCCATGTCCCCAAAATCCTCTTTGTGGGTTGGTGTGGGAACGGCAGACAGTGAGGAGGTCTCAGAGGTCTGGTCTTTAAAATCAGGGTGTTTGGAAATATCTCTCCTTACCGCTGCCGCATACATGGTGTAAGGCCCGGATATGATCTTGTTGGGGGACTATAATATGACAGGGGTTGAAGCTTTCAATGTCTCAGAGGAGCCAAGGGGGGCTGAGCAAGAGGTCTGTCCAAAGGGTTAAGAAAAGCAAAAGTTGCAGGGTAGCACTGCTGAATCCTAAAATCTCACTGAAAGTTATATCACCATCTGATTCACTGGTCCTCTACTATGAAGAGAGAATCCCATAGGCCGATGTAGGGCCGGTCTCTGTATGAGGGCTGCCAGCTGCCTCAATCTCTATGCTTGGTTCATAATCACATAACAATATAGGCCCCGGCTCTGGCCCATCCCGGGGAGACCTCCTCCCCAGCTCCCCAGCTGGCCCTCAGGGCTTATCACTCTGCCTCAGGCACATGCTGGGGGCCTTCCGGCCAGGGGACCCGCCTCTGATTTCTTCACATTCCGTACGTTGGGGCCGGATCACTGCCGAGTAAGTGTAGGCCGCAGGCGCGGCCTCGCGTAGCAGCAGTTCCCCGCACGGAGCTCCGGAACCCTCCGAGGGAGCCGCGGGGACCAGCACCGACTGCCTCCAGCTGTCCCCAACCCGGGGACCCGAGCTGTGCCGAGCGGGTGGACCTCGAAGTGGCTGCTGACGGGCTGGATGGGCAGAGCGGCACGGAGCCCGAGATTAAGCATCCATCTCGGTCAGCCGGCGCATGCGCACTCCTCATGTATACTTCTTTTGGGTCGATGGCAAAGTATTGAAGCTACTCAGCAATGGCCACCTCCATACTATATATCTTTCATGAAAGGTTTAATTTAAATAATTATTTTTCAAATAGCATAAAAATATCATGCTGTAAATAATGCAGCAAATTAAATGACTATTACTTTATGATTTTGTTTTTTTATTGTGCTAAAGAAAAAAAAAGAAATTAAATCAACTTTAAAATGAAATGAACCATAGTTGCAGCATTAAATAACAGGTAGCTAGTTGCTAATGAGAGAATAAGGAGATGATTGCTGAGCAATGCTGGAAGAATTTAGGTTACCTGAAGACTTAACCTCGCACAACTACCGGTTTCTTTTTTACCTGCTGTAATTCCAACTAAATTTTGGAAAAATAATAATTCATGAATTAAAAAAAAAAAACAAGCATTGCTTTGCAACTTTCTTTCATATTCTTACAGACAGGCTCCAAATTAGATAATTCATAATGATTTTCCTAAATAAGTTTTCACTGGTATTGATGGTCATTGACAGCTAGTACTGTATATGGGTCACATTAAAATGTATCACAGCCATAAAATACATTTAATCCATGCACATTAGAGGAGCTGTTGGCAAATACTTATTATAGTTTACTTATTTATTTTGCAAATACGCCATAGTCCAGAACCATTTTACTAAAAGAATACTTGACATAACATAACTAAATTTTTAATGATTTTAGACATTCCCTGTGGTAGAAAAAGAACAGTTGTTTTTGCAATATTTATATCTAGATGATTAAGGGGAAAATAAAAACTGAGAATGTCAGTCGCCATGTATGAAAAAGTAACTAAAGGGTATATTATATAAGTGGAAGTGACTAAGCAAATGTAAAACCTACATTTAGCCTTATATACAGTATTTCACAAAAGTGAGTACACTCCTCACATTTTTGTAAATATTTTATTATATCTTTTCATGTGACAACACTGAAGAAATTACATGCTACCATGTATTGAGTGTACAGCTTGCATAATAGTGTACATTTTCTGTCCCCTCAAAATTACTCAACTCACAGCCATTAATGTCATTAATATCTAAACTGCTGGCAACAAAATGAACAACTAAATGAAAATGTCCAAATTGGGTCCAAAGTGTCAATATTTTGTGTGGCCACCATTATTTTCAAGCACTGTCTTAACCCTCTTGGGCATGGAGTTCACCAGAGGTTGCCACTGGAGTCCTCTTCAACTCCTCTGTGATGACATCACGGAGCTGTTGGATGTTAGAGAAGTTGTGCTCCTCCACTTTCCATTTGAGGATGTCCCACAGACGCTCTGTAGGGTTTAGGTCTGGAGACATGCTCGGCCAGTCCATCACCTTTACCCTCAGCTTCTTTAGCAAGGCAATGGCCTTCTTGGAGGTGTGTGTGGGGTTGGTATCATGTTGGAATACTGCCCTGCGGCCCAGTCCCTGAAGGAAGGGGATCATGCTCTGCTTCAGTATGTCACAGTACATGTTGGCATTCATGGTTCCCTCAATGAACTGTAGCTCCCCAGTGCCGGCAGCACTCATGCAGCCCCAGACTATGAGACTCCCACCACTATACTTGACTGTAGGCAAGACACACTTGTCTTTGTACTCCTTACCTTGTTGCTGTCACACACGCTTGACACCATCTGAACCAAATAAGTTTACCTTGGTTTCATCAGACCACAGGACATGATTCCAGTAATCCATGTCCTTAGTCTGTTTGTTTTCAGCAAACTATGTGCCTTCTTGTGCATCATCTTTAGAAGAGGCTTCCTTCTGGGATGACAGCCATGCAGACCAATTTGATGCAGTGTGTGGCGTATGGTCTGAGCACCGACAGGTTGACCCCCCACCCCTTTAACTCTGCAGCAATGCTGCAGGACTCATATATCTATTTCCCAAAGACAATCTTTGGATATGACGCTAAGAATGTACACTCAACTTCTTTGGTTGACCATGGTGAGTTTTGAGTGGAACCTGTCCTGGTAAACCACTGTATGGTCTTGGCCACTGTGCTGCAGCTCAGTCTCAGGGTCTTAGCAATCTTCTTATTGCCTAGGCCATCTTTATGTAGAGCAACAATTCTTTTTTTCAGATCCTCAGAGAGTTGCCATGAATGCCATGTTGAACTACCAGTGATCAGTATGATAGAGTGAAAGTGATAACACCAACTTTAACACACCTGCTCCCCATTCACACCTGAGACCTTGTAACACTAATGAGTCACATGACATCGGGGAGGGAAAATGGCTAATTGGACCCAATAAGGATATTTTCGCTTAGTGGTGTACTCGCTTTTGTTGCCAGCGGTTTAGACATTAATGGCTGTGTGTTGAGATATTTTGAGGGGACAACAAATTTACACTGTTATACAAGCTGTTCATTCACTACTTTACATTGTAGTAAAGTGTCATTTCTTCATTGTTGTCACAAGAAAATATATAATAAAATATTTACAAAAAAGTCAGGGGTACTCACTGTTTTGAGATACTGTATACAAATAAATATAGAAAAAATACATAATATAAATAGAAAATAATTAAAATAGTTTTCTTACAATATTTATATCTGGTGCTACCCCCATAGGAGGCGCTGCTTTTAACTGGTTCTTCACCAAACAGCGCAGAGGTGACCAATCATAGGCAGCAGTCCACTCACTTTGGCTCCATTAAACAGTCTAAGGGATGTTGCTTTAAATTTTTTTGCTATTATAACTTGTGAAACTAATAGAACAGTGGAAAGGTTTGGGGTGGCATGGGAAAATGCTGACTTGTAGCAGGAGGACACATTTCTCTAAGGTGAAACTTCTTTGAACAGTCTTTAAGACAGAAAAAGGGGAAGACCAGAACCCTGTATCAGCTGCCCTAGAGTGAGCTACCTCTGACTAGGATTCTGAGCTCAGGTCAGTACTTACAATATCCCATGCACCTACACACCTTCCAGCTTCCACCAGGCACTTTTCAATGAGTTCTCCAGACCAGATCCTTAGGTGAAACTGCTTAGTTCGCTCCAAACATACTTAGGAATCCCCCCTCCAACCAGCTCTGCTAGAACTTAGACCTGGAATAACATCATCAGACTCTAGCAGAACTGTCTCAAAGAGACAGCAGCCCCTGAGACTAGGAACTTATCCAGCAGGACAAGAACAGGGCTACTCCGGACCCTAGACTATTTATGTTCCTTCCCAGCCACCTACTGGGCATACATCCCCAGGTACTGGCTGCAGTACCATAAATATTTAAGCTGCCTATTTGACTCCCCCAGTCCTCTATGTTCTGGAAGCCTCCAGAATGCAGGGGGAGCAATCAAGTCTGCAGTCTGTGAAATCTACAACAGCCCAAAAAAATCAATAGCTGCTCCAACGACTACAGAGGAGCCAAAAAGTGAAATGTATCTAGCCTCCATATCCTAGGAGGGTGCTATATCTAGTAATCATAACTTACCAAAAACATTTCTTTGTTGCACCTGGTTGCTTATGTTGAACTTTTTTTTTGTTTCAAAAATGTTATTGAAATATTTTCAGTTAGTAAACGTAAAAATACAAGGCATCTTATTTGCGGTTACATAGTAAATGGTTGCACATTCTCATAATTAGCATATACAAGGTATAAAAAAGACAGAATGAGTCGCCATATATGAAGGCTCCGGTCTCCTGTGCATCTAAGGGGAAGTTGAAGTCATATTTAGGGGTGGCGGAGCCCTATTCGGCAAGTCCCTATGTTCCTGGCTGCAAGGCCAGGTTGCCCTCCTCATCCCGAGCTACACACTGTAAAAATCACCATCTCGCAGTGAAACAGAGCATGTCAACAACATGTATAATATGTTGCGATTAGAGATGAGCGAACACCTGGATGTTCGGGTTTGCTGGGTTCGGCCTTATCTTCGCGAAAAAGTGCGGGTTCGGTACCGAACTTGACCCGAACTTTACCCCGAACCCCATTGAAGTCAATGGGGACACAAACTTTTCGGCACAAAAATGACTGTAAAAAAGTCCTGGAAAGTGCTAAAGGGCTGCAAAAGGAAGTAAAATGATTTTAGAACAATAATCTGTCCCTTAGAGCAACAGCAGGAACCTGACCCTATAGGAGTAGGCGATGATTTTAGAACAATAATCTGTCCCTTACAGCAACAGCAGGAACTTGACCCTATAGGAGTAGGCGATGATTTTAGAACAATAATCTGTCCCTTACAGCAACAGCAGGAACCTGACCCTATAGAACTAGAAGATGATTTTAGAACAATAATCTGTCCCTCTAAGCAGTAGACTCTACCTAGTCCAGTTAGATCGTTCTGTAATGCAGGATGAGATGTTATTAGATCTGCAATCTGTCCCTAAAAGCAGTAGTAGTAGTAATCTCTACCTAGTCCACAATCAGATCGTTCTGTAATGCAGGATGAGATGTTATTATATCTGCAATCTGTCCCTCACAGCGCCGGCAGAATCCTCTCCCTACACTACCCAGAGAGCATGTGACATGCTGCACTAAGTGACTCCAGCTTATAAAGAGGCTGGGTCACATGATGCACTGGCCAATCACAGCCATGCCATTAGTAGGCATTGCTGTGATGGCTTCTAAGGGCAAACCAGTGAAACGCTTGTTGATTGGCTCCCCTGCAGCTATTCACCATGCGTGATCAAATACCCGAACCCCGAACATGAACCCAAACTTTTTTTCAAATGTCCAGGTTCGGGTCCGGGTCATGGACACCCCAAAGTTGGTACGGACCCAAACTTTACAGTTCGGGTTCATTCAACTCTAGTTGCGATTGCTAGGGGTGAATCCTTATACCCCCTCATTGCTACTCAGGTGCAGAAGAAATTGGAGGCCTCCAGGTTCGGGAGAGCACTGGGTGGGCCATGGCTCGCGCTCCTTGACCCAACCCTGGTCCCCCCACTCCAGATTCCCCCTTATAGCCAGGGAAGGAGAGGGGCAAGAGAAAAGAAAAAAAAAAGAAAAAAAGGGGGGGGTAAGAGGGGTATATAAGATGGAAGGGGAGGGAGATTATACCCACCTGCATTTGGCTAATCCCATATAGTTCATATACTTGGGAAGGGGGGATTATCACTCTACTGATGATAGGTAAAGTGTGGTTTATCCCAGTTTGTAAAGAAATCAGTGGTGTAACAGGAGTTCATATGACCGGGTGTTCACAAATTTCGACCAGGGTTCCCAGGCATGCGCGTATTCTACTATTTTGTCATTCGTTATGTAGATTAATTCCTCCAGTTCACTTATGCGTTTGACTTTGAGAGCCCACTCTCTCAGAGGCAGGAGTTTGATGGGTTTCCAATAAATAGGTATACATAGGCATGCGGCATTAATCATATGGGGAACTATAGAATTAGTATATTTCTTTTTGGAGAAGTCTTGAAGGTGTAAAAGATACTGGGCTGGTGAAAATTCTAAGGGCAGAGAGGAAAGTTCAGAGATGGTATTATGGACCTTACACCAAAAGGGTTGGATGCTAGGGCAAGACCACCAGATGTGGAGGGGAGAAGGCATAAACTTATATAATACTATGTTGACCTTTTTATTTCTTGTGGCTAAATGTACACCCTTTCAGCTATTAAAAATATATTACTGGCCAATGCATTATACTACAGAAAAATAGAACTGGTAGTGTCCTAGGGCACAAACCAAAACCCCATTACGGATTTCACAAGATTCTTCCTAAAGAATCCTAAACATTTGAGGAGCCATGGCAGCTTGAGTTTATGTTTTCATTTCAGATTATGCTGTCCCCATTATTTTACGCAGTGTTTCCACATCTTAAAAATATTAGTGGATTATTCAAATTTAAAAAAACTCACTTACACCAGTGACAATGGTAGTTAAAACCAGAGGTTTTTGTTGCATACATTTGCAAATAGCGAAGTTACATGGAGTTGTAAAGCCTTGTGTTTTTTTCACCATAATGCATTCTATGCATTAAGGGGAAAAACCTTCTGTGCTGCAGCTGCAGAGCCCCCCTTTTTCTTACCTGATCCTGATCGTTCCAGTGACGAGCAGGAGCCCAGCAGCTCCAGCTGTTGTCTCGAGTCATCGTTGGATAGATTGATAGCAGGAGGAGCCATTGGCTTTCGCTGCTGTCAATAAAATCCAGTGACACATGAGCCGGGGGCACATGGACACAGCAGGACTTGGGAGCACGCCCACATGCCTCCTTGGAAAATTGGCTCTCTCTGGGGGCACCTGATGAAGAGGAGGTTCCAGGAGCACCGCAGGGGACCCCAGAAAGGGAGGATCGGGGCCACTCTGTGCAAAACCCTTGCACAGAGCAGGTAAGTATGACATGTTTGTTATTTAAAAAAAAAAAAAAACCTTTACAATCACTTTAATTCTAGTACCTCTGGAAAGTTTGGTCCCCAGTTCTACACTATCTGAGTGCCATTTTGCACTTTGTTGGATTTTGGTGCAGATATACTGGGTCCTTAACTGCCTTGAGTGAGTGATGGGGGTGGGGAGGGAAGTAAACGTGAAATGTGGAGGGGAAGGGAATGGAAAGGTAGAATAAAATCCACTTTCATTCCACCTCATTAACCCCCTTCTCTTTCCCCTTTCACAACTCCCACCCCACATCTCCCCAACCACCTATACTCCCCTAACTCTCTGCCCCCCTTCCCTCCACCCACTTTCTCCTCTTTCCTTTTCTTTTCCTTCCTCCTTCTTTCTCACCTGCCTTTTCCTCTGTTCACATTTCCGCTCTTTCCTCACTTCCCTACCTTGTATTTTTCTCTCTCAACCCCTTCTAACTTGATTTCTACATGTTTTTGGGGCACCCATTTATGATGTAAACTCTTTTGCTTTAACCGGTTCCACACCGCGCGCTGCATATTTACGGCGGCGGTGAGGACGCTGAGCGCGAATCGCCGTAAAAAGGCAGCGATTCGCGCAGGCGCAGCTAGGGGCGATCGCGCGCCGCCTCCGGCACGCTCCTGTGCCCGTGGCTCGGGCGGACTCGATGTCCGCCGGTGAGCCGCGATGAGCTGCTACAGCCAAAGAGCGGGGAACCGCCGATGTAAACACTGCGGTTCCCCGCTCTGTTAGTGGGGGCATGGGAGATCTACTGATCCCTGTCACTGGGATCAGTTAGATCTCCTATGTCCATGTTAGCCCAGCCCCCCCACAGTTAGAACACACCCAGGGAACACTGTTAACCCCTAAATCTACCCCTGCAGGTTAACCCCATCACTGCCAATGACATTTATACAGTAATCAGTGGACATTTACATTTCTGATCGCTGTATAAATGTCATTGGTCCCAAAAAAGTGTCAACATGGTCCGACATCGCCGCTGCAATATCGCAGTACTGCTAAAAATCGCAGATCGCCGCCATTACTAGTACAAAATAAAAAAAAAACCCAGAAATTAATTCTCATCATCCGTAAACGCGGCCACTTTTATGCAAACCAATCAATAAGAGCAGATTATGATTTTTTTTTACCAAAAATATGAGGAAGAATATAAATTGGCCAAAACTGATGAAAAAAAATGTTTTTTTATATTTTTTTTTTGGATTTGAATCTTAGCAAAAAGTAAGAAATATTGTTTTTTCTTGCAAAATTGTCGCTCTTTCTTTGTTTATAGCGGTGACCAGAAATGACCAGCGGTGATCAAATACCACCAAAAGAAAGCTCTATTTGTGGGGAAAAAAGGACGCAAATTTTGTTTGGGTACAACGACGCACGACAGCGCAATTGTCAGTTAAAGCGACATAGTGCCGAATCGCAAAAAGTGCTCTGGTCCTAACATGGGAAATTCTACCGGGGCTGAAGTGGTTAAAGATGGGATTTTTGAATATTATTTTGTATTCACAATTATTAAAATGTTTTTAAAATTAAGTATTAAAAGGTTGCCAATAATTAAAGGATAAGTTCACCTTAAAAAAAAAACATTAAGGCACATCTTTTTGCAGGTAAAAAAAAAAAAGAGCATTTATTTTTTTTTTCTTGGCGCCTGTAAAGCATTGCACCTGTGATCAGCAAACCGTGGGTGCCATGCATGACTCCTGCATACTTGTCGGTGTATCTGTCTGCTCATACCTCATACAGGCAGACAGATACACACTGACAGGAAGAAACAATGAACTACCAGAACGCTCATCAGCACCATGGTAGTTCATTGAGAACTACAGGCCAACAACTGCAAAAGCTGTCAGTACTTGTAGTTTCTCATTCACAGAACTCTGTGAATGAATGACACGGCTGCCCCACACAGCTGCATTTTTTTTAAATAGTGACAGTGAGTGGGGGGGTCCCCAGCTTGCTGTCAGTAGAGGCAGTGGAGCGGGCAGCGGCTGCAGGAGTGGGAACATGTTACATGTTCCATTCTAGAATGGGTGTAACATGTGCCCAAAGATGAGTTTATTATTAAAGCCCAAACCAAAAATGTAATACATTGCAGCTTAACAATCATTAGATGCGATGGCTGCATTCGTTTTTTTCTTATGCTTTTTTCCTCAGTTTTCACCTGATGATCTGGCCAGTAACCCGCCCCCCTGTGTATTAACCATCCATATACTGTATTATCCATTTCCTTCAAACCTGTTGTCAGATCAACCGTGGCAAGAAGGGAGGGGGTCCCTTCTTGCCACATTTGATCTTTCAACAGTTTTGAAAGAGATGGACAATTCAAGGTTGCAGCTTGCCTGAGCTGTAAGTACTTTCCTGAGACAGGCAACGGCAGGAGGAATGCAAGGTGGGGGGGGGGCTATATCAGACTCTGCATTCCTCTTGCCACTGCTTGTGTCAAGAAAGTGTTTACGGCCGAGACAAGCTGCTGCTATGAATCAGCCATCAACTTCAAAGCTATTGTAGGATTGGCCTTGGCAGGAGAGGACGGGGGGCAGGTCAGATCTTATAAATAGAGTTAAACAGTGGTGATCCAAATGAAACTTGCAGTGGCGCTGTAAGCTGAGACAGAGATCTCTCCACCAGTTGCAGTGAAGGGAGTTGGTGTCAGTGCACCATTCAGAGGTATAAGAGCATTATCAAATTAAAGGTGCTTCTTACCAACCCAGTGCATTAGTATGTCGAGAAACGTGGCTTCAGCCAGCCCTACTCAAGGCACGCTCCCCTAATACATTTCTCCCTGCTCACCAGGGTTTGGTCACAGACTTCTCTGGCCAAACTCCTGTGAGCGGAGTGAAACATGTCAGGGGGGCATGGGCATTCATCTACATACTAATGCACTGGGTTGGTGAGAAGCACCTTTTCTTGTCTTTGAAAGGGTTAAACAGCACTTGGGGTTAGAATTGTAAAATAAAAATTCTAATAATAAATCTTCTTTAATTCAACAGCTGACATTCTATTTACTGCAGCTAAGAGGCCTATTTTTTTCTAAATACTTCCTTTTAACCACTTAAGGACCGGAAGTATTTTCCACTGCAGGACCAGAGCACTTTTTGCGATTCGGCACTGCGCCGCTTTAACTGACAATTGCGCGGTCGTGCGACGTTGTACCCAAACAAAATTGACGCCCTTTTTTTCCCACAAATAGAGCTTTTTTGGTGGTATTTGATCCCCTCTGTGTCACTTCTGATCATATCACATAAACAAAAAAAGAGCGTGTGATATTGCAGCGGACACGTTGGACATTTTTGACACTTTTTTGAGACCAATGACATTTATACAGCGATCAGAAATTTAAATATCCACTGATTACTGTATAAATGTCATTGGCAGTGAAGAGGTTAACCTGTAGGGGGCTATCTAGGGGTTAACTGTGTTCCCTAGGCGTGTTCTAACTGTGAGGGGGCGTGGCTGCCAGGGGCATAAGAGATCTAACTGATCCCATCGACAGGGATCAGTAGATCTCTTACATGCCGCCTGACAGAGCGGGGAGCCGCTGTGTTTACAATGGCGGTTCCCCGTTTTCCCTCTCTGCCAGGCAATCGCGAGTAGCCAACCCAAGACCATACTGCTGCAGAGTGCGGCGAGCATAAGAGCGTGCCGGCGGTGGCACGCTCCCACCCGCTAGCCGCGCATGAATGAGCCGCCGTTTATAGACGCCGATTTGCAGGAACGTGCCACTCTGCAGCAGTAAATGTACCCCAGCCGCTCTGGAACCGGTTAAAGAATGTTACTTTGTTGAGGGATAAACCACACATATTAAATTAGACATATTTTCCATTTAATTATGACTCACAACTGGTTTTCATTTTGAAACAATTTTGTATGTGTTTAGTGGAAATGTCACTAATGTTTTTTAATTTCCCAGTGAAAGTTAGTTATTCGAATTCATAAATGAGTCTGAAGTTTCTGAGCCCAGTATGCAAATCACAGGTGAGAGGCTAAAAATTTCTATTCTGCCCATTCACTGACATTCTGTGCCATGCCTGAGTAACATCTGTGTTCCGTCTACAGGAGAGGTGGGGGATGCTAGTGGCAGCTTTGATGAGTGAAGGGGCAATGGGCCAGCTCCTCTGGGAGATACTAGCTCAATCTTTTCTTACAGTCGTCTTTTTCTGGAAAATACAAGGGGCTTCATCTGCTAATTGAGAGTGACAGTAGCCATGGAAACTCATTTCTGATCCATACCAGTTCTGCACATATACGTTTAATGGAGGTATATATTTGTAAAAGAAATATGTGATAAGAAATTAGGGAATTAATATTGGAAGACAAATCTGATTAATATACAGGTACTGTATGTAAGCTTTCTTTAGTACTAGGCCTCAAAAGCTATGTATGGCATAGGAAGTGGAGACATTAAGATGTATATATAAATTAAAAGGAAACTCCACTCATAGTAATACCTATTTTTTAAGTAGTTGTAACACCTACTGCCTATCTCCATGTGTTTCTTCTTACTGTGCAGGCAGTTCTTTACCTAAGCTCAGTACACATCTAATATGTCAACTGTAAATGGTGTATCAATCACTCTGCTTACTCTATTTCCTTTTAATTTAGCCATGGCCAGTCCAGTGTTAAAGCTGAATCTTAGGCATGCAGCTAAATAAAGAATTAAAATACATACAGTATATGGAGCTGATTTACCTCACCGAGGATTTGTACTTCTGTCTGTCCAGTTTTGGCATTTAAAGCTGAGGTCCAGGAATTCAGTTCCTTTGTAAAAAGGGAAGGCACATTATGATTTAAGTCCAAAGAGGTGCATGACATCTCCTGGGCTTACCTCTATTATTTACATCTGACAGTTGTATTGTACTCCAGGAAGACAGTTATCACTTTATTTAAGGGAGCCTGACTCTGTTGCTTCAGGTCTAAGCATCTTCACATTGGAGTCAGTGCAGCTGCTATGCCCAGGGCCATAAACCTGTCAGATATACTGTAAATAATAGAGATATGTTCAGGAGATGTCATGCATCCTCTTAGACTTAACCTAGCAGGAAGCTGGTTTCTATGCAGAGCTGCATCAGATTTTGCACTCTTCAGTTTTAGTAAATCAACCCCAAAGTGGCTGAATTCCTGGAATTTGACTAAAAATTACTTTAACTTTTTTAAAAATATGTTAAAATTAACTTTAGGCAAAACTCAGTTTTTATTTTGAGAGTGGGGAAGACATAGAAAATCTGTGTCCCAGATGGAGAGATTTCCCATCACTTCCTGCCAGGAATGTCACATGTAAGTGAAAGTCAATGTAAGGTCCCTTTCACACTTTTGCCACGATTTTACCGTGATTTTGCCGCAATTTCGGATCAGTACGACTTTGGTCCGACTTTGTTGCAACTTTGACACAATGAAAACATATTACAAAATCGTACAGAAACAGTACAGAAAATGCATCTATATTATTCAGGTGCAATTTGCATGCGACTTTGAGGGTTTAACATTGAAGTCTATGGACCTCAAGTTGCATCAAAGTTGGGCCAAAGTAATGCAGGGACTACTTTGAAGTCGGCGCGACTTCAAAGCCATACAGATATGAATGGTACTCATTGGAAATAATGGGGAACGACTTGTCATGTGACTTTGCAGTCCCATATCGCAGGACAACTCGCACAAATGTGAAAGGGGTCTTAGTGAAAGAATACAGGAGACATTGTTTTTTATTTTTACTATCTTTCCGGTGGTTATTTTGGCCAGTAAGATGGAAAAGAGATATAAACTTTTCAGGTCATTAGTACTGTCTGAAACTTCCTGTCTGGATGTATAAAACCCTCTCCTATTCTTGTCCTGTTTCCACAGACTGTCAGAGGCACAGGGTGTGAGATAAAAGCTATTAAATGGGGTTAGCAGAGGTATTTACTCATCCTAAGTCTAGTCTAGGCTGGTGAGCTCAGTTTTCTCTGCTGCAGTTAAAGTGGATGTAAACCCTCACATATACCCAGTGAAATGAACAGCCTCAGTTGATACACAGAGACAAAACAACTACATACGTTTTACATGTATATCTGCTTTATATACTGCTTAGAAAGTGTATATCGTGTTAGGAGATTTTCTCTTCCTGGTTAGCACTGCAGTGAAGCCTGAGGATACAGCCAAGACAGTTGATTGGAGGAAAGGCACACACCTCCTCTCCTCATAGGTAGAAACTTTAAGCTCTGTTTGTTGAATCGTTCAGGGCTCTGCTATTCTATTTATAGCTCCCTCCCCAACACAAAACTCCTGGCTGCTTTTATCATATGTGACAGGGAACTTGTCAGGAGTTATCAGGCTGATAACAGAAGAATGGGGCAGGAGACAGCTATGGGACATAGTGCTTTGAGGAGAGATAACAAAACACTGCAGATATATGTGCACAGCTCAAATTTCATGAATCGGGTTTACATCCACTTTAACCACTTGCCGACCGCCCGCCGCAGCGTGACGGCGGCAAGGTGGTTCGTTATCGTGAAACGCCATCACAGGATGGCGGCCGCGATAACGAGTATTGTGAGCCTCCGCGCGCGCTACCGGAGGCGCACTCGCACGCTCACTGTGTCCGGGGGGGGCGGGTAGGGTGGACTCGATTGGCGCCGGTTACCCGTGAGAGAAAGGAGGTCCGTGTGAGTAAACACGGATCTCCGTTCTGTTAGAGGGGGAAGGGCGGTGATCACAGGCTTCATCTATATGGAAGCCATGATCATTCCCTTCCCCCAGCCAGGCCAGCCCACATACAGTTAGAACACGCCCAGGGAACACATTTAACCCTTAGAGCGCCCCCTGCAGGTTAACCCCTTCACTGCCAATGGCATTTACACAGTAATCAGTGCATTTTTATAGCACTGATCACTGTATAAATGCCAATGGTCCCAAAAAAGTCTCAAAATGGTCCGACATGTCCGCTGCAATATCACAGTACCGCTAAAAATCTCAGATCGCCGCCATTACTAGTAAAAAATAAAAAAAATAAAAACCCCAGAAATGAATTCTCATCATCCGTAAATGCGGAAACTTTTGCACAAACCAATCAATAAACGCCAATATGATTTCTGATCGCTGTATAAATGTCATTGGTCCCAAAAAAGTGTCAACATAGTCCGACATCGCCGCTGCAATATCGCAGTACCGCTAAAAATCGCAGATCGCCGCCATTACTAGTACAAAAAAAAAAAAACAGAAATTAATTCTCATCATCCATAAACTCGGCCACTTTTACGCAAACCAATCAATAAGCGCCGATTATGATTTTTTTTTACCCAAAATATGAGGAAGAATATAAATCAGCCAAAACCGATGGAAAAAAATGTTTTTTTATTTATTTTTTTTGGATTTGTATTTTTTTTTTTTTTTCTTATTTTTTTTTATTTCCCAGTTGCAGTTTTTTTTTTTTTTTT
>BLSH010032353.1:146894-159677 GCA_018402905.1 Glandirana rugosa
ATCCACCTATCGAACTTTGCGTCCCAGTGGTTTGTACTTCACGTCATCGTTAGAATTGTCACGAGAGACGTCACCGACCTAGAAGACACCCTCGACGATCGATAACCTAAAATCCGGCTCACGGACATGCGACTGCAGCGACTCTGATTACCACCTCCTGATTTGTAGGTCACCGTCTAGCGTACGGATCGGTGGAGACGGAGTAGTCTACACCGGGGAGAGTCGACGATTCCCTCCATTCGTCTCTTTACATATAGAGGAGCCTCACGTGTCCTCGGTCCCCGAACACCGTCATTTAAGGGGGCATGGCAGGGGGAGTGTACTATGCCTACATACTTTTGGTAATAAGTGCCCCTCGTTCCCATCTCAAAAAGTTGGGAGGTATGCTTACTATGCAGGCGTGGCCTCCTTTAACTCCTTTTTCTACAATCCCTGGGCTGCCACAAGCCCCTGGCTCCTGTGCACTCCGAGGAGATATACATTTCTCTGCTTACCTCCCTTAGCAGCTGAGAGGGGCCACATCTGATGAGGCAGAGGTGGCTAGGCATGCGATCTGCCACTGGATGTTTAGTCCTCCACCATTAGTCTCAGCGACGTCAGCGTACAGGCACTCGGCCTAAAATCCAATAGCTAGCAGCTCCCACAGAAGATCCAGCCACTGCAGAGAGCACTGTTAAGATTGCTACTGCACTTCATGTTTGGTGACCCTGCGTTTCAAGCTATCCACCTATGGTACCAGCCCTGGGACTCCTTCAGCTATTTAACTGTGGTACCAGTCCTGAGAGCCCTCCAGCTGTTCACCTGTGAACCCAGTTCTACCGTGGACTTCACTGTCAGAAAGGCTAAGCAAAAGTACATGTTTATGTACTGTAATGTTTAATGAAATTGTGGTTGTTCTCTAGTATCTGTGGTAAGAGAGCCTTATAGATACTGTGCTGCCACCTAGTGTCCTTATTGAGTCATAGCGACATTACTCTAATCCACTCCTGTTTATACAGCTTTATAATGTGTATAATATTGTTCTGTACAGTATGCACACCCTTTGCCATTGTACCTTGTTTGCATTGTTACGCCTATTCTTCATCTGTTTAGTAAAGTTTAATCATCGTGCAGATGTTTGTCACATCCGCACAATACATATTTTATACGTTGACCCCCAAGTGTTACAAAAAAAGGGTGCATGTTCAAAAAAAATGTCACCCCAATAGTGTGTGCATGCATTGTGAAGTCTCAGATCTCCCGATTATGTTTTGGCATGCCCATCTGGCATCAACCTTTGAAAGGTTCTTATTTTGTTAAAGGTACATAGGAGAAACTGAAAAAAAAGCAAAATGCAAACATTTTTGTAAAAGATTATTTTATAGATCAGGGATACCTCCTTTAATAAGGGTCTGGTATGAATTTTTTTTGGGGGGGGGGGGGACTGCAATCCATTTTTTGGTGAGGGGTTCCCCTTAAGATCCATACCTGACCAAAGGGCCTGATATCGATGTTGGGGGGACCCCAATGCATTTTTCTTCTTTTTTTTTTGGTGGGGTTCCCCCTTAATATTCATACCAAACACCAAAGAGTCTTTTCATATGGTTTGAGGAAGCAGGCAAGATCTGTGAAACATGTAACCATTCTGCAATCATATTACCAAGGTCATATCAGGTGGAGAAGGCTAGTGCATCAAACTCAAATTTTTCAGGGAAAGTCCATTTCTACATTTAAATTCAGCTGTTTGAATATCTGGATCTATCAATTATTTGACATGTGATTTATACTCTGCTTATACATTTTTCATCATATTCTTAGTCTCAGGTGCTGAAATTTATGATAGGTTTATTTTAATTTAAATACCAGTTGCCCACTCAGGACTTTCCCCACTTTTTCTGCACACTTATATATGTGGTAAATGAATGTGCATTGCCCACTTAGTGGGAATTTTTCAAATGCTTTTGGTGAGAGCTTCTTCTCAGTGTAAAATAAAGCACATTTGTGCTTACAGAATTTGATTTTAATACTGGAAATTATTGTAAGACAATGTAATTAAATAAACGAAAAAGGGTCATGTCATTGACATCATAATATATACAATATACTTTATTGACCCTGATTACAAAAATATATTTCAAAGTGTCATTAAAACACCAGCATTTGAATATGTACAATTATATATATATACTGTATATTTAAACTATATATACAGAGAGATAGAGACATGTTAATTAAATTTGAAGTTGCATTAAATGTCAGTGTAATGAAAAAAACGTACCTAAAACTTTATAGTAATTGTAAAATATTTCCAACAATATCATTTAATTGAAATAGTGTAAAAACTGATTCAATTTTAATATATTTTTGAAAGAAAATCTTGTTTCCCTGCAGGAAGAACATGTATATTTGGGAATATGCAATTAAAACCAGGGGATGTGTGCCCAACTCTAATGAATATGCAAGTTCCTGATTTAAACTGGAATGTGGATGCCCCTTAATGAGCATGCGCAAGTGCATTGCATTCATGTTTGTTAAATTTCAGCAAGGCATCCCTGTAGCATTGTCCAAGATTGACAGCTTGTCATGCAAGCTTTCGGTCTTGGTGAAGATCAAGGTGTTACAGTATGTTAGTTGCTTGTGAATTTCTCTTTGGGCTAGATTCACATTTTTGCATTTTTGTCTAATGCATTTTGTGTTGAAAATGCTTGAAAATATTTATAAGTCCGCAACCATCACCCCTTCCCCCACTATTTGTGAAACACACAATCTACCACCCACAGAAACCTTTAGATGCCTACAAATTAAACATTTCTTTTCTCTGAATGCACGTCCAGATGCAACACACCCGACCTTCTCCATTTTTGAACAGGCTTGCAAATCAGACCCCCACAAACGCGGTCTAATTTCAGACCTCTACTCCCAATTGCTCTCATCCCTTGCCTCTGCTCCTCCCAAGTATACAAACAAATGGGAGACAGACCTGCTGTTTCCTTATTGTTGAATGTAACCTTTTCTGAATGCTCCAGATGACGTCAGTACGGCTAAACTGGTAGAGCGTTGCTTATGTGCGTCATTTCCAGGTGTCAGAGCCACATACTGCTTGGTTATAAACGTCTCTCCCCAAGCACTTTAAGCTGTTTTTTTTCCCGTGTTTTATTATACTTTTATTGCTTTGGAAATTGTTACCATTTAAATAAAATGTAATTTTAAATGGTACTACTCTATGGGAACCCTCTTTATTTTTCACACATGCACGTGACCGCGGGAAAGGACACCACTAAGACGGACTACAAGGTTCAGGCTGGACCCGCTGCACAGTGGCGTAGGACTGTGAACGCACTGTACCCCGCAGAGGGGTGAAACTATCTGGTAAGCATACATCTACCCTTTATTATCACCCAAGCACTAGGAGCACCAAGTGTTTTCCAAGGATTGCCCTGCATTACCAGAGGGAACAATCAAGGAAGAGCACAGGTCACCTTATCACCAATATTGAACATTGCACTTTATGAACTTTTTTATCTGCATTACTTTGGATAAACAGGATTAATGTTGATTATCTCATGACCATGTATATTTAAGGAGAAGCACAAGTCACCTTTATCACCATCATTGAATGTATGAAAGATTTTTTCTGCAGTTTGGTTTTAAGCTGAGCATTGTAAGCACCATTTTTAAAAGGACCTTTTTTTTCTGCTCCTTGGTTATAATTGTTTATACTGATTTAAGCTGAGCATTGTAAGCACCACGTTGTATTACTAGTGTATATTAGAACAGCGCCGTACCTACTCCTGTTCATATCACTCTTTTCTGAACATTGTTATGATCTCAAAGACAACAGCAGATTATAATCTTTATACTCAAGTTTCACTGTACAAGGTAATTGTAACCACAGTTGAATATTTATCATCTTTGATCTGCTATGCACAGCGATGTATACTTTTTTTTCAAAACCAATAAAAATGCTTGAAATGAAAATGCTTGAAAATACACATCAAAAACAATGAAATGTGCTTTGATGCATTCAGCAATACGTCGAGTTGCAGACACTAAGGTGCATTGATGTGCAAACTGGCATTAGACCTTTGTGATGGGTTACAACTGATAACAAAGGACTGTTATATTGCAATGCAAGATAAAATGTGTGACATCTATAGATAAGTAAAGAGATACAGAGATACGAAGCTCCATGCACAGCCTGTCAGAAGCTACATACAGATTGGCCAGTTTAAATACAAGATGGCACACTCTGTTTGCAGCAGACTGAGAGGATGAGCTCACAGTGCCTCTCCTCACTTTTTGTGAGAGGCACTTAGCTCAATGGACAGCTTGGAGTCATGGACCAATGGTAAAGTACTAGTGGCCCAAGCTATCCAATAAAAATGCTGCAGTGGAGGCATGCCTCACTGTAGTGTCATAGAAGGGGGCATGTGTATAAAAGACAAATACTCCCTTCCATCCCAGCCCTCTTAACTCTTAACATGTTTATGTGTAAGATTTACCCATAATCCCGTGTTTTTCTCACACAGTTAAGAGGAAGAATGAGAATCTTCTGCTGATGAAAAGGTGCTCTTATAATCAAGCTAAATCATATGATTATATGTAGAGTTGAGCGAACCCGGACCGTAAAGTTCGGGTCCGTACCGAACTTTTGGGGTGTCCGGGACCCGGACCCGAACCCGGACTTTTCAAAAAAAGTCCGGGTTCGGGGTTCTGGTATTTTATTCCACATGTTGAACAGTTGCCAAGGGCAGCCAATCAACAAGTGTTTCACTGGTTTTCCCTAGAAGCCATCACAGCCATGCATACTAATGGCATGGCTGTGATTGGCCAGTGCATCATGTGACCCAGCCTCTATATGGGGCTGGAGTCACCATGCTGCATGCCATATGCTCTCAGGATAGTTTAGGGAGAGGATGCTGCTGGCTCTGTTAGGGACAGATTGCAGAACATCTCATCCTGCATTACTGAACGATCTGATTGTGGACTAGGGAGAGATACTAGTACTGCTGCTTTGAGGGACAGATTGCAGACCTCATCCTGCTGCACAGAACGATCTGACTGGACTAGGTAGAGTCTGTTGCTTTAAGGGAAAGATTATTGTTCTAAAATCATCTCCAACTTGTATAGGAAAAGTCTATTGCAGCCGCATAGAGCCATATTATTGTTCTAAAATCATCTCCAACTTGTATAGGAAAAGCCTATTGCAGTCGCATAGAGCCATATTATTGTTATAAAATCATCTCCAACTTGTATAGGAAAAGCCTATTGCAGCCGCATAGAGTCATATTATTGTTATAAAATCATCTCCAACTTGTATAGGAAAAGCCTATTGCAGCCGCATAGAGCCATATTATTGTTATAAAATCATCTCCAACTTGTATAGGAAAAGTCTATTGCAGCCGCATAGAGAGCCATATTATTGTTCTAAATTTTAGTACAATAATATGGCTCTATGAACTTACTTTGTCCGTAAGTTCGGCCGAACCTGCCGAACCTGCCGAACCCGGACTTCCAGAGGTTCGATCAACTCTAATTATATGCTATATGTTATAACATAATAATTTATTATTTATCTATTTACTGTGAAATTAGTGGTTGGAAGTTATAACTTCAAACTTCAGTAATTTGTCCGTTAAGCCACCTGCTTGAGTACAGTTTTGGAAAATATAGTAAATTACCTTAAAAACAATATATAATAATAATTTGCACATTACTTACGTATGGTAATTAACCCCTTGTCACCCAAGGCAATTCTGACACTTCTCTCCTACATGTAAAATCATAATTTTTTTGCTAGAAAATTACTCAGAACCCCCAAACATTATATATATTTTATTAGTAGACACCCTAGAGAATAAAATGGTGGTCATTGCAACTTTTTAAAACAGCGCAGAGAGAAGACCTGACAAAAGAGCGAGAAGATAAGGCAGAGAGGAAAAGAACTGGAGAGGGAAAAGAACCGGCAGAGGAAGACATCGCCGGAGGAGGGAGAGGAGCCAGAGAGAGGAGAAGAAATCAGAAGAGACAGCAGAGCTGCCTTAATAAAATACTTTAAAAACCTGTGTACTGTGTTTATTTTTGACAATTTTTTAGGTGAATGGGTAGGGGTGCCTCCCAATTCTCCCACTCAAAAGAATAAAATTCTGTTAAATATTCTAGGATAGACTTGTTTCTAGTAGATAAACATACATTACAAATAACTCATTCGGCAACTATCAGCCACATTACGTGGTCAGATCATGCGCCAATTTCACTTCAGCTTTTACCAGCCAACCCCAAACAAATGGGGAAAATGTGGAGACTAAACACCTCCCTGATTACTAAACCACTGCTACAGAAACAAGTCAAATCCGAACAAAGGGATTTTTTCCACATGAACAATGACTCTGTATCAAATCCAAATACATGTTGGAATGCTCATAAAGCATATATAAGAGGTCTTCTTCTTAAATTGGGGGCCCAGGAAAGAAATGCTCGTAATGCTACCACTACCAAACTGCTTGACCCAATTCGATCTCTTGAGCTAGCTCACAAAGCGCAACCCTCACCCAAGTTAGAGATAGAACTGAATAATGCTAGAAAGAATCTGAGTGACTACTTACAATCAAACTTTGATTTTGCACTGAAGAAGCTGAAATTGAATTTTTACGCCCATCTCAACAAACCGGGTGCATGTCTGGCAAAACAACTTAAGAAACATTTAGTTAATTGAGCTTACTCTCTGTTCCAATCTCCCTTGCTTAATTGAACCAAACCGTTGCTTCCCTACCCCTACACAAAGCCCCGTACTTGCTCCCTATCTACTGCAATCACTTAACTTTACATTCACCACTGGCACAATCCCTTCTGAAGCCCTTGAGGCCATTATCACTACCATTCCCAAACCTCGCAAACCACATGATGACCCGGCCAACTACAGACCCATATCCTTGCTTAACTCAGACACCAAAATATATGCCAAAATTCTAGCCACTCGCTTATCCACAGTCATCCCACAGCTAGTTCATCCTGATCAAGTGGGCTTTATTAATGGCAGACAAGCGTCTGATGGGACTCGTAGGTACATTGACCTACTCCAGTGCGCTGAGCATCACAAAACGCCTTCTCTGTTCATCTCATTGGATGCAGAGAAGGCATTTGACAGAGTTGACTGGAAATTTCTTAGAGCTGTCCTAATTAAATTTGGATTTTCCGGTGGGCTTCTTGAAGCAATAATGGCGCTATAGACTTCACCCAGCGCCAAGGTCGTGACTTCGGGTATATTATCAGACTCTTTCCCCATATCTAATGGCACCCGCCAAGGCTGTCCCCTGTCACCACTCATATTTACCCTTGTCATGAAACCACTTGCATAGTCTATCAGGGCTGATCCTCTTATACTAGGTATTGACACGGGAGAGCACACTCACAAAATTGGACTATATGCGGATGATATTATTGTTTCTATTACTAACCCCGCACAATTGCTCCCACAATTACATCACACCTTAGACCTCTTTAGTAAAGCTTCTCTTTACAAAATCAACCACTCCAAGTCCTCAATGATCGGAGTCCACATCACCCCAACTCTAAAAGGTAGCATTGCGCAACTCACCTCTATCTCCTGGGCCTCAAACTCCACTTTATCCTATCTAGGCATAAACCTAATTTCACCAACATCACAACTACTCAACCTCAATCTTTCATGCCTGATGGACAAACTGCATAAAACCATACAAAGCCTTTGCAATGTCCAAGCCTCCTGGGCTGGGAGAATAGCCCTCACTAAGATGTACCTGCTGCCACATGTGCTCTACACCTTTTGAACGCTACCTGTTCCATTCCTTATATCCCACCTCAACAAACTACAAGCAAATTTGAATTCCTTCATATGGAATGGCAAATATCCATGGTTCAACAAGGCCACTCTTTGTCAACCAACATCCACTGGCGGCATGGGAGCCCCTAACATCATAGCATACTACAAGGCTATAATTCTTGAGCAAACCAAAAGCTGGTGGGTCCCAGACACCATACTCCCGTGGCTACAAATTGAGCAATCTGTCCTAGCAACTTGTCCCAAGTTGGTCCTCAGTGTACTTATGATATCTAATCACAAGCAAGCTATGTATCTAGCTACAATTAACGCAGCCCTCAAAACATGGCAAGCAGTGCTACAGCAATCCAGTGGCATCCCTCAGAGTATACTACATGACTTACCCCTCCAAAAATTACACAACATCCTACAAGACATCCCCTTACAGAATTGGATTAAAGCTGGGATCTCTACACTCGGAGACCTCTACAACAACTCTGGGCTTCTTTCCTTTCAACAAATCCAACGCTGATACCACATCCCACACAAATACTTTTTTAAATTCCTTGAGGTGATTGTAGCTGTATTAGTGCAATTGTGCCAGAGAAAATTGAGTACTGTCCGTGATACTTTTTTTATTTGCACTAACAGAAAAGTTTTCAGGACAAGCTTTCGGGGTATCTCCCCTTCTTCAAGGTCCAAGCAGTACTGAATAAAAACTGTTTTAGCCAAATGTTAAAAAAAGGGAAAAAAAAAGAAGAAAAAAAACTCTGAGGGAGGAGAGAGGAGAAAGAGGAAAAACAAACAAATACAAATCAATGTATAAGGCAATGGTAATGAAACTAGCTGCAGAGATAGTGAGATGCCTTATACATTGACCTAAATTCCTTAGAATTCGCTCAGTACTATCAAAACTATGCTGGTCAAAAGACCCAACACTGAAACAAACACTAAAGTTTTATAATGGAACCCGTCCTCTCTCCAAAGGCATCTCTTTCTTCTACCGGTTACTCACCAACTCGGACCCCAACTCCAAAACTCCCACTATGCTTAAGTGGGAACAACATTTGAACTGTGCATTTACCTCACAACAATGGCACAATGCCTTAAGATTACCATCTAAACTTTCCAGATGTTGCACCCACTGGGAAGGTACTCAAAAAATATTCCATGACTGGTACCTCACGCCACACAAACTGGCTAAGATATACCCCTCAACATCCAACATGTGTTGGAGAGCATGCGACAGCCTGCATTGACATTTCATATATGGTGGTCCTGCCCCAAACTAAAAACTCTTTGGGATATCATGTTGAAACTTTTGTCTTCTATACTACCCACACCGATCTCGCTCTCTCCACAAATGCTCCTGCTAGGTCTAGACATTGGCTCTTGGCCAATACCCACACAGACTATTCTGTCTCATACTCTCTTTGCTACCAGATCATTTTTAGCCAAAAGTTGGAAAAAGCCTGACCTTCCATCTCTCCTGGAAATTATTTCTGCCCTCAACAATCAATGTGAGATGGAACTCATGTACGCCAAGGCTCACCTACAAGTCTCTAAATTCCAGAGGCTGTGGAATCTCTGGCTCACCCACTCCAAATGTACCTTGGCAATTTGAAAAAGTCAAAAAAATATCCTGAGCAATCTTGATGAACTTGTTGAATGAAAACCTTCGGCTTTGTCGATCACGTCGGAATGAGCACAACACATTTGCTGGGCAAGATACCGTAACCTCTCCCTTCCTTTATTATTAGTTCTCTCACTATCTCACTTATTGTTGATCTCCATTTTACTCCTTATCCTAAGCCACCTAATGAGTACTGCAGTTTCTGTGTTGGTCGATTGCGTCGCCCCTCACTATTTGACACAGTATATTCCCCTCGGGGTGTCAATGAGGGGCAGGCGTAGCTACGACCACAACAGACTGCGGGCCTCTAGCACATATGTTTATTGTTTGTTGAATGCTATATAACCTTGCTATACGTACAGCTCTTGAAAATTACACATGTACAACCTTTATTATACTTCAATGTACTATGGTTTTTTGTTTTGTTTTTTCTTTTTCTCTTTGTATATTCCTGATCAAAAAAAAAATCAATAAAGGAATATTGAAAAAAAAAATATTCTGTTAAATAAGGTTGTATAAACAAAACTTTTTTAAGCTGATATAGGACTAATCCCTGCCTCCAATATCGGCACCCATTTAAATCCATTAGATTATTTTTAGCTAATCCATACAATTCTTATATAGGGGGAGATCAGCTTCCTGTTTTTTTTGTCAAAGCTTAATTGAACAAGCTAAGCTTAGAAGCTGATTGGCTACCATGGACAGCTGCACCAGATTTTGCACTCTCTACTTTTAGTAAACCAACCTCATAGTGTCTTACTTTAAAAAAAAAAGCCTGTCATAAAAAGAAATGCCTCCTAAAAAGGATGAGATATTGTTCTGAAAATATGTGCAATTTTTAAAACATGTGTCTAAAACAATGCAGTTTCAGGTAATATTTCTGATCAAAGGCCAATGTCTGCTTCAAAATTATTCCCCCATTAAAAGAGTGAGAATACTTGCAGCTAATGTGTACAATATTTAAATAATGTCAATGCAAAATTCCATGCAATTGTATTTATTACTATAATCTGCTTGATCTTTCTCTCAAAATAAGTGGTCTATCCAAAAAGGCCTAAAAGGTTTATTTGAAAATCAAAATTGCCAAATAACATTAGAATATTTTTTTTTTTTTTCAGATGCAATATCTCTGCTCTCTATTTCAACACCTGACAACCTTTCCATAAGACCCCTTTTACACTTTTACCATTTAGCTAAAAATAGCTCCTGTAAAGAGCTTGTAAAATTCCTGTTAATGCACCCCAATGTGAAAGCCTGAGTGCTTTCACACTGGGGTGGTGCGCTTGCAGGAAAGGAAAAAATCTCCTGCAAGAAGGGCACATGCGCGGAGTCGTCCAAGATGGCCGCGTGATCTCGGAGCTCCGCACAACTCCGGCCTCTTGAAAACCACCACAGCCTGCAGAGCTCCTTGATAACCACACTGAGCCTACACATCGATCTGGGAACACCCCGGGATCACCCCCGATGCCAAGAGGTACTGCCGAAGAGATCTATCCAGGCAGCTGGACTCAGTAGTACCGAGGCAAGGCCTAGTTAAAATGGCGGCCGCGAACACGCCGGTCACGAATGAAGGCGCGGACACGGAGGACTCCATAGCGAACCCAGATAACGGAGCCTCCTCAACGATCGCTCATTCAACGGCAACAGTGAGTACAGCACTGCAATATGCTCCATCCCCAGCTTCAACAGAATCCCTAATAGGGCTCACACTGGGAGGCCTTATGCTCACTCCTTTGGGGGACATAGTTGCATACCCAGACACCTGGGACCAAGACCTCCAGGGCTCCCCAAACACCCCAACCGACTTCCCAGCCATGATGAAAGCTTTTTCAAAAATGCTTGCAAGGAGCCTTGCCCACACAGCAGCTCAGATAACAACCACCATTCAAGCGGACTTGCAGCAGTTCGGTCACAGACTAGATACCATTGAGAAGAGATTAGACATGGCAGCGGCAAAAATTAATCAGAACACAGACAGAATCCAAGATCTACAAGAACAGTTAGACACTGCACTGACAAAAATAGATGACCTGGAGAACAGGGCTCACAGGTATAACTTCAGGATCAGGGGCTTGTCCGAATCCATCAAAAAAATCCATCCAGCGATTCATACGTTCTTAAAAGACCTGATAACTGGGATTGCAGATCATAAGCTGGAGCTTGACAGAGCACACAGGGCCCTGCAACCCATCCGCTCTGATGACCTCCCACGGGACATTATAGTCAAACCGCACTATTACTCGGTAAAAGAAGAGGTGATGAAGAGGTCCCGCATTACTGAAAATCTGTTAATTATGGGCCACCAAGTACAAATTTTCGCCGACATTTCACCATATACTGTGCAAAAACGTTGAGCTCTGAAACCGTTATTACAGGCCCTAACTTAAAAAGAGATCTCATATAAATGGTCTTTCCCACTGCGTCTGAACTTTTCTTACCGCAACAAGGCATACCACTTTTCCTCTTTCCAGGAGGGAGAACACCTACTATTACAACTGGGAATAATATCCCAAGAATTTCAACAGCCACCACCCTTCAAAAGTTCTCTCTCTTCAAAACGACCTCCTCCAAGGAGCCCTTTGACGCCCATCTGGAAAAAGCAGCAACCGAAGAGGTCCAGGGAATCCCTCCCTCCTTGAATACTCTGGCGGAGAACCTAATATTCCTCCTATTTTCCATGACAGGCACCTTTTGTAATTAGTTTTTGGACTTTTTGGTTACCTTTGTCCAATATGCCCCCTTCATTAGGGGAACACTGGGAAAGGTACAGGGATCACCTGCTGTAGCATATGTGACTGAACTCCTGTGTATACCTTCTGATAAGGAATACATCTTCTTCTTAGTGGATCAGACTTCTCCACAGTTTGCCCCGTTCAAAGATTTAACGACTCAAGTTCACCACTTTAACATTTATTTTTCTCTTCTTTCATTTTTATTTTCTTTGAGCTCAGTCACTATAAAAGAGTGTGGATGGAGCTGGCGCTGTCTTGACTGTAACCAGGTGTAAAGATTATAAAGAAAAAGTGCCAAAGTGCTGAGAGTATTTTTATAAGTGTCCGTAGAAAGTCCGTAACGGTCCGTAAAAATCAAATAAATTATAAATTTATAAAAAACCAGTGTGAGAGCAGATAGTGTGTGCGGGTAGGAACCCACAACTAATAATTAGTGGTCCGTAAATTCGTGTGGTATTATCCGTGATAAGTCCGTATATCTTTAGTAAAATATCTAAAAAGCTGTGAATCTCAAACAATGTTAAAAATGTTGTTCATAAGTTTCAGTCTTGATGCATAAGCCCGATCCTTGATCCAACACAAGAGATGTATATGCGCAGATGCTTGTTTACAAAAGTAAGTAATTGGTGACTTCCGTGCTT
>BLSH010032353.1:166342-176624 GCA_018402905.1 Glandirana rugosa
TAGGATAACATGTATAGGGTCGCGTCCATATAGGAAGTTTTCGGGAGGTTTTGTTCGACACACGAGACACACGTGAACTGACCCCATCCCGGGTCCTTGAGGTCGTAGTAGTGGGTACTTTTCTTTCTAGTACGGACGAGACAACGATTGGGGACGTCACTCAACCATTCAAGTTCTAAACTGAAAAAAATCGGTTATGTTTTTGCATTCTATTCTAAAGTTTTGTGTGGACACTGCGGTCCGTCAGTAGGGTTTTTCTAAGGGTCCCATGTACGGTACCGACAGATTTGTCTGCCTAGGGGACTTTTATGTTTTTGTGTAAATCTATGAATCATATGTTAAATGAACAAGAACCTCAGCTAAGTATCTAAATGTGTTTTTGTATTTTCAGGGGATCCGTCTGTTTAGACAGCCATGGCATGTACCCTGGGAATCTTTTTGGGATGACTGCCTGGCGTCACAGGTGTGTTTTGAAATCTTATCTTACGTTTTTGTATTGGCTAAAAAAAGTCAAATCTTGAACTTACCAACTCACTGCAGGGGTTAGCAACAGAGCAGGCATGATCTTTCTTTTCATGGGTGATGATGCTGGAGTTCCTGGGCCCTACCCCAGTCAAGTGCACACAGAGCACACAGCTTGTTTTGGAGGGCTTTTGAAGGATATACCTGCGCTGGGATATGTACAATAGGATAAAGGAAATGGTTCCTTTATCAAAGGGACCCCAGCAAACTAACCTTTTATGGCATAGACAGGATTAAAGAAAATTGGAGAGGGAGTAACAAAAAGATAGAGGTCTCACAAAATGAGACACGGTGGATTTATATTTTAGATTGTTTAAAACCGAAAGGACTCAACGTTGATATTGATTTAAACTGTTTTATCTCCAATTTCTGAACCCAAGCTCCACTTTTTACCTAGATATGAATTCAATCTCTCTGATATACTCCTTCCTAATACATGCTCCACTTTTATCTTTTTTATCATAACTTCACCACAAATGAATATAATCTCCCCATACATCTCTATGGACTTTATGAAAGAAGACCTTCTCGTCCACAGCATTACCGTATAGTAGAGAATATAAAATGGTAACCTTCCCGCCCATAACACATGAGTAGAAGAATCAAATATCCCCTTTTCATAAATATCTTTAATAAGCAATACCACATCATAAAGATTCATATTATGTTTTTAAAAAAAGCCTTCTCATCCACATCATCTATGTTTTATCTTGGCTTTCTCATTCACATTATCTATGCTTTATCTTTGCTCCTTACGAACTTCCCATCCACATCATCTATGTTTTATCTTTGCTTTTTACGAATTTTTACTGATTTCATGTCTAAAAGACCTTCTCATCCACATCATCTATGTTTTATACTGAATAGCAACTTAAAACCATTTATAATTTTGTTGGATTTTTACGAATTTTACTTATATTATGTCTAAAGTCCTGCTCATCCATATCATTTATGTTTTATATTGAACAGCAACTATTTGTAATTTTACTAGATTTTTAGGAATTTTACTTACATTATGTCAAAAGACCTTCTCATCCACATCATTTATGTTTTACACTGAATATCAGTTTTATATTATTACTCTTCTCCATATTTTTATATAATGTTCACATTAGAAATTTTGATAGATTATTTTACGGATAAAGAAACTTTTTGCCATATGAACAATTACAACCTTTTGAGATTTTCGAGCTGTTTTTAAAATATAACTTTTTTGTTTGATTTTTTAACATACATATAGAACGTTTTTATGTTATCGGCACCTTTATAATTCACACATACTAAAAGTTCGATATAAAACCTTGTTCTAGATATAATACTAACTGTCCTTCTCGACCGCATCAAGTGATTTTCCATCAAAGATATGGAGATTTGAAACCACTGTTGTATATAAAACGCACTTCTTGCAAACTTATTATAAGAATTCTGAAAGATAATTCTTTTGCACACTATAAGCACATAGCCTTCTCGTCCACATCATGCTCTTTTTACCGATGCTTCCGTCGTTGGTTTAACATTGTTTGTCTGCCGTGGTTCTAAGATTAGTTAAAGATTCTAGTATGGAAGATAAAGTTATATATTCATGTACAACAGATTGTAATGGGGAAGGTATATTTCCCTCTCTGTAAATTGCTATTTATTAATCGGCACTGACATCATGTATAAAGGAGAAAAAATTCCAGTCTTTTAAACGTTCCCTCTCGCTTTTTAGTGATTGGCTAGTAATAATGCTTCCGCCCACTCATACTAGTATTTAAAGCAAGCCTTTGTCTTCATGGTCACGGCCTCAGATGACGTCAGGTATGACGAAACGCGTAAGGCGTGACCAATAGACGCGATTGCATTGTTTGGAGCAGCTGTTTACACGTGGAGCAACACAAAAGGGATATACAGGAAGCAGGACTATACCTTCCTCAAGCTGGCAGAGCTTGCATCCCTTTGTCCACAAACAGTGTTCGTTTTTATCACTGCTGTTTTTAAGCATCTTTTCTTGAATAAATTGGATTGGTTTTTAAAGAACTTACCACACTATCAGAGTACGCTCTGTTTTTTCTTATCCCCCATTTTTAAATGGCAAACGTGATGGCGCCCTGAGGACTTTGGAATACAGACACCACCGGATAGGAGGGAGGACCATAACACACCAGGAAACCGAAGACCACAAAGACCCCATTTACCACATGCGGGCTACCCCTGCAGGGGTAAGGAGACTCTGGTAAGTGAGGGCACAGGAGGGGAGCACAAGTCACTTTTAACTGAAACAGGATCAAGCACGGAAGTCACCAATTACTTACTTTTGTAAACAAGCATCTGCGCATATACATCTCTTGTGTTGGATCAAGGATCGGGCTTATGCATCAAGACTGAAACTTATGAACAACATTTTTAACATTGTTTGAGATTCACAGCTTTTTAGATATTTTACTAAAGATATACGGACTTATCACGGATAATACCACACGAATTTACGGACCACTAATTATTAGTTGTGGGTTCCTACCCGCACACACTATCTGCTCTCACACTGGTTTTTTATAAATTTATAATTTATTTGATTTTTACGGACCGTTACGGACTTTCTACGGACACTTATAAAAATACTCTCAGCACTTTGGCACTTTTTCTTTATAATCTTTACACCTGGTTACAGTCAAGACAGCGCCAGCTCCATCCACACTCTTTTATAGTCATTTACTTGCCTTGTTTTATACAAGGATAAACTCTGGAGGGCAGCAGTCTCACATGCTTATGCATTTTAAATAATTTATTAAAACCATTTCCTTTATCCTATTGTACATATCCCAGCGCAGGTATATCCTTCCAAAGTTTTATATATACATTTGAGCTCAGTCAGTTTGGAGTGGACATACTCAACCCCATAATATATGAACGGGGGGTTCATTACTGTTCTCACGAACCATCAAGCTTTCCATTCTCTTTTTATATGGTTTTGCTGAGCTGCTCTCATTATATTTTTACTTTAACTTTTTACATTTGATTTCCTAGCCTATCACTCATTAGCTAAGAATTGGGCAACATCTCCTGGAATTTACAATGAAGGACTCTTCGGGTATTTCATAGTGGGGGTATGGGGGCTGCCTGACATATATTATGCGGGCGCCACCAGGCTCACGCTCGAGAAGCCCGAGGAGATCTCTCCATAGCCCTGAGATACGATTAAGACTAAAGTTTTGGAATTCTGTACAAGAAATGTTTGTTTGTTTCATATGTTAGGGTGGTATGGCCGGAGTGGAGCCAATGCGCCCACATCTGCCGTCGAGAGGACCTATTTTTGCTCTCGAGGTCAGATTAGACCCCCCTCTTTGTGGGGGCCCAAGCCAGTGGGGACATAGGAGGGGAAGTAGCGGGCCTCTTCCCCCCTTATCAGGGACGTGGGTTGTTCATTTGATTGTGTATCTAATGTTCTTGTTTTACTCCCCCCCCTCTCTCTTTTCCTATACTTTCTCTCTTCTCCTCCAACCTCGACAGCCAGTTAAGGACTCCTGGGGATTCTACCATGACAATATCCGAAAACGAACTTCAAAGTCATCCTTGAACTTTGTGCTCAGGGTAAGAGAATGCTATCTTTCAGAGTTCAGTCATTTGCAGTACCATGCCTGACACCTCCACTAACAATTTGAAAATCCAAATTTTTTCTCATAATGTCCAGGGCCTAAACTCCCCTGTTAAATGCAGGAAATTATTCCACCACTATCATAGCCTGAAAGCTGACGTAATTCTCTTACAAGAAACTCATCTACTAGCCTCCTATAACCCATCTTTTCTCCACAAGGGTTATCCGCAATTTTATTTGGCTAATGCAGATACCAAAATGAAAGGAGTGGCTATCTGTTTTGCCAAACATGTTAACTTCACACACGCGAAGACAATAACTGACCAGGATGGCCGTTACATTTTAGTGTCGGGCACCCTGGATGGTATCCCCAGCACATTTGTATCCTACTATGCCCCCAATAAAGGTCAGAGAAAGTTCTTTGATGCTATGTTACAGACTTTGAGACCGCATCTTTTAGGCACGATAGTGATGGGGGTGACTCAAATCTACAATTTGACCAATCTCTCTACAAATCTAAAGGCCCACTCAAAAAACTCCGACATCCATCCAGATTAAGTTCCAAAGTGGCCAAACTGTTACATTCGAATAATTTGGTAGACATCTGGAGGGAGTTACACCCTCATGGAAAAGACTATACCCACTACTCAGCTCCACACGGAACGCATGCCAGGATAGACCACATCTTCCTCAATGTTTTGTCTATCCCCCAAGCTATCTCCTACACTATCAGATCACTCCATAGTCACACTAGATCTACGATGCGACCTAGCTCCAAGGGGACCCTCGAGATGGCGCCTAAACGAATCGATACTGAGTAACCCTGCTCACTGTACCTTACTAGAGGAAGGAATAAGAAATTATTTCTTAGAAAATGATACTGAATCGACAACCCCGGGGATACTTTGGGCAGCCCATAAAGTGGTAATGAGGGGACAATTACTCCAGCTATCATCACGCCTCAGACGGGAACATAACGCTGAAATTTAAAAGCTTACAGAGCAATTTATAGTAGCTAGTAAACAGCACAAAAGAAACCCCACTACAGCGAACTTATCCCACGTAGATGAGGCCAGAGTAAAACTTAATTTAGCCCTCATCACCTCAGCAGAAAAACAACTTTGATGGTCAGGGGCAAGATTTTACTCACAGATAGAACAGGCTCTAGGTTGGCAACAAAACTCAGCCCCAAAACCCGTACTTTGGCCTTCCCTAAGATTCGTACAAAGCAGGAGATTTGATGCAAAATCCCCACAAGGTCTTAGACACATTCCAGGATTATTATTCTAAACTATACATGGATAATTCTAAAGATGCCCCTCTTGACCCGACTCCCTTTTATGATGAAATTCCCTTGCCTATACTAAAGAGTGAATGCAAGGACCTGTTAGACAAACCCTTCTCCTCGGAAGAGATCCTAGAAGCCATAAAATTAACCAAAGTGAATTCTGCTCCAGGGCCGGACGGCTTCTCAGTGGGCTATTACAGGAAGTTTGGTAATCTATTAGTCTCATATCTGGCTCACTTCTTTAATTCCCTTAGGGATGGAGCCCGCCTGGATAGTGAGCTGAACTCTGCATATGTATCGGTAATTCACAAACCAGGAAAAGACTCCAGTGACACAGGAAATTTCCGCCCAATATCCCTTATTAACAATGACCTAAAGATTATGATTAAAATCTTAGCACAGAGGCTTTCCAGCTTTATAGCAGGGTATGTTCACAAGGACCAGGTGGGCTTCATCCCCGGAAGACAAGGGCCAGACCAGATCAGAAGAGAGATAGATATTACGTCACTACTCCACTCCCAATGGGACAGGACCCCAGACAGGAAGGTCTTCTCCTTTCCCTAGACCTGCAAAAGGCATTTGATACAATATCATGGCCATATCTCTTTGCAACTTTGGGCAGATGGGGTTTCGGAGGGAAATTCTTAAATATAATTTGCGCTTTATATGATAAACCTTCAGCGCAGGTTCGGGTGCTGGGGTGGTATTCGGTCCCATTCTCCATAGAAGGAGGTGCTAAACAGGGATGCCCTCTGTCCCCTATACTGTTTGCCATAGCGATCGAAATGTTGGCAATAGCTATCAGAAGTGATCCGGACATTAGAGGGGTCAATTGCGGCCCAGACGAACACAAGTGAGCACTATTTGCGGACGACATGCTATTGTTCATCACCTCCCCGCAATTTAGCGGAACAATTGAAATTGAACTAACAAGCAATATAGCAAACTTATGCGCAGCTAACTACCCACTTATGTTCAAAAAGCTGGAGGAGGACATGCGCTCATGGTCAAGATGTGGTCTGTCCTGGCTAGGTAGAGTTCATGCGGTAAAAATGACCTTAATGCTGCAACTTTTATACTTGTTCAGGGCCCTCCCCATCCCTATTAAAAAAAACAGATATCTCTAGGATCCAGTCCAGGATCATGTGCTTTGTTTGGGGGAAAGGAGGCCATCGATTCACTAAGGATACCCTGTACCGCCTTACAAAGCAGGGGGGGGGGCATTGGTCTCCTCAATATATGGTGGTGTTATCAGGCAGCCCACCTTTCCCAAATATCAATCATCTATTCCAGAGGTCCTAAACCAGATTGGGTGGTCAAGGAGAGGCAAGCAGTCCCACACCGTACTATTGATCACTTTGTCTGGAGGTCACCTAGACAGAGACCCACAATCTTGGTACCCACCTTGTCCCACTCCTTAAAGCTTTGCGACACTCTACATAATCACCAAACCCTAATCTCTCCCCTAAAACCACTCAAACACCTATTTAATAATTCTGAATTCCCTCCATGTTTGAACATACTAGCATTTCGCTGGTGGCTGAACAAGGGACTATTTAGGATTGGACAGTTCTTTAACCAAAATGGCCCGATAACACTAAGTTATTGTGTGAGCAAACTAGAAATGCCAGACACAGAAAAGTATAGACTATTCCAAATCAGACATTTTCTAAATTCAATATGGCCAAACAAGCCCTACCCACCCGCCATAACCCCATATGAAAGATGGTGTTCCGACCTTAGGGAACAAAGGGGGGGGGCATCTCCATAATATATGCCGCCTTGGCAGACAAAAAGGACAACCCGAAATATGTTGAGGCATGGGAAACTGATCTAGATATGCAACTGAGCTCTGAACAATGGTATCTCTATTTTCAACGCTCCTACAAAAATACTATGAATATTTTCCATGATTGAGGCGGGTCTGAAGATTTTTACTAGATGGTATTATGTCCCAGCTAGATTAGCCAAGATGTTTCCTACTGCTTCCCCATTTTGCTTCAGGGGGTGTAACCATACGGGTACAATGATCCACATTTGGTGGACCTGCCCCCGTATATGAAATCATTGGAACAAACTTTTCCATATCTTGCGGAAAGTCACAGGAGCTAAAGTCCCCCGAGAACCGGTATACGCCCTTTTAAACCGCCCGGTTCTGGACGTCCCAAAAACAACACAAGCATTGATCGCTTATACAGCCAGGTCCATAAATATTGGGACACCGACACAATTCTAATCTTTTTGGCTCTATACACCACCACAATGGATTTGAAATGAAACAAACAAGATGTGCTTTTACTGCAGACTTTCAGCTTTAATTTGAGGGTATTTACATCCAAATCAGGTGAACGGTGTAGGAATTACAACAGGGGCTAAACATGGAAGTCTCTAACAGTCTCGATCCGGTCCACTAAAAGGAAAATATACTGGATTATGACCCAGGAACAGATCGTGGCAAAACTACTTGACTCTGTCCCTAAATTCGAAGCAATCTGGGGACCCTGGGCACTCTATGTAGGTATATCACTTCTACTTGGTTAGTTCATATAATACTCTCCCCAGGAGTCCTTATACTAATTGTGCTTAACTTTATCTTCAAACCTGTACCTTTTCCCTTCTCCCTGACCTTTCTTTCCCCACTCCTCTCCCTCATTTGCCTCCCTATCCCCTTTCATTCTATCTTTATATTTGCCCTACAACTCTCCCTTCAATATTCTGCTATCCCCTCTATTGTTACTCCCTCCTTTTTGTTTTTTCTTTCTTTTCTTTTCTTATATTTTTTCTGGTTCCTTCCATGTTAATTTAGCAAAGGCAATGTACCTTTAAATGTGTTACATTACAAGATGTTGTGATGGTCTAAAATGATTATGGAATGCCGACAAGGCTTTACTCGGGTGACACCGTTGATAGTGGACCCCCCCCCTTCTCCCTCTCCCTCATAATCCCTCCTCCACCAAATTGATTTGGACCAGTGCACAAAGCAAGGTCCATAAAGACATGGATGAGTGAGTTTGAGGTGGAGGAACTTAACTGACCTGCACAGAGTTCTGATCTCAACCCCATAGAACACCTTTGGGATGAACTAGAGTGGAGTCTGCGAGCCAGGCCTTCTCGTCCAACATCAGTGCCTGACCTCACAAATGCGCTTCTGGAAGAATGGTCAAATATTCCCATAGACACACTCCTAAACCTTGTGGCAGCCTTCCCAGAAGAGTTGAAGCTGCTATAGCTGCAAAAGGTGGGCCAACTCAATATTAAACCCTACGGACTAAGACTGGGATGCCATTACAAGCTATGTGCGTGTAAAGGCTGGTGTCCCATAGATAGATGTTATTATTATTGTTTTTAATTAGGAGACCATGTCACCAACTTAAAATACAGTAGGTAAAAGCACAAAAAGATCAAGTAGTTTAAATGCTTACAGTAATTACATTGTTTTTCCTTTTCATCTTTTTCTTTTTATTTAAATGTGTCCAGGAACTTGCTAGAAAATCTGATTACTCTAGAAGAGTCAATTCCCTAACAAATTTGCATCCCTCCATGTATGTGACAGCCCTCTCCTCTTTTGAGAGCATTAATGTCTGTGCTGACCCAGATCCTCCTCCCCCTTGAGTGTCACTAGAGCCTGCTGTGGCCGCTGACATCATATCTAAGATGTCAGCTCCCAGCAGCATGTGAGGGGGACAATGATTGGCTGTGTTTTGGGGTCAAATCGCTAGAGCTCCCACCCAGCTTCTTCTTGGAAAGGACAGTGACCAATTGCTGGTACATAGAAACATTTGCCATATTGTTCCACACTCCTGGCCATAAGCCTGCCAATGACATACCCTGGCTTTGAACCTTTATGTTCACAAATAAAGGAATGTCCACACAAGAAGTATATTTTCCAGACTTTACCATAGCTTGCAAAGATGACCATGACATTTAATATCACGCTGACATACTGACAGAATTCTTCGGTATATGTTGCCATACAAAAAAGCAAAACTTTTGTAGCAGTTGCTCAGGCACAAAACACCAGCACATAATTATTAAGCCACCTTCCCTTAGCATCTCCTCTCCCCTCTAGAGCTGAGCGGACACCTAGATGTTCGGGTTCGGCGGGTCCGGCCGAACTTCGCGAAAAAGTTCGGGTTCGGTACCGAACTTGACCCAAATTTTACCCCGGACCCCGAACACCATTGAAGTCAATGGGGACCCGAACTTTTCGGCACAAAAATGGCTGTAAAAAAGTCCTGGCAAGTGCTAGAGGGCTGCAAAAGGAAGTAAAATGGGGGTAAGAGTAGGACAAGTGCCCTACAAAAAAATGGGGATAGGGAAAATAACTTGACTAGGCCGTGACCGTGGCAGTGTAGGTGATGATTTTAGAACAATAATCTGTCCCTTAAAGCAACAGCAGGAACCTGACCCTATAGGAGCAGGCAATGATTTTAGAACAACAATCTGTCCCTTACAGCAATAGCAGGAACCTCTCCCTTTAGAACTAGGAGATGATTTTAGAACATTAATCTGTCCCTTACAGCACCAGCAGGAACCTCTCTCTTTAGAACTAGGAGATGATTATAGAACAATAATCTGTCCCTTACAGCACCAGCAGGAACCTGACCCTATAGGAGTAGGTGATGATTTTAGAACAATAATCTGTCCCTTACAGCAACAGCAGGAACCTGACCCTATAGGAGTAGGCGATGATTTTAGAACAATAATCTGTCCCTTACAGCAACAGCAGGAACCTGACCCTATAGGAGTAGGCAATGATTTTAGAACAATAATCTGTCCCTTACAGCACCAGCAGGAACCTGACCCTATAGGAGTAGGCAATGATTTTAGAGCAATAATCTGTCCCTTACAGCAAAAGCAGGAACCTGACCCTATAGGAGTAAGCGATGATTTTAGAA
>BLSH010032353.1:187099-252824 GCA_018402905.1 Glandirana rugosa
TTGTAGACAAGACGTTTGTAGAAATTTCAGACACACAGTGAAATTTACTTTGGCCCTTATTCACTTGTAGACAAGACGTGTGTAGACATTTGACAAATCTTGTGAAATGGATTTTGGCCCTCCTTGGTATGTGGACAAGACACTTGTAGACCTTAGACAGGTAAAGTGTTCTAAACAGTTTACAGATGTGTGCAGAACAGATGTTCACTTATTCCCGGTTTCATTTAAAGTGACACACAGACTTTAAAGATGTTTGCAGAACAGATGTTAACTTATTCCCGGTTTCAATTAAAGTGACACACAGACTTTAAAGATGTTTGCAGAACAGATGTTCACTTATTCCCAGTTTCATTTAAAGTGACACACAAACTTTAAAGATGTTTGCAGAACAGATGTTCACTTATTCCCGGTTATATTTAAAGTGGCACACAGACTTTAAAGATGTTTGCAGAACAGATATTCACTTATTCCCAGTTATATTTAAAGTGACACACAGACTTTAAAGATGTTTGCAGAACAGATGCTCACTTATTCCCGGTTTCATTTAAAGTGACACACACATTTTCCAGATGTTTGCAGAACAGTGATATGGGTTCTCCCGGCTTATTTATACTTTTTTGACACAGTTTGAAGATGATTTTAGAACAGTTATATGGCCTCTACCATTAATTAATACTTTTCAGACCCAGTTTGAAGATGATCCACATTCAACTCCATTTTTGCTTTTTTTTTTTTAATTTTTTTTTAAATATTTAAAGTTATTTCCCTGACCCCATTTCTTTGTAGGTCACTTGTCCCACCCTTACCCCCATTTCCTTCCTTTTGCAGACGTCTAGGACTTTCCAGGACTATTTTACAGCCATTTTTGTGCCTAAAAGTTCGGGTCCCCATTGATTTCAATGGGGTTCGGGGTCCGGGACAAAGTTCGGGTTCTGTCCGGACCCGAACCCGGACTTTGTCCCGAAGTTCGGCCGAACCAGCAGAACCCGGACTTCTAGAAGTTCGCTCAACTCTAGCTATAAGAGGAGAGTTTGGAATTGGGACTGTTATTTTTCATAAAAGGTGGAAGATCTTGTTCCAAAAAAAAAACTTATTCTGGGGCAGTACCACCAGATGTGGGCATGATCCCCTAAATGGCCACATCCTCTGAAACAAAGAGGGGAGGCTGATGGGTAAATTTGTGCTATCCTAGAAAGGACCATGTACCACCTTGTTAGGAGTTTAATGCTAGCTTTGACCAAAGAAATATTAACAATGCCTTTGAATGATTGTGCAAAGAAATGATACCATGTCTACTGACCACTCGAAGTTTAGCACTTGTTCCCACGACATAGCATACATGGGTTTTTCCAAAGTCTCTGCCAATTAGGAGTAAATTAAAGAGATACCCCCCCCCCCCGATCTGCAAACTCAGAACACCATGATTCAAGGGGGTAATTTTTGGGGGGTTTGATTTATTCTTCTATCTGGAGAGTAAAACATGGTGGATCTGATGTAATCAAGATAATTCAGACATTTCTAGCTTATTGCAGCAATAGTTTATGGATGTGGGGCCATTTGAGGAGAGAAAATTACCTATCACAAACAGGCCCTTGTTCAACCACCACTGGAAAGCTTTTTAATTCCTGGTTGGAACTGGGAGTTATGAAAGAGGTGAGAGAGAAGATGAAACTCAGAAGTACTGTATGGGCAGTGTGGGAGTAAAGAGTGTTGCATAAAGCCATGGAATGTGAGAGGGTAGGTGCTAGGATAAGAGGTCTATTTTTGGTTGGGGATAAGAAGAGGTAATCAATTGTGTATTTAGGTACCAATTGCCTTTCTATATTGACCCAGTCTGGTTTGGGACCCTGTGCATATGCTATGAAAATTTGGGCTAGCTGTGCAGCCTGGTAATATCTTCAAAGGTCAGGGAGACCCAGTCCTCCTTGGGTTCTTCGTCTAAAACGTGTATTCCTTGGCCCACGATAGCCTCTTGAGACCCAAATATTTTTGATAACTTTGGATTGAAATTTATTAAGCTGGGATTTTAAAATTGGGATGGGTAGTGGTCTGAAAATGTATAATAGACAAGGGAGTAGAGTCATTTTTACAGAGTTGACCCTACCTACTCAGGAGACATCACACCTTGACCATGTATCTAAGTCAGAGCTCAATTTCTTGTAGATTGTGGGATAATTCACATGATATAGCTGGCTCACATCCACCATCAGGTTGACCACCAGGTATGGAAGAAAGGTTGTGCTCCAACTGAAGGGAAAGTGAATTTTTAATCTATCCAATAATGGGGTTGGGGAGGACATATTTAGCGCGATATATTTAGAAAGATTAACTTGCAACACGAATGCCTTCCCAAAGCTCTTCAGTAGGGCCAGGATATTAGGGGTGAAGATAAGCGGGGATATGACAAACAGCAATAAATCATCCACAAATAAAGCGCATTTGTGAGTTCCAGGGCCACACTGGACTCCATGGATGTCTGGGTGATTCCTAATCTCAATTGCCAATGTCTCCATTACTATTGCAAATATCAAAGGTGACAAGGGATATCCTTGTTTGGTGCCCTTGGAGATCAGGAAGGAATCCGAGTACTGACCCTACAATCGTACACGAGCACTAGGGTTAGAGTACAGTGCGTCGAGAATTCCCGTGAAATGAGGCCCAAAACCCCATCTAGATAGGATTTCAAACAAAAGGGGCAATTCCACTGTATTGAATGTCTTTTGCAAATCTATAGATAGCAAAAAGCCTTCCTGAGTGGGGCCCCCGTCCCACTGGGAACGCAGTAATGAAATAACGTTGACGGCTCTTTGAATTTGGTCTGGCCCCTGTCTCCCCAAAATGAATCCCACCTGATCCTTATGAATATATCAGTCAATAAAAGCTGAAAGTCTATTGGCCCAGATTTTTGTTAGAATTTTGAGATCATTGTTGGTCAATGATATTGGTCTATAGTTACTGACCTCGGAGGAATCTTTGCCCGGTTCCAGGAAAGGAGCCATTTTTAAGTTTCTTAATAACTTACAAAACTTCCGATTCTAATATGGGTTCTTCTAAATCAGTTTGATGTTCGGAACTTAATGTAGAGAGGGGAATTCCATCGAGAAAGGTCTTCAGTTGAATCAGAGAAGTCTGGGGGTCAGCCTTATAAAGCTTTGAATAAAATTTATGGAAGATGGCCATACTGGTTGCTAGGTTTCGGGTTAGAGAGCCTGCAGAGTAGCGTATCTTGGGAAAAGAGCAAAGCCTAAACCTTTGGGACAACCTGGCCACAAGTCAGGGACCTATTTTTTCTTTGAGCAGGTAATGTCTGGCTTTAGACCAATGTATATCTTTTTTCCACGCAGGTGGTAAGAGCCAAATTGAGGGATATCTGAGCAGACTCCCTTAGTGCCCGGGACTTTGCAGTGGGATTTCACTTGTGCCTTTTAGATAGCATTAGAAATTCCTTTCCAAGATTAGGTATTTCGGTCGCTTTAAGCCGTTTGCCTTGAGCACAGATCTGGATAAGTTTACCCCTTATAACCGCTTTGTGGGCAGCCCAAAGGGTTGCGGGAGAGATGTCTCCCGTGTCATTTGACTCAAAATGAAGTTTGAGCTCTTTAGATAATAGCATTACTTGGATAGGGTCGCTCAACAATGCTTCGTTGATGCGCCCATGATAGGGGCCAGTAGTGTCTTGAGGCTTCATAATGTACATTAAGTCCAGCTTGTGGTCAGATAGTGAGAAGTCTCTAATCATGGATTTAGAAAAGTAAGGTATGGCAGGGGCTTATATAAAGATGTGATTTATCCTGGAAAATAAGTGGTGTGGGGCAGAAAAATGGATATAATCTCTTTTTGAGGGATTTATTTCCCTCCAGATATCCACTAGGCCGAATGAAGAAGCTTAGCTATGCTTGTGCTAATTTTAGGGGGGCGTAGTAACCGGGAATGTCCTATTTTTGATTTATGCAGGGTGAGGTCCAATGCAACATTTAAGTTGCCTCCTAGGATTACTGTACCCAAAAAGGGGTGGGAGAGGGTCTTTATTAGGAAGGAGAAGAACTCTGCTTGCCCGCAGTTCAGTGTATAATAGGAGATAAAAGTGTAGGCAGAGCCATCGATAGAGCCTGTTAAAAGTAAATATCTACCTCTGGGGTCACTAATCTCTTTGGTTAGGGAAAAAGAGATGTGTTTAGCAAAGAATATTCCTACTCCTTTAGTTTTATCTTCCGCGTTTGAAAGGTAGAACTGTGGGTATTTGTGGTGAATGTAGGGGGGTTCATAGCGATTGGGAAAATGTGTCTCCTGTAGTAGCAAGACGTCTAAGAGTTGTGAGTGATACATCTGAAAAAAATTGCGGTGTTTCATGGGAGAATTTAAGCCCTGCACATTATGGGAGGCTATTTCCATGGGGAATACTGAGGCACTATTAGACATCATGGATCAGAGGGAGAGTGCCAATCCCCATGTAACAGAGACTTACCTTTCAGTCTGAAGAGGGCATTCAAGTCCCCCGACTCTGAAGCAGTTGCAGGAATTTATGACAAAGAGTGGTCACTGTGTGCATGTGACAACAATATCGTGCATTCTCCACGAATGTGGCTTCAATGGGCAAGATAAAAACCACTCCTCAAGATAGGCCAGGCAGTTATGGCTGAGCTTTGCCAAAATGCACTTTGAAGATTCTGAGGCCACATGGAAAAAGGTGTTATGGTCAGATGAGACTAAAATTTAAGTATTTGGCCTCAACACCAAACAATATGTGTGGCAGAAATCCAATACAGCTCACCATCCAAATAACACCATTCCTACAGTAAAGCGTGGAGGTGGTAATATCCTGTTATGGGGGTGTTTCTTTGCAGCAGGTACTGGAGCATTTGTCAGGATAGAAGGAAAATTGATGGGGCAAAATATCATAAAATTCTTGGGGAAAAACTGCTGCCCTCTGTCAGAAAGTTGTCAATGGGAAGAGGGTTTATCTTCCAACATGACAATGACCCAAAGCACACAGCAAAAATGACCACACAGTGGTTGAAGAAGAAAAAGGTGAATGCCATTGCATGACTTAGACAGAGTCCAGACTTAAACCCCATTGAAAATCTGTGGAATGACTTGAAGACTGCAGTGCACAAATGGTCACCATCACATTTAACTGAACTTGAGCAGTTCTGCAAAGAAGAGTGGGCAAATATTGCAAAGTCTAGATGTGAAACGTTAGTAAAGATATATCCCAACACACTAAAGGCTGTAATTAAAGCAAAAGGTAGTTTAACCAAATTCTGACACAATGGGGTGATCCTTTTTCCAACTCAGTGATTATGCTTTTGATTTTTTCTCTGACATGTTGGTGTTATATCTTTCACTTGGATGTTATAAGTTGCACTGAGTAAATACAGCTAGATAAAACAAAAACCGTGTCAGTCCTCATTTCAGGCTGCAAAGCAACCAATTATTGTAAAGAGGGGTTATTCTTTTCTATACCCACTGTGAATCATTATTTTGTAATTTTTCATACTTATTTGACTAAAACAAGAATAAAAAATGAATTAAAACACATACTAGCGAGACTGGAAGTAGAGAAATGAGTCCAACCTTCATGGTCAGTGATACAGAAAGTGTTGAAGCCATGGAACCAGCATGACTGACAGCCAACTAGAATTTTCAGAAAGAGAATTGCTTGAGATGATTGTAGCCGTATTAGGGCTGGTTCACACCACAAAATGCACTCCAGATGCTTTTTTGATGTGTTTCCAGATACATTAGAAATGCTTTTTTTCTTCTTTTTTCCTGTTTTTTTCCATTGTACTGGGGTCTGGTGCCTTTTGATGTTTTTGTGTTTTTGATGCGTTCCAGTACATTCTGGTGTGTTTTTGATGTGTTTTATCGCTTTCCAGTACAGTCAAGTGCAGGAAAAATGCAGCTTGCTCTACTTTTTTTCTGGAACACCCTGGAATTGACCACACTGGTGTGAAACATGCCATTGGAAACCATATAATCTACTTTCCATGCATTTTTGATGCAGAAAAAAGCGCACTGGGCTGCATGTGATGTGAACTGACCCTTAGTGCACTTGCATCAAAAAATGCTTGAGTACTGTTCACAATGCTTTTTTTTTCCTTTGCACTAACATACAAATTTTCTGGACAAGCTTTCAGAGTGCACCCCCTTCTTCAAAGTACCCCCCTTTCTTCTGAAAATATGGATGTTAGTGCAATTATAAAAAAAGAATAACAGACAATGCTCAATTGTTTCAGAAGGAGAGGTAAGAACTGGCAGCTTCCATATTTCCTCAGTGAAAGTTTTCTTTAAGTAAATGAAGCTAGGGGAACATTAAATTAATTTAAACAAATTATTTATTTGTTATTTTTATCAGTGATATCTGAACCAACAGCAATCAGTTCTGCTTCATATGAACACTTCTGCCAGACATCATGAGATGCTCTAAACCTATAAAAGTTGTTTCTATTAAGCACATTGCTGATCTGGGAGAGATTACAAAATATATTATGTGTGGCTTCAACTTTTCACTTGTTCATATTCTTAACTAACAGACTTTTTTCTCCAGGCCAAGGAGGAGGTAAGCAAGATGGCGCTGAGGCCTACTCATCTCCGGCCGCCACACCACACCAGCAGCAGCCCAAGCAGGGGAACCAGCCCACACAAAACGGCTCTCCTAGCAGCCACATATCTTGAGCTCCTACCCCATCATCCAATAGCCCAGCTAAGGCTAAACCAAGACTGGATGACTCTAGATTCAGTCCAGAGGCGGGTCCCAACTATGAGTCCGGGGATGACACCAGGGAGATGCCGGATTCTATTGAATCCTTCCCCACACAGAATCAACCCGTAGTGGACACTGTCCTTAAGGAAATGCTTCTTTATCTCAGAAGCACCATACAAACTGATATTGCCACTCACATGCACAGGTACCATAAAGACATACAAGCAGTAGAAGAGAGAGTGGATCACATTGAGATGAAAATGGGGGAATATGCCGCAACTATAAATGACTTAGTAGATGCCCATGAAGATAAAGAGGGAGAGACAGAATAGATAAAAGCAAAATTAGCTGATATCGAGGACTGGACAAGAAGGAACAATTTTAAAATAAGGGGGATCCCTGAATCGGTGCAACAATCTGAATTACGCATCTATGCCATGTTACTGTTCAAAGACCTCATACCAGGTCTCACAGACTTAGACGCCACAATTGACAGGATTCATCATCTGCCTAAACCATTACACCTTCCTGAGCAAATACCCAGAGATGTAATTCTGAGGTTACACTTTTACCATATCAAAGAGGCTCTTATGTCTGTAATGCATAATCAAACCAATATCCCTCCACAGTAACAAAATCTGCAATTCTATGCAGATCTGTCACAATATATTCTGCAAAAACGAAGAAATTTGAATACAGTGACCAAAATCTTAAGGAACCATAAAATTATTTACAAATGGGGCTACCCCGCAAAGCTCACCATCACCAGAAATAACCGTTCCTTCACAGTGGACAACCTTGACAAAGGCCTAGCACTTCTCAAGGAATGGAACATCCTTCCTGACCCCTCCAGTGAAGTACCATCCCTCAGCCCTCTGCAACACTCTGCCCAGGAGTGAAAAAAGGTTATTGCAAAAAATGCCAAATCACACAATTAAGAATAGGGGCTATAGGACTAAGACTAAAAGTCCCTTGTGAGTGCCAGTTTACATCTAAGGCTAATACTTAACCCCCTTGCAATTAAGCAGCGCAATGCTGCCTTTGGGTAGTAGATACCCACTGTAGTTTCCTCGTAGTGAAATCCACTGGTTCTTATGTTACCTGTTGTTTATTTTTCTTTTTTTTTTCATGTTTTGTTCCACAACTTCATGGATGAGGATGAATCCGAAAACTTTGATGAAGTATTTAATCGAATACTGTTTTCCAAAAAAGAGTACCTGAAACACCTTCCTCCTGGACTGTGCTCCAAAGAAGATCCAAGAGAAGATGGTCCACTTACAGTGAGTACTGTTTTCAATCTAAGGAGCTAAAAGGAGCTGAACATCAGCAGTCCCAGTTTCATCCACTAGATGGAGCACAAGCTTTACCAATGATGCATAATCTCACTACTATCATTAACACTTATATTAAAAAATGGGAATTAATATAATATGCATCAACACTAAGCGTTTAAACCACCCGGTTAAAAGGAAATCCTTATGGAATGAAGCATTATCCAACCAATGCGATATACTATGCGCCCAGGAGACGCATTTCTCCACACAGTCATCCCCACGATGTAGCCACATGAGCTTTCCTCATATATATACAGCTAACGCAGATGCCAAAGTGAGAGGGGTCCTAACTGCTATTAAAGACTCTGTAGCATTTACACCCCATGAGGTAATTCAGGACCCGCAAGGACGATATTTAATTCTAGTCTGTGATCTTAATTCCACTACGTATACAATCGCTAATGCATACTTACCAAACAAACACCAGACTCACTTCTTTAACAAATTGATGAAGGAAATACGGTCACACCAAAGGGGTGCACTTATAATCTGTGGAGATTTCAACATCACTCCAGACCCAACAATGGACTCTACATCCCTGGTTAAAAGTAGAGGTCCTCCCTTCCAGACAGCACTACACAAGCAAAATGTGTATGATGCCTGGAGATGCATGCATGCCAATGAAAGAGACTTTACTTTTTTTTCCTCTCCACATCGAGTCTATACCAGAATAGACCTTTTCCTGGTGGACCAATATGTACTCAATAAAGTTAAAGCATCTACTATTAACACAATCACGTGGTCGGACCACGCTTCCATCACTCTTTTTATAGAAGATGTTTCAACTTCACCTACGAACCCTGTCTGGAGAGTGAATCCATATCTTCTACAACGAGATGAATACAAAGACGTTATTAAGTCCCACTTAACACACTATTTTGCAGAGAACAAACTCTCAGTCCAAAACCATTTTACTTTATGGAACGCCCATAAGGCATATATTAGAGGTATCTTTATCCAGCTGGGAGCGAGAGTTAGGAGGCAGCGGCAAAAACGTGTTAGGGAACTAACCAAAGAAATTTTTTCGATACAGACACCCAAAACAAACTCAAACCATCACCCAAATTGTCTCAAAAATTAACCCAGCTCAGATATGATCTGAGACTTGTCCTGCTGGAGGACTTTGAGAGGTCAACCAGGAGGCTAAAAATGACACATTACACCACAGGGAATAAAGCAGGCAAACTTCTGGCACAAAAAATTAGAGGTCATAGATACAAAACTAAAATTCCTTATATAATCCACCCTGGTACTAAAACAAAGGAGTTCCATCCCCAAAAAATAGCAGACGCCTTTAGCTACTATTATGGTACTTTATATAATTTAAAAGAAGACAACACCATCCACCAACCTACCCTAGAGGAGATTAGTGGCTTCCTGTCCAAACTGCCCATACCCAAACTGACGCCAGCCCAACTCAAATCTCTAAATTCCCCCTTTACTTCAATGGAGATCCAGGAGGCCATTGAGTCCCTTCCTTCAAACAAATCTCCAGGACCAAATGGTTTTAGTGGGGAATATTACAAAGAATTCAAACAATTGCTAATCCGTTATCTAGACATTTTTAACACTGCTGCTGCCTCCTCCTCCTCGTTCCCTCCTGAAATGCTTGGAGCCCTTAATATCACTCTGCCTAAGCCAGGGAAGGAACCCAACTCTCCTGCGAATTTTAGACCAATCTCATTATTGAATATTGACTTAAAGCTCTATGCAAAGATGATTACCTTGCAACTTATGTACATAATGCCTACATTAATACACCCCGACCAAACGGGATTTACCAAGAATAGACAGACCTCGGACGCCACCCGTAGACTAGTAAACATTATACACCTGGCTGAGGTTCAGAAAAGGCCTTCTCTGCTCCTAGCGTTGGATGCAGAGAAGGCCTTTGACCGCATACATTGGCTTTACCTAGCAAAGGTGTTGGACTCCTTAGGATTTTCAGATAATATCCTATTTGCCATATTGGCCCTTTATACCACACCATCGGCTAGGGTGTATACGATGGGAAACCTATCCTCATCCTTTAATATAACTAATGGAACTAGGCAGGGCTGTCCCCTGTCTCCATTCATTTTTAATTTGTTGATGGACCCACTAGCTATATATATCAGATCGCACCCGCAAATTAAAGGATTTACTTCTAGTCCCTCTGTCCACACCATTAGCCTTTTTGCGGATGATATAATTATGTCCCTTACTGAGGTGGGATCCTCCCTGGCTGCGGCACATGAAGCTCTAAACCTATTTAACAGAATCTCCTACTACAAAGTTAACGAAACGAAATCATACATTTTAGGACTGGGGATCACACCACAGGTTAGAGAGGAGCTTGGAGTAAAATTTTCATATGTATGGAAAGACAAGGGGCTAAATTACCTAGGCATCAAGCTAACATCTACCACAGACCAACTGGTAGAAAATAATTATACTCCCTTTTTCCACAACCTTTATGCTAAATTATTTATCCAAAACAGAGCTTACATGGTCAGGCGCTTGGCGGCTTTTAAAATGATTCAGAACCCTTCATATTCCAGTTCCAGAACCCTTTTTTACTAAATCTCAATCCATGCTAAACAACTATCTATGGAGGGGTAAAAATCTAGATGCGCATTTATTAAATTGATTAAAACTAGAAGCACAGGAGCAGTGGGACATGTATTGCTCAAAGATTATTATACTTCTGCAATCCTAGCCCAACTAAAAGCTTGGTTCCCTCAAATGGATAAACCGAGATGGCAGGAACTGGAGCAAACTCAATGCCCCAACATAACCTTCATGATCTCCTGATGGCTAGTAAGTTCATATCTCGCAAATACCTTACTGTGGCACCCACTATGGTGTTTGCACTTCAAGCTTGGTCAACATTATTAAACTCACCCACAGGAGACCTAACATTGACCACACTCCCAATACCCATCTCTAGTATATTGCTCCTAATCCCAGACTTAAAGATCCAACAATGGGCCAATAAAGGCATCCAAACCATAGAGGACCTCTTTGTAGGGCCCTCCTTGAAAACTTTCAGAGCTCTTCAAATTGAATATGGACTGGTAGTCGCAGATCAATACAGATATGTACAAATTTCTCACTTACTAAAGACCAACCCCAATCCCTCCCCAGAATACCATGGAGAATGGCTCTATACTTCACTAACCCCAATACCAAAATAAAGGGCATTTCATTATTCTACGAGTACCTCAATCAAAAAACAAAATTTACCAAAACTCCCTCCATGATTTCATGGAAAATTGATATGGATTCTCATTATACACCTGAGTAATGGCAAAAAGCCCTCATGGTCACATATATGACTACAATAAAAATTATTGAAATTAAAAAGTCAGCAGCTACAAATGTAGCTGTTGACTTTTAGTATAAGGACACTTACTTGTCCAGGGATCCCGCGATGTCGGCTCCCCAAAGCCGATCCATCCATTGGCTTGGTTACAGGCCAGAAGGCAGTGGGGGGAAGGAGGAGGGGCTGATGCAGATGGGGAAATGACATACCTCACCACGGCCGGGTTAGGACAGAAGTACACCTCCACAAAAGGTAAAAACAGATAGAAAAAAAACAAAACAAAACAAAAAAAAAACAAGGGGAAGGTAGGGTGGTCTTTTGTTTAAGACAGAGTTGTATTTTTGGCTGGAACTCCGCTTTAAGCAGCATTCCCTAAAACAAAGGAAGTAAGGACAATAAACTTTGCAACTGTATGATGTGGGTCACAGCACCTACCCACTCACCAGCATGCATGAGAAAGACTTTTTTCAAACTATTAATAGTCTAAATGGAAGCTAAGTCCTTTTTTTTAAATCTTTTTACTTATTTAGTCAGCAAAAACAAAACATTACAACACAAAACAAAAGACACAGTACAAGATGAGCAAAATATTAATGCATCCATGAAACCCTTGCATTTCCAATCACCTGGCAGATGTATATCCGCGATCGATTTAAAAGAGAAACATAAAATGTATCACTAGGTTATAAGCCCTACCATTTATCTGCAATAAAGATCAACCTTAAGTGAGACAAAAGTGCAACTTTAAACACTCCAATCAACAACAGTACCATATAATCCAGTCTGGTCCATATGATATCAGGTGTAATAATATCATACTTGGGAGGTGGTGTGGGCATCACAGGCTGTGCAGGGCTCAGCCAACTACTTAGACCAGATTTTATCATATTTTCAGGGACAACACCTGTTCATATAGATATCCTTGTACAATGGTATGTTGTTGTAACCAATTGTTTCCAGTATAAAAGGGTAGGAGGGAAAGATTTCTTCCAATGCAGAGCAATCGTTTTTCTGGCATAGAATAATGCTATATTGGCAAATATCCTCTCTGTCTCAACGGGAAGAAAACCCCTCACCAAACCCAACAGGCACACAGACATTGAAATCGGCAAGGGGGCAGAGATAATTGAATTTAACAAAGCCACCACCTCTGCCCAAAGCCAGCTATATACAGTATCTCAGAAAAGTGAGTACACCCCTCACATTTTTGTAAATATTTTATTATATCTTTTCATGTCACAACACTGAAGAAATGACACTTTGCTACAATGTAAAGTAGTGAGTGTACAGCTTGTATAACAGTGTAAATTTGATGTCCCCCCAAAATAACTCAACACAGCCATTAATGTTTAAACCGCTGGCAACAAAAGTGAGTACACCCCTAACTGAAAATGTCCAAATTGGGCCCATTTAGCCATTTTCCCTCCCCGGTGTCATGTGACTCTGTAGTGTTGCAAGGTTTCAGGTGTGAATGGGGAGAAGGTGTGTTAAATTTGGTGCTATTGCTCTCAATCTCTCATACTGGTCACTGAAAGTTCAACATGGCACCTCATGGCAAAGATCTCTCTGAGGATCTGAAAAAAGAATTGTTGCTCTACATATAGATGGGCTATAAGAAGATTGCCAAGAACCTAAAACTGAGCTGCAGCACGGTGGCCAAGATAATATAGCGGTTTAACAGGACAGGTCCCATTTAGAACAGGCCTCGCCATGGTCGACCAAAGAAGTTAAGTGCACCTGCCCAGCGTCATATCCAGGGGTTGTCTTTGGAAAATAGATGTATGAGTGCTGCCAGCATTGCTGCAGAGGTTGAAGGGTGGGGGGTCAGCCTGTCAGTGCTCAGACCATATGCCGCACACTGCATCAAATTGGTCTGCATGGCTGCCATCCCAGAAGGAAGCCTCTTCTAAAGATGATGCACAAGAAAGTCTGCAAACAGTTTGCTGAAGACAAGCAGACTAAGGACATGGATTACTCGAACTATCTCCTGTGGTCTGATGAGACCAAGATAATGTATTTGGTTCAGATGGTGTCAAACATGTGTGACGGCAACCAGTTGAGAAGTACAAAGACAAGTGTGTCTTGCCTACAGTCAAGCATGGTGGTGGAAGTGTCATGGTCTAGGTCTGCATGAGTGCTGATCCACTGGGGAGCTACAGTTCATTGAGGGAACCATGACTGCAAACATGTACTGTGTACTGTGACATATAGAAGCAGAGCATGATCCCCTCACTTTGGAGACTGGGCTGCAGGGCAGTATTCCAACATGATAACAACCCCAAACACACCTCCTAGACGACCACTACCTTGCTAAGGAAGCTGAGGGTAAAGGTAAAGGACTGGCCAAGCATGTCTCCAGACCTAAACCCTATTGAGCATCTGTGGGGCATCCTCAAATGGAAGGTGGAAGAGTGCAAGGTCTCTAACATCCACCAGCTCCATGATGTTGTAATGGAGGAGTGGAAGTGGACCTCAGTGGCAACCTGTGAAGCTCTGGTGAACTCCATTCCCAAGAGGGTCAAAGCAGTGCTGGAAAATAGTAGTAGCCACACAAAATATTGACACTTTGGGCCCAATTTGGACGTTTTAACTTAGGAGTGTACTCACTTTTGTTGCCAGCAGTTTAGGCATTAAAGCCTGTGTGTTGAGTTGTTTTGAGGGGACAGCAAATTTACACTGTTATACAAGCTGTACACTCACTAATTTACATTGTAACACATTGTGATTTCTTCAGTGTTGTGACATGAAAGATATAATAAAATATTTACAAAAATGTGAGGGGTGTACTCACTTTTGTGAGATGCCGCATGAGCAAGTCCAAAATAAACCACCAGTATCGCACCACACCGCCAACATTCAGGAGTGCACATAGGATTTATCTTGTGTAGTCGGTGTGGCGCAAGATAAGCTTGGTGCACCAGTATAAATTGGATCAAACGGTCTCAAAGGTACCAAAGGTCTAAAGGGGAAATCCCACACATCATCCCAATCATCATTGTCGAAATCTGGTATGTCCTGCAGCCATCTAGCCCTGAGACCCTCCAGAACCGGGAGGGAAACTGAAATAAAGTGGGAATACAATCTAGAAGTGGGCTTCTCCAAACAATCGGACCAAAGCACCACTTCCAAGGTACAGTAGATTGTGTAATCATTGAGTTAACTTGTGAGAACTTTGAGTGGAAAACATGAGACAGCTGAAAATATCTAAATAGATGAGAGCTAGGCAAATTAAAAGTTGAAGTAAGTTGAGAGAAGGAGGACAGCTTCTGATCTGTAACAACCTGAGAGACCAATATAACGCCATACTTAGTCCATGCAATGGGTTCTAGTAATTTATAAAGCTAAGTAAGGGTGGGATTCAACCATAGGGGAGCATTTGATGAGATTGCTGCTCTAGGATAATGCTTGCGTCTGAAACCGGCCTTCCAAGCTCGGATGGTGGAAAGCATTGGGGGAGTCAAATGATTTGGTACATGAGGTCCTTTAAAAATAAGAAACTTAAGAGCTTCTATAGACTCTACCAATGCGGCTTCCAACCAGGCGGAGGGGTTAGATAGATGTGACCAGATGGGTGGCTAAAAAATACTTATGTAGGTCTGGGAAAGCTAAGCCACCCTGATTGCAAGGACACATAAGAGTGGTCAACTTATATCTAGGATTATTTGATCCCCATATAAAGGAAATTGTCAGGGACCGGTGTGACCAGAAATGTATGGACTGCAACAGACCGCACGAAACACAGGTAATGTAAATAATCATGTTTATTTAAAAGATAAGTAAATAACAAAGATAACGCACCTTCAATGCAGTGAATAGTGTAACCCAACCAGTGAACACAAACCTAAGACAGACTAAATACAATATTTATAGAGTATGGGATATCCAGACCCTAATCCTACCAGAGCCAGGGCCATACACGGGAGATCAAGCAGAAGGGAGCTGGGGACAAGGCAGGACAGGAAAAGGGAAACAGGAGATGGACTGGGCAGGTAAGAAGAGATCAGGCTGCAGGATCAGGGTCAGAGTCCAGGAACGGGAGACAGGAGACGGGAGACAGGCTTCAGGAACACAGGATTGCAGATCAGGGGCACAAGAGAACATCAAGGCAAATTACAACAGCATTCCCCAGGTTTAAATACACTTCCTGCAATCAGTCTTAGGTGATGCCTGATTGCAGGGAATGATGTCAGGTCCTTACTGGCAAAAGACACCAGCTGGTGGACACCGGAACTGCAGCCTATAGGTCTGGGAGAAAACAGTGCCACCAGCAGGTGAGAACATTTCCTGACATTAGTAAATAATTGATTAAGTCTTATAAAGAACGATTTAAATTTTTAGAAGATTAATACTTCCCAATAGAGATAGCGGTAAAGATATCAATGCCTTCAACTTCATTTGAGTGTTTCCAAAAACCGGAGTCAGATTCAAAGGTATGAAATCTGAGGCCTGGCAAGAGATCATCACTCCCAGATTTTAAAGTTATCTAACCCTTGCTGGGGTACCATGGGTGATTTGCATACCTAGCCCTGGGGTCATGTGACAACAGCAAGCCACTGACACCGGAATGTCTGGTTACAATTATGTAGCTTGCCTGATCTCCAGGACTTGTTCCACACTTCAACGGCCATCTAGGTTTCCCCAAGGCACTGGTTACCCATCACGGGTCCCCTAATGCACCTGGTGTCATGGCAACCGCATCTGGGTTGTGGCAAGGCACAAATGGTGCTCTACCATTCTCCTGGAGCTCACCACTACCAAGGTCATGAAGGTAAACATGGCTACCAATTGCAAAGGGTATGTCTGGACCATCAGGCTTTGGCACCATCGAAGCAAAGTATTCTAGAAAGACCCAATCAAGGCAACTGAGAAAAGAACCTTAGGCCCAACAGTCTGGGCAGTGGGCAGAGGCACATCTGGCTGGGAAGTGGGCAGAGGTACATCTGGCTGGGCAGCAGGCAGAGGCACATCCGGCTGGACAGTGGGCAGAGGTACATCCAGCTGAGCAGTGGGCAGAGGCACATCAGGCTGGGCAGCGGGCAGAGGCACATCAGGCTGGGCAGCAGGCAGAGGCACACCAGGCTGGGCAGTGGCATATCAGGCTAAACAGCGGGAAGAGGCACATCAGGCTGGACAGCAGGCATAGGCACATCGGGCTGGTCAGCGGGCAGAGGCACATCAGGTTGGACAGAGGGCACCGGAACATCAGACTGGACAGAGGGCACCAGATCATCAGACTGGACAGAGGGCACTGGATCATCAGACAGGGCAGCGGGCATTGGAACATCAGGCTGAACAGTGAGCACCGGATCATCAGGCTGGACAGCAGGCACCGGAACAGCAGGCTTGACAACGGGCACTGGAACAGCAGGCTCCACAGCGGGCACCAGAAAAGTAGACACCAGAACAGCAGGCTGGGAATAAGGAACTGGATCATCAGGCTGAGCCATGGGCACTGGATCATCAGGCTGGACAACGGGCACAGAATCAGCAGGCTGGACAGTGGGCACAGGATTAGCAGGCTGGACAGCGGGCACAGGATCTGCAGGATTTACAGCGGGCACAGGATCTGCAGGATTGACAGCAGGCACCATAACAGCAGGCTGGGCATCAGGAGCTGGATCAGAAGGCTGGGCAGCAGGCACTGGATCAGCAAGCTGCACAGTGGGCACTGGATAAGCAGGCTGGACAGAGGGCACAGGATAAGCAGGTTGTGCAGAGGGCAGAGGATCAGCAGGTTGAGCAGAGGGCACAGGATCAGCAGGTTGAGCACAGGGCACAGGATCAACAGGCTGGACAATGAGGACAGGATCAGCAGACTGGATAGTGACACAGGATCATCAGACTGGACAGTGGGCACAGCATCAGCAAGTTGAGCAGAGGGCACAGGATCAGCAGGTTGAGCACAGGGCACAGGATCAACAGGCTGGACAATGAGGACAGGATCAGCAGACTGGACAGTGACACAGGATCAGCAGACTGGACAATGGGCACAGGATCAGCAGACTGGACAATGAGGACAGGATCAGCAGACTGGACAGTGACACAGGATCATCAGACTGGACAGTGGGCACCGGATCAGCAAGTTGAGCAGAGGGCACTGGATCAGCAGGCTGGACAATGGGCACTGGATCAGCAGGCTGGGCGACAGGCACAGGATCAGCAGGCTGGATAGTGGGTAGCATGTTCAGGTCTGTCAGAAGCAGGCCAAATCCTATTGGCAGTCATGGAGGTAGACTGGAGCAGGTCGACCAGTGCGGATGCAGACCAAGCAAATTGGCTGGTGTGGAGGCAGGCTTGAGTAGACTGGCTGGAGTGGAGGCATACTGCAATAGATCTGGTACCTGGGTTGGTGCTGCCCTGGGTAATTTATAAAATAGTGTATTTACCTTGTGTTTAATAAATATTATAGAAATAAGTGCTTTTTACATTAAAAAGTAAAATTAATAAATACTAATTATTGTATCAAACAAAATTGAAATAAAATATTATTATCAAAATCTAAAGTATAATCAATAATGGGTTAAATCTTGTGTTCCCCAATCCTGTGCAAAATAGCAAAAATAAATAAATGTATAATCACATATAAAACCATTCGTGAAAGCATTAATTATCAAGTGTCCTTAGAGTGAAGTCCATTCATTTTTCTTTTGTGAATCACACGTGCTCCCCTATATCCACCCTGCTTACCGGACAGCGCCACCCCACACAGGGGTAAAGCGCAGAGGCGCCTGTCTAGGCAGGTAGTAGGGGGTCTTTGGGTTGATCCTTCTTTCAGACGACCAGTCCTGTCCTTCAGGTATATTTTTTAATCCACAATCCTCCGTGGGTATATATGTTAGCGGCTAAGTTGGAAAAAGAAAGGAAATAGCTCCATAGCGTATATCAGTCAGAAAAACCAATATTTGGTATCAGTGGGAGGAATAGTGCCCCATCATTGGTATCAGTGGGAGAAATAGTGCCCCGTCATTGGTATCAGTGGGAGGAATAGTGCCCTGTTTTGGATGTCAGTAACAGGAATTATATTCCATTGTTGGTGTCAGTTGGGGGAATAATGTCTTGCATAGAGAGCAGAAGTTTTCCAAGGGCCAGATAAATGCAAGTAAAGGGCCTCATTTGGCCCCAGGGCCGCTGTTTGGAGACCACTGATTTAGAATAATGCTCAACACATAAAAAACAGGCCAGGAAAGCATGGGCTGCTGCATCACTAGTGCAGAAGCTGCAGGTCTGTTTGATGCAGTGCCAAGCAGAGCAAAGGCTTCGCTGAACAGTTTTCAGGGAAGCATTTGCTTTGCTTGGCACTGCATCAAACAGACCTGCAGCTTCTGCAAATCTACACTAGTGATGCAGCAGGCCAGCAGCCCATGTTTTCCTGAATGAATTCATCACCAGTTCAACTAGCAGGGCCTGGCCCTGCTAGTTGAACTTGAACTGGTGATGATGAACTCATTCAAGAAAACATGGGTTGCTGACTGGCCTGCTGCCTGCATCACTAGTGAAGATTTGCAGAATCTGCAGGTCTGGTTGATGCATGCAGTGCCAAGAAAACCAAAATAGCAAATACTTTCCTGAAAACGTTTCAGCAAAGCATTTGCTTTGCTTGGCACTGCATCAAACAGACCTGCAGCTTCTGCAAATCTGCACTAGTGATACATCAGGCCAGCAGCCCATGTTTTACTTAATGAGTTCATCATCACTAGAGTTGAGCGAACCCGAACTGTAAAGTTCAGGTCTGTACCAAACTTTGGGGTGTCCGTGACCCAGACCTGAACCCAGACATTTGAAAAAAAGTTTGGGTTCGGGTTCGGGTATTTGATCACCCATGTTGAATAGCTGCAGGGCAGCCAATCAACATGCGTTTCACTGGTTGGCCCTTAGAAGCCATCACAGCCATGCCTACTAATGGCGTGGCTGTGATTGGCCAGTGCATCATGTGACCCAGCCTCTTTATAAGCTGAAGTCACTTAGTGCAGCATGTCACATGCTCTCTGGGTAGTGTAGGGAGAGGATGCTGCCGGCGTTGTGAGGGACAGATTGCAGATATAATAACATCTCATCCTGCATTACAGAACGATCTGATTGTGGACTAGGTAGAGATTACTACTACTACTGCTTTTAGGGACAGATTGCAGATCTAATAACATCTCATCCTGCATTACAGAACAATCTGACTGGTCTAGGTAGAGTCTACTGCTTAGAGGGACAGATTATTGTTCTAAAATCATCTTCTAGTTCTATGGGGTCAGGTTCCTGCTGTTGCTGTAAGGGACAGATTATTGTTCTAAAATCATTTTACTTCCTTTTGCAGCCCTCTAGCACTTTCCAGGACTTTTTTACAGTCATTTTTGTGCCGAAAAGTTTGGGTCCCAATTGACTTCAATGGGGTTCAGGGTAAAGTTCGGGTCAAGTTCGGTACCGAACCCGGACTTTTTCCTGAAGTTCGACCGAACCCACTGAACCCGAACATCCAGGTGTTCGCTCAACTCTAATCATCACCAGTTCAGGTTCAACTACTAGTACTACTATTAGCAGAGCCCAGGTCTGTACAGATGATGATGAATTTTTGCAGAATGCTAGGCCCAGGGCCCAGCCCCAGTCCTCCTAGGCAGGCCAGACTACCCCAGCGCAGATCTAGTCCAGTCCCTCCCTGTGAATGTCCCGTTGTTGAGGTCAGGACCGTCAGGTGCTAGTGCTACTGCTAGTCCAGTGAAAACTTTTACTTACTCTGCTGGCGCTGCTCCACCGTCTCTCTCAGGCTCACACAGCAGCACCTCCACTCCTCCTGTTCTTCTTCTCCCCAGTCCCATCACACCACGAGTCCCGCGCTCAGCGCCACGCTGCCTGCCACACTCCACAGGTCTCTCTCCTCTCAAAGGCCCAGCCCCCCCTCACTCAGAGTGTGAGATCAATCCGCAGTGCGTACTGCACTGCAGGAGACTCCAGGAGGATGAGTGGGCAGTGCCACGTGCCCTGGACAACCTACTACAGCCTAGGAGGAGAGATTGCGTAAAAAAAAAGCCAGTGGCAGCCACGGACACTACAGACAGTGTTGGCAGACACTGGTGTCCGGGAGCGGACACCTTGCCAATCCCTACTGATTGAGTCCGGCACAGCCCCCTCTGTCAAACAATTGGAGTACAGCAAAGCCAAAATGAGCAAGAAGGTCCCCATGAGCCTTATAAAATTCCATAGGAAGGCCATCCGGTCCTGGTGACTTCCCTGTAGGGAAGTAACCAATAGCCAGGAGAACCTAACATAAACAGATAAAATCTCCTGCTCTGTACTGTGGGCATGGGTGGGATTATTGTTGCTTCTGTATGGTTGCTACTGTATGGACAATGCACGCCCCGCTGCCTTAGTCAACTTGGGGGAGTCCAAAGTGCTATAAGATAGAGAAAAAACAGAAGGCGCGTGGCCTGGTGCATTATCCTTGTTAAGAGATTTGTTAAGTGACAGAAGTAAATGTTGTACTCACATTTGGTAAAAGAATAAAAATCACATCATAGCATTCCTTTGAAGATGTCCATATAATACCACCCGCATCCCATAGGGCTGACAGGTGGTGTAGTGGCAGGCTAATGCGTTTCAAGGGTTTCCCTCTTCCCCAGAGCCTTGAATCGAAAAAGTCTGGTGTGTGAATTATACTGTGGTGCGCTATGAGGGAATTTTCCTCCTTCCCCGGTAGGATTGGTCCTTTATTCATCTCAGCACACAGAGGCAAACTGGATAGGAGTTTGTGACTTAACCCCTTCAGGGTCCCACCAGGGGAAAGCTTGTAAAGGTAGTCACTAATGTCCTCCAGTCATAGATGGGTGATCGTCATAGGGACTCCAGAGTTTTCTGCCACAATGGTGTCAAGAAAGAAAGCTCACAATATCGTAATGTTGTTAAGCTTATTTATTATATAAAAAGGATTGCACTTACATATAGATGAGTGTGAACAAGCATAAATAGCTGGCCAGCTAAACGGATCACAATGCAACAGACAGCAGTTATGTCAGTACGCCTTACACCGAACACTGCGTTTCGTCATAGTAGACTTCGTCACAAGGCCAACTACTTATGCTTGTTTACACTCATCTATATGTAAGTGCAATACATTTATCTAATTAATTAGCTTAACAATATTATGTTATTGTGAGCTTTCTTTCTTGGCACAATTGTGGGAGAAAACTCTGGAGTCCCCAGGACGATCACCCATCTATGACTGGAGGACATTAGTGACTATCTTTACAAGCTTTCCCCTGGTGGGACCCTGATGGGGTTAAGTTGCAAGCTCCTATCCGGCTTGCCTCTATGCGCTGAGATGAATAAAGGACCAGTCCTACCGGGGAAGGAGGACTATTCCCTCATGGTCATACTACCCACCTGGCGCACCACAGGACAATACGCCCACCAGACTTTTTCCATTCAAGGCTCTGAGGAAGAGGGAAACCCTTGAAACATGCCAGCCTGCCACCACACCACCCATCAGCCCTATGGGATGCGGGTGGTATTATATGGACATCTTCAAAGGAATGCTATGATGTGATTTTTATTCTTTTACCAAATGTGAGTACAAAATTTGTTTCTGTCACTTAATAAATCTCTTACCAAGGATAATGCACCAGGCCACGTGCCTTCTGTTTTTTCTCTATGTTATAGCCAGGAGAACCTCTTTTGAAGTTATGGGGAGTACTAGAGCCTCTCTCTCCATATCTGATAACCAGGCAAGTGCTACTGGGTCCAGCCAAGCCGCCAAGTTGGCTGGCTGGAAATCGAGGGTCAGCTGAGCTGTATATAATGTCTGATAGAATAGACGAAAGGCCTCTAGGATATTAGACTGTGAAGAAACAGCATCCCCCAAGGGGGTACATATTTCAGAGTTCGAAGTGATGGATTGCTCATGTTGAGCCATCATGGCCAGGAAGTGACCATTACAATTCCCCTGCTCAAAGAGCCTCTGTTTATTTTTATATTGATCCATCCTTGTGGCCTCGGGCATATGCAGATGTAAAGTTCTTTTAGCATGACGTAAAGCATTAAAATTGATCTGAGGGATCAGCCACATACTGAGCTGTTCGCTCCTCTACTGAGACCTGTAGTGCATCTGTATTTGCCCGCTGAGCCTCATTAACAGCCTTTATAGCAGATCTATATTATCCTCTAGTATAGGCCTTAAAGGCATTCCATGTGTTTGCTGAAGTGGAGGACCCTGCATTAAACTCCCAATATTCCATAAGAAGGGGCGGGATTTTATCAACCACACCTGGATGTGAAATCCAGTGGGTCTCCAATCTCCATTGGGGTGCATCACAGAAATGAGAAAGACGAAGTATAAGTGTCAGTGGGGCATGGTCAAACAGCTTTCTGGGCAGATATTTGTGTAGCGATACTCCAGAAGGAGCTGTTTAAGTTTTTTCAATCCTTTACTCTGCTCTTCAACCCCAAGAAGTGTCTCAGCCCCTACTGGCACACCTACCAATATACAGTTGTGCTCATAAGTTTACATACCCTGGCAGAATTTATGATTTCTTGGCCATTTTTCAAAGAATATGAATGATAACACAAAAAATATTTCTTTCACTCATGGTTAGTGTTTGACTGAAGCCATTTATTATCAATCAACTGTGTTTACTTTTTTTATATCATTATGGCGACAGAAACTGTCCAAATGACCCTGATCAAAAGTTTACATATCTGGTGATTTTGGCCTGATAACATGCACACAAGTTGACACAAAGGGGTTTGGATGGCTATTAAAGGTAACCATCCTCTCCTGTGATCTGTTTCCTTGTAATTAGTGTGTGTGTATAAAAGGTCAATGAGTTTCTGGACTCCTGACAGACCCTTGCATCTTTCATCCAGTGCTGCACTGATGTTTCTGGATTCTGAGTCATGGGGAAAGCAAAAGAATTGTCAAAAGATCTGCAGGAAAAGGTTGTTGAACTGTATAAAACAGGAAAGGGATATAAAAAGATATCCAAGGAATTGAGAATGCCAATCAGCAGTGTTCAAACTCTAATCAAGAAGTGGAAAATGAGGGGTTCTGTTGAAACCAAACCACGGTCAGGTAGACCAACTAGGATTTCAGCCACAACTGAGCTTTTTGCCAAGAGGAATGGGCAGCTTTACCATCTGAGAAGATAAAGAGCTTCATCCACAAATACCACAACATACTTCACGCTGTCATTGATGTTAAGGGAGCAATATACAGTATTAAGTTCAATTTTGGTCTCATCACTCCAAATAACTTTGTGCCAGAAGGTTTGAGGCTTGTCTGTGTGCTGTTTGGCGTACTGTAAGCTGGATACTTTGTGGCATTTTCGTAGTAACGGCTTTCTTCTGGCAACTCGACCATGCAACCCATCTTTCTTCAAGTGCCTCCTTATTGTGCATCTTGAAACAGCCACACCATATTTTCAGAGAGTCCTGTAGTTATTTGTGGGTTTTGCTTTGCATCCCGAAAAATTTTCCTGGCAGTTGTGGCTAAAATATTAGTTGGTCTACTTGACCGTGGTTTGGTTTCAACAGAACTCCTCATTTTCCACTTCTTGATTAGAGTTTGAACACTGCTGATTGGCATTCTCAAATCCTTGCATATCTTTTTATATCCCTTTCCTGTTTTATACAGTTCAACAACCTTTTCCCGCAGATCCTTTGACAATTCTTTTGCTTTCCGCATGACTCAGAATCCAGAAATGTCAGTGCAGCACTGGATGAAAGATGCAAGGGTCTGTCAGGAGTCCAGAAACTCATTGACCTTTTATACACACACACACTAATTACAAGCAAACAGATCACAGGTGAGGGTGGTCATCTTTAATAACCATTCAAACCCCTTTGTGTCAACTTGTGTGCATGTTATCAGGCCAAAATCACCAGATATGTAAACTTTCGATTAGGGTCATTTGGGTATTTTCTGCTGTCATTATGATACCAGCATAAAAACCTGGCAGAGGAACCTCCTACCAATTAGCATAGGAGAGGAGGTTGTTCTGCCTACAGGTCACCTGAATTGGTATAGCCCAGCTAGATGTTCCATGGGGTGAGTTCGGATTGTCCACCACCAAATCTGTGGATTAGGTGCTTCAATAATCCTTTATGTTGTAAGAACAACCTCCTCAGAGCTTTCACCCAGAGTGTCATATGTTAGTCTTTTTGGTGGGTGAATAACCCTTCGCTCTCACTGATCTTTAGGCTCTGGGGTTACAAGCACACTGGTCTCTTCTTTTTCAACAGCCTTATCTTCCTCTTGAATGAGAGATGGAATGTCTTTGGGATCTGCTGTCAGCATAGAGGATTGGGGGTCTTCCAACTCTTCAAAAGGTGGACTTTGGGGCACAAACCCAGGAGCTTCTGGCCTGAGCATCCCGGTGTTGGTCGTCTTGGGAGGCGAAGAAGGGGGGTGGCAGGCCCTGTTTGTTGAGATGGCCACAGCCAACCCATCCCCATCTCTTCATCCTCACTGTCCTCATCCTATTCTTCTAGAGCAGTGGTTCTCAACTCCTGTCCTCGGGACCCACTAACAGGCCAGGTTTGCAGGATAACTGAAATACATCACAGGTGATATCATTTGCTGCTCAGTGATTGCAGTATTCTAGTCTGCATCTCCCCAAGGTAATACTTAAAATCTGGCCTGTTGGTGGGTCCTGAGGACAGGAGTTGAGAACCACTGTTCTAGAGGCACAGACTGAGACCTAGTCACTGGTCATGATCTCTGAGAGGCTGTGGGTGTGGACTGTGAATATGCCTGGGGTGGCAAACAAAGTGCTTCTGACAGAGACAATAGATGGTTGCAGTGCCAAGTCTTCATCAGACCTGTACTCCCTTCTGGCCTGATTTGATATACAGGGAGTCCTGGAAGCTGTTTGCAAATTACATAAGGTTGCGACTTCCAGCGGTCAGCCAATTTCTGCTTCCCAGGGACACCCAGGCTTCTCAGCAGCACCCTGTCACCCAGTTGTAAGTCCTGCGTCTGTACCCTTAGGTCAAAGTTTCTCTTGTTCCTCTGTCCTTGGGCATCTGAGGCAGCTGGAGCCTTGTCATAGGCGGTCTTCAGACTTTTCTGTAAGGGATACACATACCCCCTGTGAGAGGTTGCTGAGGTATGGTCTATGGACGTGCCAAAGGCCAATTTTACTGGCAGTCGGGCCTCCCATCCAAAAATCAGACGATAGGGAGTGTATCCAGGTGGGTTCAGTTGAACCTTTCTGGTTGAGGCTCTCTCTGAGGATGGTACGGGTGGTTCTGAATTTCTTGATGCCTAGCAGGTCTAAAAGTCTCTTGATGAGGCTACTCTCAAAATCTCTTCCTTGATCAGAGTGGATACTTTGGGGAAATCCATAGTGCACAAAGAACTTCTCCACTAAGATCTTGGCCACCATTGATGCCTGTTGATCCTTTGTAGGAAATGCCTGGCCATACTGAGTGAAATTGTCAATCACTATCAGGATGTTTCCCTGACCACTCAGATCAGGCTCCAAGCACAAAAAGTCAATGCACACCAGCTCCACGGGTCCCTGAGTCTGAAGATGGCCCATTGGGGCAGCTCGGTGAGGCAAAGTCTTTCTTTGCATACATCTGATGCAGGAGTGGCAATAGCCCTCAAATTCAGCCCACATGCAGGGCCAGTAGAACCCTCACCAGGTGGAAAGTCCTCTCGGCCCCTAGGTGGCCATGGTTGTTATGTTGGGCAGTTAATACTGTCTCCCTGTGTTTTTCTGGCAGGAATAAAGTCATTTTTCTTCAGGATCATCAGAGGGGCCCCTTTGGTAGACCATCCCTTGATGCATCTGTAAGCAATCCCACTCCCGGTGCAGTAGACGGGCTTCCTTTGGGAAGTCAGTAAAAAGTAGGTCAGGCATTGGCTTTCCAAAGCCTTCAATACCAAGATACAGAGAGGGTCTTCCAACTGGTCCCTTTGCATATCCTTCTTGGAGAGGTTAGGCAGACCTTCATCCCCGACCTGGGTGAGGCTGCAATAACATCTGGGGACACTAGCGGCTGACACTCCAATGTTGGTGTTCTGCTCCTTGACATAAGGCTCATACCCCTTCAGGTGTCAGCTGAGCCCATTCTTCTGGTGGGTTTCTGGAGCAATGGAGCAATGGGGCCTTTTTGACAGAGCATCCGCGTCTTTGTTCCCGAACCCTGGTCTATACAGGCTGAAAGTAGACCCCGATAGGGCAGCCAACCATCTGTGACCCTTGGCATCCAACTTGGCAGTAGTGAGGAATGTAGGTGAGAGGATTATTGTCAGTCTTGCTCACAAACTCTGCTCCATACAGGTAATCCCTCAGCTTATCCACCACTGCCCACTTCAAGGCCAGGAACTCAAGATTGTGTGTGGGATAGTTCTTCTCGGTTGGTACCAAGCTTCACATAGGCAACAGGCTGTAGGTAGCCATCATGCTCTTGATACAGCACCCCGCCTAACCCATCTCGACTGGCGTCAACATGTAGTTCATATGGCTTGGTTGGATCTGCATAGGCCAAAACTGGTTTCTAGGCTCCATTTCAGCTGCCTAAAGGCCTCTTCACATTGGGCTGTCCACTGTTCCTGAATGGACTCTCTGGGTTTTTTGGGTCCTCCAGCTGGTCTGACAGGTCTAGTCGGACCTGGGTCATCATTTTCCTCTTTGCTTTTCAGAAGCTCATTGAGTGGGCAAGCTATTTTAGCGAATCCCTCAATGTATCTTCTGTAATATGTACAGAATCCCAGAAATGACCTGAACTCGGTCACATTAGTGAGCCTCGGCCAGGAGGTGACGGCTTCCAGCTTCTTGGGGTTTGTGGTCACTCCATCGGCAAACACAATATGAACAAGGTAGTTGACCGAGGGTTGGTAAAACTGGCACTTCTCCAGAGACAGCTTCAACTCCTCATCATGGAGTCTCTTGAGGACCTTCTCCAAATGCACTTCATGCTCCTCTAAGGTCTTCTTGAAGACAATGATGTTGTCTAGGGTCTGTAATGGACTTTGGGGGGAACCCTACGCAATTGTTTTTTAAAATTTCGGAGTGGGGTTTCCCTTAAAATCCATACCAGACCTGAAGGGCAACGCAATGCTTTTTCAGTGATTTTATCTTTGGAAATATAATTTTGCTCTGGCTATGTTCTAAACATCACCGAGGTGTGCCCTTTTACAGGCAGACTACTTTCGCTTTAAGAATTATTAAAATCACTGCTCCTGAAGAAACTATCCTTTTTTTGCATTGATACAGGTCCCCTAGAGCAGGACCCGGGTCCCCATGCACTTTTTAGGGCAATAACTTGCATATAAGCCTTTAAAATGAGCACTTTTGATTTTTCATGTTCGAGTCCCATTGATTTTAACGGTGTTTGCATGTTTGCACAAATTTTTTTCCTGTTTGCAAGTTCTGGTGCAAACCGAACCGCAGGGTGTTCAGCCCATCCCTACCCACCAGCTTGTCAGGGAGCTTGGAGGAAGTGGTGGCCTTGGCCTGTTCGGTGATTTGTATCCATGCTTCCTTCTTGTGGAAATTATGATCTGGCCTAAGTCTCCCTTGAGTTATGGGAGTCTAGTGTGCGCTGATTCTCCGATGCCGGGCAGCATGTGTCAAAGGTAACGGGACAATGGGTCGCTCGGAGACAACAACGGGAGCCCTCTGCAATGGTTTGGACTTCCGATGCTGTCTCTTCGCATCGTTGATTTTTCTGGAGCTAGCTAAGGTAGATGGGCACCAAGTTGGCTCCTTCACCAGGGCCCTCTGAAGCTTCCTGCATGCTTCAGGCACTGTGCTTCAGGCTTCACTGGACTTGGACACACCCGTCGATAATGTCCAACTCCTCAGCAGTTGAAGCGATTTGCTGGCTTCTCCATCTGAGCAACCGTAAAGCTTGAGGACTTCTTGAACTCTGAAACTTCATCACTGGGTAGAACAGTGGGCTTGGTGGTCAACAGGGCCATCATTTCTATCAGCTGTGACACCTGAGTCTTAAGAAGCTTGACCTTGGGGTCACCATCAGCTGCACTAGTTACTTTGACCCCGACAACAGATTCTGACTTTGACTCTTCTTTTTGTTTTCCAGCATGGCCTCCTCTTCCTGCACAATCTGGATCTGGTCTGGGTACTTCAAGATGTCACCATCTTGCCGGGTTCTCAACAAGAAGGTGATGGGTCCAAAGGCTGGGAACCCCTCAAAACTTGTTGTGCACAGACTTTATCCACCTCCGGGTGTCCAGACCCTTCTTCAGCAAGATCTGGTGGATAATTTTGTCCAGTCATCTCATCTCTCCCTCGTTTTGGTAAGTGTGCTCCAACTAATACATGAGATCAGAAACCGTCTCTGTGCACCCAAACACATCCTGCAGAATGCTCAAGTAGTCCTGAGCAACACAATCTTGCTTGCTGAGCTTCAAATTGCGGATGGCTTCTGAGGCAGGTCCTCTTAAACCCTCTGTGATTCTCTGTTTCTTGGGGGTCTCAGGAATGCCCCATTCATCTAAGGCTTGCGTGGCCCATTTTAGCCACTCTTCAAAGTTGTCCTCCCCTGTAGGTGCTGGTTGTCTTTCAGAAAAGGCCTGTTTCTGATACCCAGTTCCAGAGTATGCGGGAGCATCTTTCTGGCATTGTGGCACAAAGTCTTCCAGAGCAGCAAAGAACTCTGGTCCAATTGTGGCCAGGGGAGCCGTAGAAGGGAGTCCTTCCTCTGTTGCCTCGGCTTGGCTGGAACTGGCTGGGCATGTATCTGATTCTCTCGGCTGAATCAGACAAAGCTCAGTCTTGTTAGCCAATTGTACACGGGTCCCTTGCAAAAGGTAAGGGACTCTTTGCTTCCACTCTAGCAGCGTATAGGTGCAAAAGGTTCCACGGTCTGGTTTAACCCAATCACCCACACCTTCCTGTCTGGGGACAGCATCTTCACTACCTGGATGATTTGTTCTTCAGTCCAGGTCTCCCCAGGGAGCACGATCACCACACTCAACTCTGTTTGCAGGGATGCTGTCTGAGGAAGTTGACTGCAGAGTAGCAGATCCCAGATGAGCCTTCACGTGTAACGATACCCCCAAAGGAGCTGCTTAAGTTTGTTCAATCCTTTATTCTGCCCTTCAAACCCAAGTAGAGCCTCAGCCCCTACTGGCACACCTAGCAATATAGTTGACAAAGTAGTAGAGTAATGACACACAGACACAGTTCAGCTCTCTCAAGTTTACCTAGTCAAGAGAAAAGGCTTAAAGGGACATTACTCAGCCAAGACTTGTGTTAATAGCTAAAACTTGGTTGAAACAATTTCTATTAAAGCAATTGAATAGCAATTAGGAACAACAAATAAGTAATACCAATATATACAGTGTTAAAAATATGCAGCATAAACAAATACGGCACAACAGAACCTACGTTTACACTATTAGTACCTATGTGAACAGGCAGAAGAGAGGCAGGGGACCGGGTCAAACCTCTCCTCTCTTTACCTCAACCCACAGGCACACAACAAGGCAAATAGCAAACATAGGATTAGAACAAATAAAACTGTGGCTGAACTGGCTCCTTTGTTTGGCAGAGTTCAGCTAATTGAAGGATCACACTTAGGTTAGGCAACAATAGTCTGTGGCAAAAGGGTGAAGAGGAACACTAAAAGGTTAACAGCAACTCTGTAGTGTAGGTGAATCTTGACGGTCTTCAGCTAGCACTTTAGGAGAATTTGTAATCCTAAATGGTAGAGCAGAGCAATTGAGCTGATATGAAGTTAGCCAGAACAGGGTTGCTGGATCTTCCTGTGTGAACTAAGCAAAAGGTGGCGCTGTGACTGCTTGCTGGAAAGATATTGTATCCAGAGGGACTGTAAGTACCAGCAGTAAGGATAGAACACAGATGTCTGTATACAATGTCTATCAGGTGAAGTGAATCTGTATCCTGTAGCACTATAGGTATCAGCAAAGCAACAGGAACAGAGATGTCTGTATACAATGTCACTATGGTAATTAACGCCCGCTCACAACACACATTCAGCAGTCCTCTGAAGGGCGATCAAATGATTCTCCTGTCTGCAGATGTGCTGTGATGGCATTCAGTCTGCTGATCCAGTGAACCAGCCGATTCTGTGGCATTCAGCGCTACTGCAGAATGTCCTTCTTGAATCAGGTGGCGTTCTGATCCTCTGGGCTGGAGCTGCAGACTGTGTGCCTCTTGGTAGGCCCAGTTCCCTCACACAGCAACAAGGTGGTGCTCTCACGATGTGTTCCAGGAAACAAGGGGGCTTGGGCCTGGCTACTTGTTAAGGTCCATTGATTGGCTCCTGTAACTGCTCCTTTGGCTTTCTTTCTCCTAACAATAGGAACACATGAGATGAAGCAGAGTAACCCGATGCCTGTGTGTGTGTGTGAGGAGAGGGAAGCCCATGCAGATAGCTGGCAGGCACATCTCCCTCTCTGCCTGTGTCAGTGTTAAATTCGGGGGCCGCCGGCGTGAATGGCAGGAGGTGTGGGAGCTGCAGGTGGCAGAATGGACCCCACTACATTTGGCAACTACTATATCCACCAAAACAGCAGGGTTAGCAAAGGCCAAGTATATACGTGATGCAGTCTTATATGAGGTTTGAAAACAGGAGTAGGATCTAATTAAAGGGTTTTTCCACTGCCAAACCTCCAGCAGACCCCCAGAACCCAAGTTCTGCAGAAAAATATTTGGTAGAAGTTAGTCTATCCAGAACGGGGTCAAGTATGGCGTTAAAATCTCCTATAAACATAAATTTAGCTGGGCAATAGGGGGTGGTCATCTCCAGCAAGCTATATAATAGAGCTCCAGAGAAGGGAGGAGGAATATACACATTAACATCTATATATCTCTGACCCCACAACCGAAATACAACCATAACATATTTACCCTGAATATCTGAGTAGACATGTTCGACTACACAAGGTAGTGATTTACTGATTAGTATTGAAACCCCTCTAGAAAAGGTAGAGTATGAGGCGTGAAAGGCCTTCTGAACCCAAGGCTTCTTAACCACTTCAGCCCCGGAAGGATTTGCCCCCTTCCTGACCAGAGCCCTTTTTGCGATTTGGCGCTGCGTCGCTTTAACTAACAATTGCGCGTTGGTGTGACGTTGCACCCAAACTAAATTTGTGTCCTTTTTTTTCCCACAAATAGAGCTTTCTTTTGGTGGTATTTGATCACCTCTGCATCATTTCTGATCACCGCTATAAACAAAAGAAGAGCGACAATTTTGCAAAGAAAACCCATATTTCTTACTTTTTGCTAAAAATACAAATTAAAAAAAATATATATAAAAAAACATTTTTTTTCATCAGTTTTGGCCGATTTATATTCTTCCTCATATTTGTGATAAAAAAAATCGCAATCGGCGTTTATTGATTGGTTTGCGCAAAAGTGGCCGCATTTACGGACGATGAGAATTCATTTCTGGGTTTTGTTTTTTTTTTACTAGTAATGGCGGCGATCTGCGATTTTTAGCGGTACTGCGATATTGCAGCAGACATGTCGGAACATTTTGACACTTTTTTGGGACCATTGCCATTTATACAGCGATTAGTGCTATAAAAATGCACTGATTACTGTGTAAATGCCATTGGCTGTGAAGGGGTTAACCTGCAGGGGGCGCTCTAAGGGTTAACTATGTTCCCTGGGCGTGTTCTAACTGTCTTACTGTTTGACTGGCAGGGGGAGGGGAGTGATCACAGCTTCCATGTAGAGGAAGGATGTGATCACTCCCTTCCCCCTCTAACAGAACGGAGGTCCGTGTTTACTTACACGGACCTCCGTTCTTTCACTCCGGGGGGGGGGCATCGTGGGTAGCCGGCGGAGATCGAGTCTGCCGCACCCGCTCCCTGGCCCTCCCCGGACACAGTGAGCGCGCAGCAGCCGCCGTCAGATGACGGCGATTTGCGCAGGAGAGCCACCTTGTCGCCGTCAACCTGAGGTTGACGGTCGGCAAGTGGTTAAGCGTTGACAATTTGCTGCCCGTGAAATGCGTTTCTTGAAGTAGTGCTATATGTGGAGAATGAGTTTTCAAATACCGAAAGAGCAACGCTCTCTTAAATTTAGAATTGAGGCCACGGACATTCCATGACATAATGGAAAAGACAACTTGATCATGTTCCACCATTAAAAAAAATAAAGAACATGATACTGAAGCATGAGGTTACAGTATAAGAAAATGCATCTCAAGGTCGGCTAAGGGAACATATTGCAGAGATACTAAAAGAGCACAACGTGTAATAACATACACTGAGCAAAATTATAAACACAACACTTGTGTTTGCCCCTATTTATCATGAGCTGAACTCAAAGATCTAGAACTTTTTCTATGTACACAAAAGGCCTATTTCTTTCAAATATTGTTCGCAAATCTGTCTAAATCTGTGTTAGTGAGCAATTCTCCTTTGCCGAGATAATCCATCCACCTTACAGGTGTGGCATATCAAGATGCTGATTAGACAGCATGATTAATGCACAGGTGTGCCTTAGGCTGGCCACAATAAAAGGCCACTCTAAAATGTGCAGTTTTACTCTATTGGGGGGTTCAGGGGGTCCGAAAACCAGTCAGTATCTGGTGTGACCACCATTTGCCTCACGCAGTGCAGCACAAGTCCTTCGCATAGAGTTGATCAGGGTGATTGTGGCCTGTGCAATGTTGGTCCATTCCTCTTCAATGGCTGTGCGAAATTGCAGGATATTGGCAGGAACTGGAACACGCTGTCGTATACACCGATCCAGAGCATACCAAACATGCTCAATGGGTGACACATCTGGTGAGTATGCTGGCCATGCAAGAACTGGGATGTTTTCAGCTTCCAGGAATTGTGTACAGATCCTTGCAACATTGCATTATCATGCTGCAACATGAGATGATATTGTGGATGAATGGCACAACAATGGGCCTCAAGATCTCGTCATGGCATTCAAAATGCCATCAATAAATTGCACCTGTGTTTGTTGTCCATATCATATGCCTGCCCAACCTCACTGCCACCATGCGCCACTCGATCCACAATGTTTACATCAGCAAACCGCTCACCCACACGACCCCATACACGCTGTCCGCCATCTGCCCTGTACAGTTAAAACCAGATTTTGTTTGTGAAGAGAACATCTCTCCAAAGTGCCAGATGCCATTGAATGTGAACATATGCTCACTCAACTCGGTTATGATGACAAACTGCAGTCAGGTCAAAACCCAGATGAAGACGATGAGCATACAGATGTGCTTCCCTGAGACATTTTCTGACAGTTTGTGCAGAAATTCTTTGGTTATGCAAACCGATTTTTACAGCTATTGGATGTGGAGGTCCTGGGCTGGTGAGATTACACATAGTCTATGGTTGTGAGGCCGGTTGGATGTATTGCCCAATTCTCTGAAACGCCTTTGGAGATGGTTATGGTAGAGAAATGAACATTCAATTCAAGGGCAACAGCTCTGGTGGACATTCCTGCAGTCAGCATGCAAATTGCACACTCCCTCAAAACTTGCGACATCTGTGGCATTGTGCTGTGTGATAAAACTGCACATTTTAGAGTGGCCTTTTATTGTGTCCAGCCTAAGGCTCATCTGTGCTATAATCATGCTGTCTAATCAGCATCTTGATGCCACACCTGTAAGTGAATGGATTATCTCTTCAAAGGAGAAGTGCTCACTAACACAGATTTAGACAGATTTGTGAACAATATTTGAGAGAAATAGGCCTTTTGTGTACATAGAAAAAGTTGTAGATCTTTGACTTCAGCTCATGATAAAAAGGGGCAAACACAAATGAGTTGCACTTATAATTTTGCTCAGTATATAAAAAATAAAACATACCCAATGGGCATTAAAACACCCACCCTGCCTTTATCTAACGCCATCCCAAAAAAAGAAAAAAAAGGGAAAGCGTAGAGAAGGCCTAATCCCAAGACAAAAAGAAAAAATTTAGGCAACTATAGAGTACTTGTCCTATGTGGCTGAGAAAAAAAACGATTTGATGCAGTCCATAGAGGCTTTTCTGGAGCTCCAAAATGAAAGAGAGACATCAGTCATTAATCATCAATCATCATTAGGATATATAATATACCTTCCAAAAAAAAAAAGAGAAGAAAACATCATCAACTGGGCCAGGGGTTAGTAAATTGTTATTTCTGTTGAAAGCCATCAATTCTCTTAGCGGATATCAAGCCAGGTAGAGGCAGCACCAGGAGTATTAAAAAAGTGTGTCCGACCACCATCCACAATGTATAGTCTGCTAGGATAAAGTAGGCTGAATCGGATACCTTTCTCTCGAAGCTTCCTGTGCACCTCCGTATAAGACTTTTGGCATTGTTGGACCTCTTGGGAATAATCCGGAAAGAATAATAACTTGGAATTCTCATACAGTATATCTGATTTGGCCCTGGCAGCCGCCAAAGTTAAAAATGCTTAGGGGGGCCCCCGGTTTAGGTGGTACTGGTGGAACACTATGTGCCCATTCCTCCACAAAGGTGGGCAGCATATTATTCAAGCCCAAAAGAGTTATCAGAAGGTGTTCTGCAAACTCTGTTGGCTTGGACCCCTCAGCCCTCTCAGACAGGCCCGAGGACACAAACGCTATTGCGTCTGAAGCGGTTTTCAGTGTCAATAGCTTGCTCATGTAGTGCTTTCACCTGTAGCTGCAATGCCTGCAATTCTTTAGAGTCTGAGTGGGTCTAGTCCTCCAGTGTGGAGACCCTGCTTTCCATCTCCAAGACCCTGGTTTTAAATTTATCCAGATCCTGATGGCTCTGACTAATGTCAGTGGCCATAAGGTCTATCTTCTTTGTCAAAGTATTTTTACATTCTGTTATTGCTGGCACCTGAGGGGTAAAAATCCGCAGAAGGGACAGAAGAGACAGAGAGAGCCAAAGAGACCTGTAAGCTGGCTGTCATAGCTGGCTTTGCCTTCCTTGTGGGGAAAATGGTGGCCACGGGAGAGGACTGAGAAGACGACTTCCCTGATGTCATAGACCAGGTCTAGGGCTGAGACATTGACCCAAGCTGAGGGGCTACCAATATTCCCTGGAGGTGGCACCAGCTGAGACCCTTCCTGAAACAAACTGAGGGCTAGGGAGGGCTAGGGAGAGCAGGATTGAAGAGATCAGGAACGGAGCTCCTGCACCTCACGCCCAGTCCCCATTCACGATTTGCACATTTGCCCAAAGCTAAGTCTATTTTCACCTAACTTGATGCAAATCGGGCATAGTTAGGTGAAGCTAAGTCCTTTTTCACATAACTATCCCCTATTTGCATTAAGCCCAATCATGTAAATGTGCTAGCTTAAAAAGAAAATACACAGCAAAGCTTACTTCTGCCACACAGTCTTCCTACATCCTCCAGGGAAACCAGAGGGTGGCAAATCTCATGGATTGGCACTGCGTAAGAGTGCATTCTCCAAAGATGTGGAATACTCTGGGTCTTTATACATTTTGAGCTAGTAATTGAACATGGGATGTACAGTACAGGGCTAACAACTGGAGAATAGTTAAAGTGATAGTAAAGTCTTGTTTTTTTTTTTTCTATAACATAACAGACATGTTTTATATATATATATATATATATATATATATATATATGTATCACCGCGCCAAATATTAAAAATAATAATAATAGCAGCTGCTTAATTTAAAAAATGTAATCATACAGTGGATTAAACCATTAACGTGCATAACAATAAATAATTCACAGCAGCGCCTGTGTCATAATCCAAAACGTATTAATGTGAAGATAGTAAATAAATTCCTTCTAAATTAAACAGGACCATTCCATAGTCCCAGAAAAGTCAGAAAGGAAAAATATAAAATAGCTAAATAAATTGAAGTCCAATCTTCAATGTGATGAATCAGTGTATAACAAAAAATGCGGTACACCATCAACCTCCACCACCGTGCAAACATGCTCAAATCACCCTAATAGACTGAAGCTCACCGAACATCAGATGAAAACCAGCATATTCAGTATCCATAAGATAGGTAGATTATCTTAAATCCCTCTTGGTGAAATGACTCCTTAATCCTGAGACATATCACACCAGAGTATCCACTTGGGTATGGGAATAAATAGAAATAGAGCCTCTCATAGTGTAACACTGTTTACAACTCAATCAATTTATTCAAACAAAGGTAATGCTCGTACATTTAAACATGATAAAACTCGCATATACATCAGGATGTTGGTGCGTTACCATGCTGCATAGATCTCTGTCACCTCGCGGCTTCGGATACACATCCAGCTTCCTTACTGTTGCTGTGTAGTCACAACCTTGGATGCGTTTCCGTGACTACACCTTCTGCCTTTACAACTCCTTTAAGTCTTAGAAAAAGATCCACTTTAAACATATTTGCGACAAGCAAAATGCCTTTAAAGCTCAGCATAGTTTGTGAGGGACAGAACATTCTAAACCAATATGCAGTATATAGAAACCTAGCATCAAGATTCTTCATATAATAATGATGGTGATAATAACAATATAAATAATATAAGCATTTATAACTGCGAGAATGCACCAGTGACCCCGGAACAAGTGGCTTGCTATTGGGGGCACTGACTAAATGGTGGAGCCACGGGCACCGTCGGGGGGACAAAAAAGTGGAGGATCAGGGCTGCTCTCTGCAAAACCACCGCACAAAGCAGGTAAGTATTCAGCCAAATTTTGCATCATTTGGATGCATCCAAATGTCTGAAGAAAATGCTAACGAATTTCAACGAATACGAAAGAAATTATAGTGAAAATAACAAATGAATTCAATATGATTCGTTCATTCGTTAAAGGTCTAATAAAACAAAAGGTCAACTCATAGTAAATCTTACAGTCCAATCAGCTGATTCATTTTGTGCTGGAGGTTGGATTACTGGCAACGTGTATTCCTGAGAACTGAGTGAGAAGGGTGTTGCATTGCATTTGAGCATAGGAGAAGAGATATTGTCATTGTGTGTGTTAATGGATTCAATAAACAAACAACTTTTCAAACTATGAATCGTTATCAGGAATATATATACCGTACATACATAAATATCGAATCAAGTCGATATACATACAAAACAAAACGATTTGGTATAACGAATATCGACACTCTATGGAAATAATGAATTATCCGCTAACAAATTAACGTAACATAACGAATATAACAGAACTAAATTATGTATTTTACGCCTCGAAATGAAACAAAACGAAAGGAAATTTTCTGACATGCACAAGTCTAGTAACTATGACATGTTTGGGTTTTTTTGTTGTTTTTTTTTAAATGAACCTTTAATGTCACCTTTAACCAAACCAAAGTATAACCTTAAAACTATCCCTCCCTCTCAACTCTTAAGCTAAACCTTACATTTAACCCTCTACTTTAACCCCCTAATTCTATGACTGACTCTGAGTTAACCCTTATTCTAGTTAATCCAAAAACTAAGCTATCACTCAAAGTAGAAATAAAGTTCCACACATTACTTTTACCTATAGGTAAGCCTATATTAAGGCTTACCTATAAGTAGTGTAAATATCTCCTAAACGGGCATCGTTTAGGAGATATTTACATTGCATGCAGCCTGTGCTTTAATCGGTGGCTCCCGTGCACATGCACAGGAGTGACGTCATCGCGGCTCTGGCCTGTCATAGAGCCTGAGTCCACGAACCCAAAAGCAAGATGGATGAAGATGGAACCCACTGCAGCTCTGAGATCTCGATGCAGGAGGGCTTCGTTTTAAGGTAAGTTTAACACAATGTGCTAGTATGCAATGCATACTAGTACATTATGCCTTTACCTTGCAGGGTGTTAAAAAAAGTCCAGTTATTTACAACCACTTTAAATTATCTAGGTAATATCTACCTAATTAACCATAAATACACCTTATACACTGAAGCTATCACCAACCAAATATATCAATATCAAGCTGATTCTTCCCAGTGCTGGAATTGCATTGCCTTAAATTAAACTAGTGATCTGTAAGCCTAGTGAAATTAGTAATTTTCCAAGGAAAGCCAGATAAGTTCCTTTTATTGTCTAGTATATTCTGACCACCAGGCAGCAGTGAGACTACAGTAATGGTCATTTCCCTTTCAATGAACTGAGCTTGGTAACTACAAAAGTAATTTTTAAATTTAAAATTGACAATAGTAAAAAACACAAAAATGTATGTTTCTTCTACTGCATTGCATTACAATATTATATCAGTAGTGAACAGCACCCTCTTCTGTCTTGCTACTTTATTATTGAAACAATATAGACTGTAGAACAATATAATGTTCTGTATAATCGACTATCACATCTCATTTTCATCCCATATGATTGACAATGGAGACTGGACTGTTAGTGTTCTAAAAATGGAATCTGTATGAAAAAAAAACACATGTGCACATTCTGTGAAACATAAAAAGCTAACAGCAAATTATGGAGTAGATTAAATAATAATTACTATAAGAAAGGATGACAGGATGGTCCAAAAATAAAAATAATAGGCCTTCTATATTAATCTGTCTTATATACCAACTGTATGCAGCTGCGCAGGACAACTGCTCCAATTTATATTTTGTTTTTTTAACTGCTATTTTTTTACAATGGTTTGAGTCTGATTGGCAGTGGCAACACATACAATTTGCATGAATAACACTCAGAACGTGTATTGACTAATAAAGTTCATGTTAGATTTTCAAAAAAACGTATAACTGCTCTCTCTTACCCCAAAATGTTTTTTCGGTAATTTACAGTCCTTTGTATACCATTTTCAACAAGAAATCAGAGTTGTTATCATAGATTAACAGTACTGGTTGTTTAGAGGTGCTGGCATGAGTACCTCTTCATTTTTACTAATAATCATGACATTCCTCCCCTAAGGCTGCATTCACACATGAAGGCTGCATGCATAAGTGTGTGCAGCCTATTGCAATAGGATGTGCACCCGAAAGCTCAAACCTGCATGCCTTTCTCTGCAGCCTTAGCTGCACAGGGCAATGAAAGAATGGGAAGTGCTCTGTGCTGAGCGGCTTCCTGTTCATTCACAAACTGAAGCATAATAAACATATAAATAAAGTGAATCACCGCGCTAAACAAAAACACCCCTTAATGGAGTGTATATTCAAATTCTGCTGCTTAAATATAAAACAAATACATAAAAAGTGAAAACCTGTGAAAATTAATTATAACAGTTTTCCGCAGCGCAATGCATAACTGACATGTATAAGAATCAATCTATAAAGTGCATGTGTGTTAAAGGAAATAAAGTTCAATGCAATGTTTCCAAAGTAGGCTTAGACTATAAAGTGCATGTGCTTAAAAAGTCCAATATAATGGTTCCAAATACGCTGTCCATAAAGTGATTAAAACTGGTGTCAAATAAAGCGATCACCCATAAAATTCCTCCACCGGTGTCACAACATGCAACATAGCAAACACACTGAGGCTTACCAGACGTTAGATGTCAATCAGCATATCCAATAAAACAAACTGCATCCTCCGTTTTTCCCTTCAAGAACAGTTACTAATATAGGGAATAAGCAGAAAGGACCTCTCATAGTGCATCACTTTAAAAAAATCCAGCTTTAATCGTATAAAAATGCGCTTACATGTAAAAAATTGAAACAGTCATTTGTGACTGTGACCGCTGCTGTCACTCACTCCTCCGCAGCGTCACATCCGGCTCCAATCAGCTCTGCTTGAGTCATCATATGGCCACGTCCTTGACGTGTTTCGTCACTTCTGACTTGGTCACGAGGGATGGCCATACGGCGCAACGACCCATCTTAAGTACCGTCTCCCTAACACCACTAGATGGTGTGGGTACCTAACTACTCTCTCCATTCTTGCACAGCACTCGCACAGACGAAATATCCATCTGTGCTCGTAACCCCTAAAGTGCTCCCATTATTTACTAGGGGCCGGGATTATAGACCTAGCGGCAGGCAATGTGTAAAGCATGCATCAAGGGGGATGCACATCACCCATCATATAAAAAGCCAAACCAGCTGAATTGAACTCTTAAAGCTGTGCTTAAGATGAGAACACCCGTGGTTGCATACATTAACATGACAAATAGTATAAAATATAATACTACATAATCTGTCACAGTATATAATAGAAATGGATTAAATAAAATAAAATAAAACTAAAACTAAAAATGAAGGACCATCCATAGATGTACACATAACGGACATATCATATAGTATACCTACAAATGTAAAACAGTAAGTTAAAACTCATAGTATTGCATATAATGGTACATATTAAGATTGCAATATCTTTTAAATCAAATGGGCTCAGTATAGTATAATATCCATCACCTATTATAAACCTCCCTATAATATAAATTGCATTCATTTAGAAAAGGAAGGGGCAGGGGGAGTGGAGGGAAGTCAGCAGCACTGCAGGGTGGGGGGCCAACGGGGGGGGGATGGGCAGGGGAGCCTGGGCAGTAGGGTAAATCGGAACCACACATAGTGATTAGGGTGTGCCCAGGCACACCTGGCACACCCCCTGCATACACCTATGGCTGCATGCAAAATGCGGGATGCGTTTGCGATGCCATTACTTCTAATGGCACCCCATTCGCGCCGCAATTTTGCCACAATTGTTATATTGTAAATCACGCTGCAATCGTGGCAAATCGCAAAATCACCCAAAAGAAGATCATGTTCCTTTTTGAGCAACAAGCATCTCGCCTTGTGATTGCAGCGTGATTTTCCACGCAACAATCGACACGATTAGGGTGCCATTAGAAGTAATGGCATCACAAAATGTCCCGTGTTTTGCAGCCATTTGAAATTGTGGGGCAGAATTGCGGCGATTCCTGCCTCCCTCCTCTGAGGGAGAAACGGGTCTCAGGATATCAGGTCTCAGCAGATTCCAGGTGGGCTCGGAGTGCAGTGCTCTGCGTCCCGAGCCCACCCTTATTTGAAGCCTATGAGAGCCTCTTGTTCTAATCACATGCTAACCCCCCCCCCATTTAAATCCATGCATCTGATGCCCCTAATGTAGATTAGGGGACCAGACGCATGGATAGGCCCCTGATGGACGGGCTGCCCATGGCCGAGCTGCATCTCAGTGTCTGAAAGGACACACGGAGCTGTGTCTCGGCTCGGGTGCCCCCATAGCAAGCTGCTTGCTGTGGGAGCACTCATCAGGAGGGAGGGGCCAGGAAAGCCAAAGAGGGACCCAAAAAGAGGAGGATCCAGTGGATTTGCACAGGGAAGGTAAGTCTAACATGTATAACATGTTTATTATTTTTAACAAAAAAAATTAGACTTTACAATCACTTTAATTGAACAAGTTGAGGTTAGAAGCTGATTGGTTTCTATGCACAAGTGACTGATTTTGCCTCTCCAGCTTTAGTAAATAAATCCCAAAAGAACTGGACTTTAGTAACTTCATCTTCATAACGTAGAGGAGAGGTACTGTAATCCCCCAAGATAGCTGAGAACGATAAAACTGTTGAGAATGGAGCAGAGGCAAAGAGCATGGAAAATTATCAGCTGAAGATTTCTGGAAGGATATTGTATTTTCTGCACCTATCAGATATAACAAACCACTTTCAATGGTATATTTAAAGCGGAGTTCCACACATGTTTTGTTTATTAAAAGTCAGCAGCTACAAAAAGTGCAGCTGCTGACTTTTAATAAACACACACTCACCTGTCTCGTGGTCCAGCGATGGCTGCGCCCGAAGCCTTGCTCGTCTCCCCCCTCCTCCCGACAGCCCCGCCATTCCTAGTGTGGGCACCCGGCCCGGCTTCACGGCTGGGCACGCACTGTGCATGCGCGATTCATGCTGCACATCCCTAGTGGCCAGGCAATCTTCTGGGATCTGTGACGTGTCCCAGAAGATTGCCAGGAGGGAGGGGCCGCCTAGGAGGAGAGGAGGAGTCGCCTAGGCGGACAGGCTACAGAAGGACGAAGTGTGACAGGAAGTACCTGTCAAAACAAAGTACACACTCCCCCCCCAAAAAAAATTACATGCCAAATGTGGCATGTAAGGGGGCGAGGAGTTTTTTGGGTGGAATTCCGCTTTAACCGACTAAAAAGGACCAATACATACCCTTTAATTAACTGATAAATATTTACCTCTCTTTTCTAAAAGTGAAAGCTTTTTTGGACTGGAGACAGTCAATTAGAAAAATGTTTACAATGTAACATCAGTGGGAACGCTTATTTTTACAAGGAAATATCAATAGTTTCTTGGTCTGAACTTGATCTGTAAACCTGATTCTTTCTTCTGTATTTCCAGCAGACAGCAATCAATGGAAGCTGTAGGAACTGACCTATAGTATGTGGATGATAAAGGGAGGAAAGCTGCATGGTAACTGATGGGAAAAAACAGCCATGAGTGGTAAATTTCTCAGTTTTCTCTCATCGACCTTCCTGAAACATTTCTGTTTTTAAAGGTTACACTGTATTTTATTTATTTATTAACCTATTTTTGCATTTGTAACATCAACAATCTATTCAGAGAAAACCTCAGGTTGAAACTTTATTGTATGTTCAAAACAAAAAAACAAAATGTACACACCCAAGCGAGTTATCTTTTCAAAATGTATTGTGCATATGTAATGCAATATAAAAATGAACATTATCACACACCCACAATCCCCCCCACTTCCATTTTGAATATTTAGTATATTTTTGATTACACCTGTCCTGTATATCAGTAGGAGAGTGCATCCTCTATATACTGTAGGTTTATTTTGCAGGGCTCCCAGGGCTATCACATTTATTGGAATATGAAACTTTATTGTACCTAAAAACATCCACATAACTAGTAGAAATGTTTACATTTACATGTGTACATTTTTAAATGTGTTCCGATGCATGGTCACTCCTCTTAAAAATGTATTAGCTCTGCATCCAAGAATCCCACTTCAAAAGCGGCCACAAACCGAAATTATCCAACAAAGTTTTCCTACATATATTCCAGGCCTTCGGCCCACATAAGAAAAATGGAGTGATCACTATGTTCAAAGACTCCATCTCTCTTCAAATCCACAACTCTCTAACAGATCAAGAGGGCAGATACCTAATAATTGACTGCACTATAAACAACACTAGATTTACAATCGTAAACATTTACGCCCCCAACACAAGACAAATCAAATTCTTGAACAACCTCATGAAAAAGGTAAACTCCCTCAAAAATGGCCACCTTATCATATGTGGAGACTTTAACATTGTGCCCGACAACCAACTTGGCACATCCTCCAACTCAACGAGACACCACTCACCGATGGGCAACTTTATAAGAAGCAATAACCTCTATGATGCATGGAGATGCCACCATGACACAGAACGTGATTACACGTTTTTCTGCAACCCACACAACTCATACTCACGTATAGACTACTTCCTGGTAGACAAATGGTCTCTACCCAACATAACAGACTCTACCATCCTAACAATAACATGGTCAGACCATGCACCGATCACTTTATCCATCGAAGCTCCTACAACAAACCCACCAACGAGACTATGGAGGGCAAATTCCTCCATCATTCAGTCCCCTCTCTACTCATCCCGTATTTAAGAAAAACTGGACACATTTTTTGCAATAAACACAGGATCGGTTAAGGATAATACGGTCCTTTGGAATGCCCATAAGGCATTCATAAGAGGAGTAATAATACAATTAAATACCACAGAGAGGAGGAGGAGATCACAACTTCTAGACAAACTCACAACCGCCATTAGAGATAGGGAAGTGTTAAACCAAACCAATACCAGTGAATCCCTAAAAAAACAATTAGTACAGCTCAGGCTAGAACTGAGAACGCTACTACTAGATTCTTTTGACAAGTCACAGAAGAAATTCAGAGCTCAGCACTACACAACAGGAAATAAGGCAGACAAAGCGATGGCTAATAGAATAAAAGGTCACTATAATAAAACAAGAATTCCATTTATTTACCATCCAACTACCAAAGAAAAACGTCTGGACCCCCAGAAAATTGCAGATGCATTTAGCCATTACTACAGCTCGTTATACAATTTGAAAGAGGACATAACAACTATACAACCAACAGAAGCTGATATTGAGGCCTTCCTGCAAGATATAAAATTACCCAAAATATCTCCTGAACAATTGGCGACCTTAAACGCCACCTACACCCCCCAAGAAATAGCCAACAATATAGCGTCCCTCCCATCCAATAAATCACCAGGACCAGATGGCCTAACATGAGAATATTATAAACAATTCAAAAATACTCTGGCTCCTTATCTGACACGAGTTTGCAATAATGCTGCCTCCTCCTCCTCTCTACCCCCTGAAATGTTAAAAGCTATTATTATTACCATACCAAAGTCAGGGAAGGACCAAACCCTTCCACAAAACTTCAGACCAATATCTCTACTTAATATCGATACAAAAATATACGCCAAACTCATAGCACTTAGACTGATGGAGCTAATGCCACACCTCATACATCAGACTAATTAACATCTTCCACCATACAGATGTTTCCAGAACCCCTTCTCTGCTCCTCTCTCTGGATGCAGAGAAGGTGTTCGACTGGGTCCATTGGACGTACCTAAAAGCAACGCTCATCAAATTTGGACTATGTGGCAACATACTTTCAGCTATTCTGGCCCTCTACTCTTTCCCATCAGCCCAAGTCTATACATCAGAAATGTTATCTGAACCGTTTAACATAACTAATGGAACCAGACAGGGCTGCCCGCTCTCCCCCCTGATCTTCAATATGGTTATAGAACCCCTGGCTGAACATATCAGGATAAATAGTCAAATTACAGGTCTCCAAATTGGAAAAACAGAACATAAAATTAATCTGTTCACAGACGATGTAGTTTTAATGGTCACTAACCCAACTACTTCCCTGGCTTCGGTACAATCTACACTACAGAGATTTAGCATTGTTTCTTATTATAAAATAAACAACACCAAATCCTCTATATTAGACCTAGGAATGGACGGCGTGATGAGAAACCTGATACGCAACATATACCCTTATTCCTGGGCGGACACAGGTATCACATACTTAGGAATAACGCTAACAAAATCTACAAGCTTACTCTTCAAACACAACTATATACCAGCTAAAAAAATGCTCCAACAGGAGACAACAAAACTATCCAAATATGAATTCTCCTGGTCAGGCCGCCTAGCAGCCTTTGAAATGATGACCCTACCAAAAATACTCTACTTATTCCGCACACTTCCTCTGCCACTCTCATCATCATTCCTTAAATCTCTACAATCTATAATTCATCACTTTATTTGGCAAGGAAAAAACCCCGTAGTAACCACGCGAAAATGACAAAACATCGCCTCGCAGGAGGAACGGGATACGTCGACATACGGGACTACTACCTGGCATCTATTCTTGCCCAATTGAAAGATTGGATGCAGCCAACACCCAACACACTATGGGGGGGATATAGAAAACAAGGTGACCCCCGGCCCCAACCTCAAAGACTGGTTATTCAGTACTATAGTTAAAAGACCATTACTTTCACATCTCTCCCCGCCGATCCAAGCGTCGATTAAAGCATGGAGCATTTTGCACCATGCTAAATGGACGTCTCTACCAACCAAACCCATCCCAGTACATATAGGAACCCTCAGGCTCTTGTCCCCGGACCTGGACATGCCCAGATGGATATCCGAATATGCCCAAAATACCAGGGAGCTTAGGCTACTTTTACAACATAAGTCATTCCAACAGATTCAAGATAAAACAGATGCTCCCAATAAGGACCACTTCACAATAATCAGAGTTCAACACTGCCTAGCCGCTTACCCTAATCTAGAAGGCGATATACCCATAGAGACATGGAACTATCTTTGCAATAACAGCGATAAACGTAAGGGACTATCCCTAATATACAACACCCTCCAGGAAAAGAAATCCTTCTCCGGGTCCAAACCCTTTAAGGACTGGGACATGACATTAACTGAAAATCAATGGACAACAGCCCTCAAAACAATCTACAAATCCACCTGCTGCACAGCATTATGGGAAGTCACCCAGAAAATAACTTTGAGATGGTACCTCACACCGCACAAATTAAGCCAAATGTATCCAAACCAGACACCAGACTGTTGGAGAGAGTGTGGCCACATAGGCACACTACCTCACATACTATGGTCATGCCCAAAACTAGCAAACATGTGGTACGAAATTTCCAACTTACTCACTGACATCACGTAAAGCACCACTAGCCTAACTCCCCAATTGGCTATCCTAAATCTAAATATAGAACTGGTCCCTACAAAATACAGGCTAGTAACTACCCACATCCTTCTGGCTACTAGACTACTTATAGTTAGAAATTGGAAAAAACTCTCCATACCCTCTATTGCTGATATCATTTCATTAGTACAGACGCACTTCACATACGAATTTACGATGTCTCATGATAAACCCAACAGACACAAACTTCTTAGCTCATGGCAACCATGGAACCACTGGTATAACAATTATATCAACATTCCATAAATACAAGTAGACGACAAGCGACCCGGTGCTCCTCGCTCCTTCCTTCTTCCGACTGATAAATATTAACCACCTACAACAAAGTTTACTCGTCTTTTTCCTCACTTTTCTAATTTTAATGATCTAATGCAACTCTGAATATTTAATCAGTATTCTTTCATGTTATTATTTGTTGAGCCAGGGTATGCCCAAAGGCTCTGTTTTGTGACAACTTAACAAAATTGAATAAAAACTATTTGAAAAAAAAAATGTATTAGCTAGTTTAGCTGGAGATAATTTAATAAAGTTAATCAGCGTGATATAATGGAAGAGACATCTACAGTACACTTAATATGAAAGTGTAGAGTCTGCCTTGCAAGGAAAGCATGCAGAAGTGTCAATTTGTAATGTACAGTATATTTAGCTTATTTATATAAAATATTTTCTAGTGTAGCCAGGAGTTGGATATTTATATTTCCTGCAATCAGAAGACACTTTATGGTGTTAATTTTAAGGCAGCTGTTTCCCTCTAGTGTTCCAGCTTTGCTGTTCTGTGACTTGTAATTAGAATCAGAGCAAGGCATCTTGGGACATGTAGTTTATTTGCAAAGATTCACCCCCCCCCCAGCGGTTTTGGGTGAAACTACAACTATCAGCAGGCTGATGGAGAAAAAGGGATCTCTGGGAGAGACTATAAGAAGCAAGGGTCTGGGCTTGGCACGCTCTCTCGGGACTGGCATGGATCTGTGTGCTGAAAACCTGTTACTGGAAGCTGCAGCATTTGCAGCCTGCTTCCACAGCTTTATTGAGCAGAAATCTGGAAGAACGCCTGCAGACAGCCTGATTACTCTGTCCAGTGGCAGTCTGGAGGCTGTTCCTGTTCCATCCACCCTGCAGGGGTATCAGATCCGTGTGAGCCGTGGTGAGGTGCGGTGAAGGCCGGAGATCATCCCTTGAGCCATATACCGAAAAGATCATCATTTTCATCATTATCATCTTCATCATCATCATCATCATCTTCACCTACAACATCCTCATCATCATCTCCATCTTCTGTCCCAGTGTGGTGAGTGGGTGAAAGCCCAGTTTAATTAGACACTGTGTATAGACAGCATTTGCTTCCTTACTTTTCTTACAATCTTTGATGCAAACATGAGCCCCTCATACTGAATTTGGACACTGTACACAGACATCCATGCTATCCATTAGTCTGCTGCTGCTTGTAGTTCCACAAAGTTAGCTTTTCTAAGCCAGTGATCACTGTGAAGTCTTTTACAGTTTTATTTGCCATAAGAGCGCTGTCCTTTACTTATACGCCATCTTCTTGGATTAGCTATTTATCTCATCATCCAATACTCCTTGCATGCAATTAAAATGTCGGAGAGCTAGCTGAAGACCACTTGGATTGTCAGACAGTAGCACTGGATTACTTCTACTTCTCTCCCCACTCTAGAAGTCCCTTACTTTTCTGAACTTACCAAAGCTGCACTTCACCAAAGAACTCTCTATAAGAGCAGGTTGAATAGTGCTGTTAGAAGACTGTGCTAAGGGGTAATGGCAGTTGGTTGTTGTTTCATCTATCTCCTGGAAGGAGCAGCTCTATTTGAACTTCCTGCTTCCTGTAGCCAGTGCTGTTCATTCTACAGCGTTCCTGCACCTGTGACCCCCCCGGTATCTGTTCAGAGTGACTTCCTGTGACCCCGGCTACCCCTTTGGACTTTGCTGCTATCTGCCTGCCCCAACCTCGGATTGTTTACGACCACTTTTCTGCCTGCTCCTTTTGTACTTCAGCCGCCAGCCTGTTGCCGACCCAGCCTGCACCCGACTACCCATCTGCCTGATCCCTCTGTACCTCACTGCCAGCCAGTTGCCGACCCAGACCGCACCACTACTCTTCAGCCTGCAGGAGCATCTGTGGACCTGTACCAGTCACCAGGGACCTGTCCAGCCCTCATGCCCCCCTGTGCTCCGGAGCTCCCTGTCTGCACTACCAGGGGTTCCGAAACCAGGACCGAAAGAGAGGTTGCCCCGCATAAGCCAGACTCTACCACCAGGTACGTGACAGCAATGAACAGCCATGTCTGAGTCTGTGCGGGGGCCCTCTCCTATGGAGGAACTGTGTGCTCACCTAGCGGGCCTGACCCAAGCTGTGAAAGGCCTTCAGGAAGGCTACACCTGTCTGGAAAGTCAAGTTCAGAAACTGGCTACCCCAGCACCAGCCAGTGCCAGTCAGACTTCCTACTGCACCCTAGAGATTTTACCTACCGAGCCTAAGGTGCCCATGCCCGAGTGATTCATGGGGGATCGCAGGAAGTTTCGGGAGTTTCGCAGCTCCTGCGAATTGTACTTTGCACTCCAGCCCTCACCTTTTCTCTGGAAGCCACCAAAGTGGGTCTAGCCATTTCCCTCCTCCGGGATGAGCCCCAAGCCTGGGCTCACCGCTTGCTGGAGCAGAACGCCCCAGAGACCTCTAGCCTGGACCGATTCTTCAGCGCCATGGCCCAGTTATACCAGGATCCCCACCAGGCGGCCACGGCGGAAGCGGCACTTCATGCTCTGCAACAAGGCGGCCGCCTGGCTGAAGACTATGTATCGGAATTTAGGCGCTGGAGCGCCGACACTGGCTGGAACGATGCTGCTCTCCGCCACCAGTTCAGACTGGGGCTCTCAAGGATGAGCTGGCACGCGTCGGGGTTCCACACACCCTGGACGCCCTGGTCAGTCTGGCAATCCAAATTGACCGCAGCCTGCGTGAATGCAGAGCGGAGAGAGCCACCGGAACCCTGCACCCCGCTTGGGTGTAACCCCAAGTGTCCAGTCCCCCGGGGCCGGGTCCAGTCGCAGCATCCTCCTCCTCCTCTTCACAAGACTGTCTTAAACCTATGCACACCGGACGTCCCCACTCGTCTCTCTCTTCTGAAGAAAGACAGAGACGCATTACTCTCAGCCTATGCCTATATTGTGGGGGTTCAGGACATTTGGTGCGAACCTGCCCCGCTAAGGCCAGTAGGGGTCCTATCCCAGCCTTAGGGGAAGTACTGTCGCTGCCAAGTTCCAAGTCACACCTTATCCTCACCCTGTCGCTACAGCTCCCCGGAAGGAGTGTTCAAGTTCCAGCCATCTTGGACTCAGGAGCCTGTAGCTGTTTTGTGGATATATCCTTCACCACCCAGCATCGGATACCTCTTTGACCTAAGGACCACCAGATGATTATCCGATTGGCTGACGGATCAATGATAAAGTCTGGTACAGTCACACATGAGACTTTCCCCCTGTCGGCTCAGACGGCCGAAGGCCACACAGAATTCCTGTTACTAGATGCCATCGCATCTCCCCTCTTTCCAGTCATCCTCGGGCTCCCATGGCTCCGGATACACAGCCCACCTATTGACTGGAGTACTGGGGAGGTTCAGTTTCTGTCCCCCTACTGCCAAAGTCACTGCCTGAAGCCGCTCCAGAGGGGGTCGCCCACAGTTCTCAGTATCAACCTAGATCCTGACCCGGAGATGTAGTACTGTCCCTGAAGCATACCATGATTTCCTGGATGTCTTTAGTAAGAAGGGGGCAGATACCCTTCCTCCACACAGATCCTACGACTGCCCAATTGATCTGCTGCCTGGATCCGAAGTCCCTTTTGGCAGGATATTCCCCCTTTCTGAGGTGGAGCTGGTGGCTCTCAAAGCCTATCTTGAGGAGAACCTGCAAAAGGGCTTTATCTGGCCCTCTACGTCCCCTGTGGGAGCCGGAATCTTTTTCGTAGAAAAAAAGGACCATACTCTCAGGCCCTGCATTGACTATAGGGAGCTCAACAACATTACAGTCAACAACCGGTACCCCTTGCCCCTGGTACCGCAACTCTTTCAGAGACTTGGCTCCGCAGCCGTGTTCACCAAGTTGGATCTCCACGGGGCCTACAACTTGGTCCATATATGGGAGGGGGACGAATGGAAGATGGCCTTTCAGACTCGGTTTGGCCATTTCGAGTACTTGGTCATGCCCTTTGGGCTCTGCAATGCCCCGGCCACGTTTCAACATCTAGTGAACACCGTCTTCCGGGATTACCTTGATCTGTTTGTAGTGGTCTACCTGGACGACATCCTGATTTTTTCCCCCTCCCTAGAGGAACGTCACAGGCACGTTAAGTGTGTGCTCAGCCGTCTTCGGCAGCACGGGCTATACGCCAAGGCGGAAAAATGTGCCTTTGAGCGCTCAGACATCTCCTCCCTGGGGTTCCACATCTCAACCACGGGCACTAAGCAGAATTCCCGCTTTGTCTGGACTCCGGAACCACAAGTAGCCTTTCAGACCTTGAAAAAGTTATTCACCTCTGCTCCTGTTCTAAAACATCCCGACTCCACACGGCCATATATCCTGGAAGTGGAGGCTTCAGAGATCGCAGTCGGGGCGGTCTTATCCCAGCGACAGGGGCCTAAAGCCTCCCTACACCTCATCGCCTTCTTCTCTCGGAAGCTTACTCCACCCAAGAGAAATTATGACATTGGGGACAGAGAACTGTTGGTGATAAAGTCTGCCTTGGAAGAGTGGAGATATCTTCTAGAAGGGGCAATCCACCCTGTTTTGGTCTTTACGGACCATAAAAATTTGGAGTATCTAAAGACTGCCAAAAGACTCCGACCCCGCCAGGCTCGCTGGGCCTTATTCTTTGCACGATTCCGACTCCATATTACATACAGGCCTGGTTCTAAGAACATCAAGCCGGACGCATTATCTAGAATGTTTCAGGAAACCGAGGAGGCATTCCCCCCAGAAACCATCTTACCTGCCCACAGCTTTTTACTGGTCCAGGAGGACCTTCTAACTCGGATCAGGCAGACTGTAGCTGGCTCCACAATACCCGAGGACTCCGGACTTTCAATAAAGGACGGGCTGTGGTGGTCGGGGACTCAGATATTTGTGCCTGAAGAGCTCTGCCTAGTTACCCTAGAACTTTGCCACGACCACAAATTAGCTGGACATTTTGGCATCCACAAGACCATGGAACTGTTATCCCGCACCTTCTGGTGGCCCCATATGGTTGAGGACTGCAAAACCTATGTGGGTGCTTGCCCCACTTGTGCCCAAAACAAGTCAGAAAGGACCAAAGCCTGGGGTCTGTTGAACCCACTGCCTATCCCCGAGCACCCCTGGTCTCAAATCACTATGGACTTCATAGTTGAGTTGCCCCCATCTGCAGGATATAACACCATTTTCGTGGTGGTTGACCGCCTTACGAAAATGGCACATTTCATTCCGATGAAGGGCACCCCCTCAGCAATGGAAACAGCGAAAATGTTTATCAAAGAAATTGTCCGCCTGCATGGCATTCCCAACAACATTGTGTCCGATAGAGGGGTGCAATTCACATCCTGGTTCTGGAAGTCCTTGTGTTAATCCTAAGAATTACAGGCCTACAATATAAAACTCCAAATTTCTATGCAATAAAATGTACTGCTTTGAGACACAAAAATCTGACATAATCATACCACCAGGGAGGTTAAAAAAAAGTGTCAATCACGGCGCAGACAGACCCAAAAAAAAAATGAAAAAATGAAAAATGAAAAACGCATACACCTCTATCAGAGGCGATTCACCAAATGGGCTGTCTTCGGTTTGACAGCCTCTTATATAGGCAAGGGCGGGGCCACCCGGTGACATAACTGGGTGACCCAACCTCCTTCTGACATCATGTGACATCAGAGGGGGGCGGGGTCACCCATTTACATCAACAGGTGGCCCCGCCCTTGCCTATATAAGAGCTGTCAAACCGAAGACTCTGAAAGAGGAGGATTCATTTTTCCTTTTTTTTCGGTCCATCGGTGCCGTAACACTTTTTTTAAAATAAAGGACTTGTCCAAAACTGTCTCCTGTCTTTTTTACTTTTTTGACCCTTTTTTGTGAATGGATAGGCACCTGATATCCATTCACATGGGGTGAATCTGGGGGCCCCCTGGTGCTTTGAGGCAGAGCCCCCCTGCCTCAAGGCACCCATCCCCCATGTTTAGGGCATGTGGCCTGGTATGGTACAGGAGGGAGGAGGCCATTCACTCATCTCCCCTATCCTGCCCGGCCAGGCTGCATGCTCGGATAAGGGTCCGGTATGGATTTTGGGGGGACCCCATGTCAATTTTTTTTTAATTTTCCTATGGAGTTCCCCTTAGAATCCATACCAGACTCAAAGAGCCTTGTACGGACTGAGGGGGACCCTACGCTGTTTTTTCCTTGATTTTTTATCTGTAAAACCTGGCAAAACATTACAGCCGCAAGCAAGTTTAAATGACATTTTTCCTTTAGAAATGTCATTTTGCTGCAGCACTGTTCTAAACATCTCGCAGATGTGCCACTTTACAGGCAGACTAAGGGGACAATATTTCATTTTTATTGTTTTACTTTTTTTTTTTTTGAAAGAGGAATGAGTTTACTGAAGAAAGTCAACAAACCACAGAAAACATAGAAAAGAATGTTCCAGCGAGTCCATGCACATTATACCATATCATCTAAAATGAAGTACAAAGTCATATCTGATTACATTTAGCAATACAGAATAGCTATAGTCATTTACCTCACATGCACCGTAACAAGAAAATATTTTTTTCTTACAGAGCAAATCCATGTCAACTGCCCTTCTATCCCTAGTGATATTGATTTACTTACATGGTCTACTGGCACATCACAGTAATAATCTATCCAGTATTAAGCCTACTAGAGATAGGCCTGGCACAGACAACGAATTTCCCTATACCATGTCAAACTTGTGCGGGTTACCTTTATGCGCATATATCAATTTTTTGTATCTAAGTACTGTGCCCATTTGGTCTATCCACATCTGCAGTGTTGGTAAAATTTGGGAAATCCAATGCACCAGATTAAGTCTGCGGGCCTGGAACAGTGCCCTGCTAGCTGCCTTTCTAAGGAAATTATCCTGCACCACCTCTTCCAGTATGCCTAGAAGGCAGGGCTTAGGGTCCAGTGGTATAGCAGTAGAGAGAACACTATTAACCGTTTTCAATAGTGAAGTTTTGTAGTAGATGTATAAGATCCCCAGTGTCCCTACAGCATTTTGGGCATGCAGGGTCTGGACGAAGACCCATGGTGTGTAGCTTACCTGGGGTACAGTGTACCTCAATGAGATGTATAATTGATACAGTCTATTTGATGCATTCAAAGAGCATAAACTCACCTCCTCTAAGGCTTCCTCCCAGTGATTACCAGTGATATCTCCTATATCTCTTTCCCACCTCATCATAGCAGAGTTGGGGTTTTGCTCCAGACAGCCAGTCAGGAGCATAGCATAACACCTGGAGATGAAGCCCTTAGTAGATGATGAGAATTGCATCATGTGAAAAATTGGTGTCGGGGACAGTGCCGGATTCTCTAACAAATGTTCGGCTCTAATAGCATGCTGCAGCTGAAGGTAATAAAAATGCATGTTTTGTGTAACCCCATATTTAGTCTGGAGCTTAGCAAAGGACAGCAATTTGCCATTCTCAAAAATTTGTGGAAGATGTGTGATTCCCAATGTTCGCCACCTAGCCGTATGGTTGATTTTGGACAGTTTGGGATACAACTGATTATTCCAAATAGGACTGTAATAGGTGTAACCCGAAACCTTTTGAAATTGCTTAACCTTCAACCAGATTTTGTGAATAAGCCTATATGTAGGATATTGCCTGTTGGGCTTAGAAAATAGTTGTGCTTCTAGTCCCTCAGCCAGAGTTCCAGCTCTACAAAAGTGCATCATTATAAATAATGTGGAATCCCCAATTTCCTCTTTACAGCAGGTATCCAGAGCCACCCCCTCACTAGATGCTGTAGCTGTGAGGCTAAATAATAAAGCCATGGATTAGGAAAAGCTAAGTCCCCCATCCTTTGCCCTTTGCAATTGCTACAACTTGATCCTAGCATTGCCACCTTTCCATAACAGGGAGCGAAATATAGAGTTGACCACTCTGAATATACACAATGGAATAACTACTGGGGTGTTGTAAAGAAAATATAGCAGCTGGGGCATCATTATCATCTTAATCAGATTTCCTCTGCTGGCCATTGAAAGCCACAGTTTGGACCATACCTTCACCCTATCTCAAAATCTAGAGAGAAGAGGTAAAATATTTAACTTGCAGTAATCTGTTAAGTCTCTGGTGACAATAATCCCCAGATATTTAAATGCTGAGACAACCGGGACAGGACAAAATTATGCTAATTTGGGGTTAAAGTGGTAGTAAACCCTCCTATCATTTTCAGCCAAGGAAGCTGCCATCTTGGCCTCTGTTTAACCTCCAACTGCCATGATGCTGCACATGTGATCAGCTATGACACCAGCCATTGGATGGTTTGACAGTTTGGTTTAGAGCACAACCAATGGGAGTGTTACATTTCCGGCACATACCGGAAATCTAACTGGTTTTTAACCTATTAAATGGATGGGTTTACTACCGCTTTAAGTGCAGAATCCATCTGCATCAGAGCTGATTTTGTCCAATTAATGGTAAGACCAGAGTACTTGCCATAGTCTTGTATAGTATGCATAACTTTGCACAATGAGTGGTCAGAGTCACCCAACAAAAAGAGCATATCGTCAGCATATAATATAATTTTTTCTTGCCTGGAGCCAAATCTAAATCCTACAATGGCATCATCAGCCCGAATATGGGTTTCCAAAGGCTCTATAGCCAGTGCAAAGAGAAGAGGAGATAGTGGGCATCCCTCTCTGGTACCCCTGCCTTATTCAAATACAGCCCCCCCCATCCCTTATGGTCGCCTGTGGGTGGTAATATAGAAGGCATACCCAAGATATAAAACCATCCCCAAAGCCAAGTTTAGCTAAGACTTTCCACAGAAACGGCCACTCCACAAAGTCAAAGGCTTTGTGGACATCTAGTGACAGCAAAATTCTGTTACCCTCATTCTAAGCTGGAGTCTGCGTGTTAATGTACAAGCATCTTAGGTTCACCGCTGTGGACTTGTTGGGCATGAAGCCCACCTGGTCAGGATGGATTACACTGGAGATCACTTTATTCAATCTGTGAGCCAGCACCTCGGCCAATATTTTGATATCTGTTTGGAGGAGTAAAATTGGGCGGTAAGAGTTAGGTTCAGTGGAAGGTTTATCAGGTTTTAGAAGTAAAATAATACATGCTCTGGACATAGATAGAGGCAATTGGTGTCTATCCTTCGCCTCATTATAGACCTTCAGAAACTGTGGTAAAAGCAGGTCCGCATATTGGTGATAGACTTCAATGGGGAGCCCATCATCCACTGGCGATTTGGAAGCAGGGAAGGAACTGGTCACCTCCTGCAATTCCTCCAATGTAATTGGGGCATCTAGCTGGGTTCTCTGCGCATCTGTATGTTGGGGCATGGAAATGCTTTGTAGATAGTCATCTGATTTAGCTTGGGTAAAGGATACCTTAGATGCATACAAATCTGTATAATAACGGACTAATTTATCCATTACAGTGTCAGGTGTATTAGCAATATGGCCATCCAGCAGTCTCAGGGCCCCTATGGCTGGTGCTGCAGGTCTGGTATTCACTATTTTAGCTATGAGCTGATCAGTCTATTCCCTGTCCTCAAAAAAAGTGGCTTTAGCAAAAAATTGCTTTTTCTCTGCCTTAGATTGGATCACTTGAGTCAAGGCATCCTGGGCTGATAGCCAATTCGTCCTGGTTATCAGAGGGATGCAAGATGTATTCCTGCTCTAGCTCTAGAGCATGTTGGGCCAACTGTACCTCATGCTGCTTCATAGTGGTTTTAATGTTATTAATTGTAGAGATAAACACCCCTCATAAAAAACATTTAAAAGTGTCCCACTTAACCAGTAGGTCCTCATGCAAGTCATTATCCACAAAAAAATGCATAATTTGTTGCGCAATATTGCTACTCTGCGGTATTAAATACAACCAGAAAATGTTTAAACGCCAAGGAGCCCTCAGCAAATTCATGCGTGGCTTATCTGATATCCACAAAATCAGTGGGGAATGGTAGAATATCCCTCTTGGGTCATATTAAGCATGAGATACTAGGGAAACAGCCTGTGGTGACCCCACACACAAATCTATCCCGGAAAGAACTCCATAAGTCTTAGAAAACCAAGAAAACAATTTAGCATTAGGATTTCGAAGATGCCACAGATCAGACCAGCCCATCTCGTCCAGGAACCTGGATAAAGTCATACCCCTCAGGGTCGAGTTCTGAAGAGATGGAGGGTGCTTATCTATGGTAGGGTCAAGAATCCCATTAAAGTCTCCCACAATAAACAAAGGGGCGTCAGGTTTATCTAGCATAAATGTCACCAAGTCTTGTAACACCACAGCTAGTATGCATGTAACAGCATAAATGGTACAGTACAGAAACACATATCTTCCCTCCACCAGTACCTGATGCTCATGAAAAGTAACATTTTTATGGATAAGTACTGACACTCCTGGAATAAGAGGTATGCACAGAGTGGTAGCCATGTCCTGCCCAGGCGTAGCGAATGCAGCATTGCGTCTCTTTTGTAAGGTGTGTTTCTTGCAACCCCACAAGGATAGGTTGGTACTTATGTAGGGCAGCGTTAACCATAGCTCTCTTTACAGGGTTGGCTAGGCGGATATAATTGGGACCTCCACCATATTGTATTACTTTAGGTAATGTGTACACTGATCTGTGTGAGAGAGCAACAGCATCCATGCAGGGATGCAAGCAGGGCTCATCCCAAAGAACCAGATACATATCAGGAACCGTCAGATGCACACGTGAAGTAACAGTAGCAGGACTTCTCTGGAACCAAAAGGAAATGAAAAAGGTCAACAGCAAACCACAAAGGCACAACGGTGCCTTGCAACTGTAAACATAGGAAGGTAACTTCCTGGCACTATCCCGTGCCTTCCTGGAGATAGGCACTTCCTTACATATGCTGGGACCTCTCACAGGCCCCTCCCAGTTGTCATCTTGAGATTGAGCGCATTGTATTAACCGTTTTAGCAAACACATTTTAGGTAACATGTTAGGAGCAAACTTGCTAAACACAAAAGATTCCGCTTCCCCGGCAGAGGTATACAGGCTTCAGTATAAAGGTTGTGCTACTTTGCCATGTAGTAGTGGTCAGGCATCTGCTTCATCTGCTCTGCGGGCTCTCAGTGACGGTTTGTAGACATCCAGCCATTCCACAGCCTCCCCAGCAGTGTTGAAGAAGTGCCTCTGGCCGGGTAGAGCATGGCATAGGCTAATTTTAAGCATTGTAGACATTGCTTAACTTCGAAGAATTTTGCTCACTTGCGTTGTACCTTGGGAGAGAAGTCAGGGTAGAAGGAGACCCGAGCTCCATTATATTGTATAGTGTGCCATTCCCGTGCTAGTTGCTACACTCTCTCCCTGTCTCGGAAGTGTAGAAGACGGGCAAGAAAAGATCTGGGTGAATTGCCAGGTAGGGCTCTGGTGAGAGCACAATGTGCCCACTCGACTGCAAATAATGAAGTAAAGGCATCTTTGCCAAAGAGTTCCAGAAGCCAATGTCCAATATAGGCTGTGGGATCCCTGCCCTCAGCTTTCTCAGGCAACCCCACAATACGGAAATTTTTCCGCCGAAGCTTGTTCTCAATGTCATCCATCTTGTCCCGGTTTTCCTGCACTAAACGGGTGGTGTCCTCTCTCTGATTTCTTGCATGTCTTGCCTCATGAGAGAAACTACCTCTGTTAAGCCACACAATCTGTCTTTCACTGTATTCACTGATGCAGTGCATAGATTTACTGCCCACAATATCTGGCTGAGTGTAGGCTGCTCTTCCCACTCTGTAAACTCCTCAGAGTCTGTTCTCTGTGCTGTGTCAGGGAGAGAGATAGCATCATCTCCCAGCTCTGGCTCCTGCCTCATGTCTGACTGTAGAGCAGCAGCACTTGCAGTCTCCCCTGTGGAGCTCTGTCCCTGCACTTCACACAGCTTTTTTGTATAAAATAGTATGTCCCCTGGGTTGTCTCTCCCCTCTGGTCTAGAGGAAGACCTACCAACTCTGGCTCCATGTTCTTTAGACTTCTCTGTGCCACATGATGTCCTTTGAGGGAGACCTGCAGCTGCGCCATTTTGACCCGCGGCCATCGCTTTTTCCTTGTTTTTATGGGCCTTGTTGCCGAATTTCAAGGGAAGAAAGGATTCAGGAAGCCTTGCTGAGTAGAATGATATGCAGCTTGGCACAGTAGCCATCCCTAATCATTATCATCTTCACCAACAACATCCTCGTCATCATCTATATCTTCTGTTCCAGTGTGGTGAAAGCCCATTTTAAATAGACACTGTGTATAGACAGCATTTGCTTCCTTACTTTTCTTACAATCTTTGATGCAAAGATCAGCCCCTCATACTGAATTCGGACACTGTACAAAGACATCCATGCTATCCATTAGTCTGCTGCTGCTTGTAGTTCCACAAAGTTAGCTTTTCTATGTCAGTGATCACTGTGAAGTCTTTTACAGTTTTATTTGCCCTAAGAGCAATGTCCTTTGCCCATATGCCATCTTCTTGGAGTAGCTATTTGTTTCATCATCCAATATTCCTTGCAATGCAATTAAAATTAGCTGAAGACCACTTGGATTGTCAGACAGTAACACTGGACTACCTCTACTTCACTTCCCGCTCTAGGAGTTACCAAAGCTGCACTTCACCAAAGAACTCTCTATAAGAGCAGGTTGAATAGTGCTATAGTTACTGTTTGCTGGAGTTGTACTTATTTACTTGTTACTGTACTGTTCTCATGTGAGCAAGCAGTAGAGAGCGGTCTGACACTAACAGGAGTCTTTCCTCTGCTCTCCTGTGTCCCAATTACATGGGCAATATTTGCATTTTTTGGGTTTAAGAAAAATAACATACCTTAAGTGATATTTTGAACAAAAGTTGTAGTAGCTGTTCTTTTGCCAATAATATTGTGTTTAAGTAACCCCGCCCACTGGGGTTAAATTCAAGTTTATTCTTGGTGTATCTCTTTAGTATGTATCTCATTACTGTTGTCATTATTAAAGGGAAACCAGAAAAATGTTTGAACCCAGTGTGTCAGAGGTGGCAGAGGACCCACAGGGTCAGGGTAACCAGAGGGATATTGATACATCTTGCGACCCTCAAGAGGGCAGCGCTACACTAGCATTTTAAAAGTTATGTATGGGCAAATAAAAGGAAAGAAAATATTACATATATCACAGAGTGCTCAAACACAATCACATTGTGTTCAGTTGTTCGTATGTATACTCATTATATAGTATAGTAAAACATAGATGTTAATCCTGTCCGAAACACTTCCTAGGTGTCAGGACACATTGCCATTGAAATGGCAGTCAGTGTTGACAATTAGCATCTGCTTTTTAATACCACACAGTGGAATGATGTGAAGTGGCCACAATTAAGTGCATTCCCCCACCAGATGCAGCATTCTGAAGCCCAGTACACACTGTCACCATTTCAAAATTGCGCGACTTTGAAGTCGACATCTCAGCACAACTTTTGCGCGACTTTGAAGCTGATATCTCAGCACAACTTCGGCATGACTTGCATACGACTTCTTTAGTAGATTTCAAAGTAGCACCAAAAGAAGTGCAGGAGCCTTTTTCTAAGTCAGAGCAAACTCACGTTGCTCCTTTTAGAACGGTTCCATTGCACTTAATAGGGCACGACTTGTTATTCTGCATGTGCTCTCAAAATCAGAGCGCATGTCGCACCAGCGTGAACCGGGCCTAAACAGAAGTTAAACCTATTCATACCACTTGCATTTCTCAACGCACCCCGAAAACAAATAGCCACAATTCCAATTGTCCCAGTTCAAACCAATGGATTAAAAAAATATGTAAACTCAAATGCATCTAGTATGTATCCACGTGTGCTAAAAGAAACGTATGTTATGTAAATCCAGACTTAGAGACTGCTGTACAAAATTTAGAAGGGGAATGCATGTCATTTGGACATCCATCCTGGGTAGTAGTCAATTTATTTTTTCAAATTATTATTAAATTAGGGTTTCTACCAATGTTATATTTTTTAATTGTGAGAAAAAGACATTAAACTATGTGAGCAATACAAAATCATGCAGATGTAGCACCCTCTGTGTGTACCGCATAGGAAAATTTAGTTGGGCTCCTCTGTAGCCAGAGAAGCCAAGGTTAATTTGTTGGTAGAGCTCCAATGGCTGAGTCTCTGTTCCCTTCCCCTGGCTTCTGGAACTGCTGGAGGGTTCTAGAACTTAGAGGACAGAGGGGCAGAGATGAGGTCTGAATATTTATGGGTGGGGAAGTCCAAAAAGGTGGAGAGATGGACCATACATATTCTAGAGCCTGGCCATGTGGGAGCAGAGTTCAGGGTTCAGTTGCCTGGAGGGGACCCCTGTGCTGAGGGGCTCTACCCCAGGGCAGAAGGAAGGAGACAGTGGAAGGGAGAAGCAGCAGAAGATTCACACCCTTTCAGCCTCAGCTAGGCTTAGGTAAGCCATCCTGGGAGCCATTGGGAACTGTCCAGCAGGAGGCCTGTTCAGCAGTCACTCGAGCTTCATAATCCACCAAAAGGACTGCTGAGTGAGTAGCTTCAACCACTACACCCCATAACCTATAGAGGATAAACTGCCAGGTGCAAGACCTGGCTTGCTTGCTACTAAGGGACAGCTTAGAGCTACTAAAAGCCAGTACAGCACCTCTTGCTTGGGGAATCTAAGGAGCAGCCAGGTGCTTTAGCATTTTTTCTATGGAGAGAAAGCATCTGCATTCAGTGTTTGAAATCTTTTGTTACCAGTTGAGCTGATTCACATATTCTACAAGAGTACATCCTAGTGATTTGTTGGTAGTCAGAGACAATTAGCAAGCAGCGACAGCTGGTCAATAAGGGGCGCCTCCCCGCTGGGAAAGGAAGAGAATAAAAAAAGTCAGCCCAACCCCCTAAAGGAGGCTCCTTGCTGTGTGCTGACAGCAAGTAGCGAGCCTATTGGTCAGTCATCCAAGTCTAGGTATGTGCGCTAAAGAAGTGCACATACCTAGACTAATTGGCTGCCCAGAGCCAGTGACTGACTGTGATTGGTGCAGTGGGCGGGGGCAGGACTGTGGCGGACGTGCTGGCAGGCATGATGACTCGCGCAGGCGCAGCACAGTCCGCCCTCCTCATCCTGCGACTGCCCTCCACAGTGACTGCCTGGGGCTCCTGAGTCCCGACCAGTGACACCACCGCTCAGCGACTTGGACTCCTCCACTCGAGTCCAGCCTCCAGTCAGTGACAGTCTTTGACTGTCGGACGGTCAGTGCAAGTCCTCCTCCTGTCCTCCTCTCCTCATCAGCGACAGTCACAGGAGCCACGGCCACCTGAAAGCCCTCCTCAACCAAGCCCACCGACCACACAAGCCCCTGCCAGTGCCTGCCCTGAAGCCAGACCTGAACAACTGTAGCCAACTAAGGTATCTGATAGGCTTGTGCAATTCGTTTTGTTCCGAATTTCGTTTTTACCGAATTTTGCAAAATTCAGCAATTCGGACGATTTTCCGATCGCGGTAATTTGGAAATTCGCGGTAATTCAGAAATTTGCGGTAATTCGACAATTGCGGTAATTCGGAAATTTGCGGTAATTCGGCAATTGCGGTAATTCGGAAATTCGGCAATTGGTACAGACGAAATTCGGAAATCCGAAAATTGGAAAAAACTTAGAATATTTGAAATAATAACTAACTAATAACTATTAAATTTTAGGTATTGGAATTTCCTTTAAAGTTTGGCTGTTAATGAACTTAATATGAAATTTAGCACTAATAGTCATACTTTCAAGAAAATGTCAATACCTATATTTAATAGTTATTTATTATTATTTCAAATATTCTTTTTTATTTCCGAAATTCGGAAATAAGGAAGAACATTTGAAATAATAAGTTATTAATTTATAATTTTTACTTATTATAAATTATAATAAGCTATTATTATTTCAAATGTTTTTCCTTATTTCTGACCTTTGCAGTGTGTGACTGTATATATGCATACTGTATGTATGTGTGTGTGTGTGTGTGCATACTGGGTGTGTATATACTGGGAGTATATTGGATGTATATTGTATGTATACTGTGTGTTTACATACAATATAAGCACAGTATATACACACCCAGTATGCACACACTCATACATACAGTATGCATATATACAGTCACACACTGCAAAGGTCAGAAATAAGGAAAAACATTTGAAATAATAATAGCTTATTATAATTTATAATAAGTAAAACTTATAAATGAATAACTTATTATTTCAAATGTTCTTCCTTATTTCCGAATTTCGGAAATAAAAAAGAATATTTGAAATTATAATAAATAACTATTAAATATAGGTATTGAAATTTTCTAGAAAGTAAGACTATTAGAGTTGAGCGAGCCCGGACTGTAAAGTTCGAGTCCGTGCCGAACTTTGGGGTGTCCGGGACCCGGACCCGAACCCGGACTTTTCAAAAAAAGTCCGGGTTCGGGTCCGGAGTTCTGGTAATTTTAATAAAAGTTCAGAAAATTGCTGTAAAAAAGTCCTGGAAGGTCCTAGAGGTCTGCAAAAGGATGGAAAATGGGGGTAAGGGTGGGACAAGTGCCCTACAAAGAAATTGGGACAGGGAAATAACTAAAAGCATTTTTTTAAAAAATTCAAATATGGAGGTGGATTTGGACCATCTTCAAACTGTGTCTGAAAAGTATTAATTAACGGTAGAAGCCATATCACTGTTCTAAAATCATCTTCAAACTGTGTCAAAAAAGTATAAATAAGCAGGGAGAACCCATATCACTGTTCTGCAAGCATTTGGAAACTGTGTGTAACACTTTAAAACCGGGAGGAACCATATCTCTGTTCTGCAAACATCTGGACACTGTTTAGAACACTTTACCTAAAACCAGGAGGAACCATATACCTGTTCTGCAAACATCTGGAAACTGTTTAGAACACTTTACCTAAAACCGGGAGGAACCATATACCTGTTCTGCAAACATCTGGAAACTGTTTAGAACACTTTCCATAAAACCGGGAGGAACCATATACCTGTTCTGCAAACATCTGGAAACTGTTTAGAACACTTTACCTAAAACTGGGAGGAACCATATACCTGTTCTGCAAACATCTGGAAACTGTTTATAACACTTTACCTAAAACCGGGAGGAACCATATACCTGCTCTGCAAACATCTGGACACTGTTTAGAACACTTTACCTAAAACCGGGAGGAACCATATACCTGTTCTGCAAACATCTGGACACTGTTTAGAACACTTTACTTAAAACCGGGAGGAACCATATACCTGTTCTGCAAACATCTGGACACTGTTTAGAACACTTTACCTAAAACCGGGAGGACCTGGGTCCTGCCCTAGGGGACATGTATCAATGCAAAAAAAAGTTTTAAAATCAACAGTTTTTTCAGGAGCAGTGATTTTAATAATGCTTAAAGTGTAACAATAGAAATAAAATATTCCTTTAAATAATGTGCCGGGGGGGGGTCCCTTAGTCTGCCTGTAAAAGGGCCCTTCACTGTGATGTTTAGAACATAGCCAGAGCAAAATAACATTTGTGAAGGAAAAATTGTTATTTATTATTGCAGCTGTAATGTATTGCAGACTCCCGGCAATATACAGAAAAATCACTGAAAAAATTTGCGTAGGGTCCCCCCCCCCAGTCCATACCAGTCCCTTCGGGTCTGGTTTGGATTTTTAAGGGGAACCCCGCACCATTTTTTTAAAAAAATTGACGTGTGGCCCCCCTAAAATACAATCTAGACCCTTATCCGAGCATGCAACCTGGCCGGCCAGGATGGGGGGGGACAAGCGAGCACCCCCCCTCTTGAACTGTACCAGGCTACATGCCCTCAACATGGGGAGTATGGGTGCTTTGATGGGGACAAGAGGCTCTTCCCTACAACCCTGGGCTGTGGTTGTGGAGGTCTGCGGGTGGGGGGCTTATCAGAATCTGGAAGCTCCCTTTAATAAGGGGGCCCCCAGATCCCGACCCCCCATGTGAATTAGTATCGGGTACATTGTACCCCCACTAATTCACCAAAAGTTTCAAAAAAGAAAAGTCCTTTATTAAAAAATAAAAAATAAAAATAAGTGTCCCTGTTTTAATCCATTGTCAATCACGGCGAGCGACGGACCCGAAGAAAAAAAAAAAGCAACAGCTCCTCCTCCATGGGAGGGTTCCTGCCAACTGAGCTCTTTTTGTTGTGACACTTTATTTATATGGCAGGGTGGAGCCACTCAGTGATGTACGTGCATGACCCGCCCCCTCTGATGTCACATGACGTCAGAAGGGGCGGGGACGCTCGCTTAAATCGCCGGGTGGCCCCACCCTGTTATATAAATAAACTGTCATAGCAAACAGCGGGCAGACGGCAGGAGCCCTCCCATGCAGTAGCATCTGTGTGCGCCGTCTGCACGCAATGCATTATGGGGCACTCCGCGGTGGCGAAGTCACTGCGAGCGTCGCATAATGTTCTAAATTCGACGAACAAGCGAACGCCCGATGTTTGAGTCGAAATTACGTTCGGCTCGAACCACAGGCCCATCGCTAGTTATCACAAGTAGAGTTGAGCGAACCCGGACTGTAAAGTTCGGGTCCGTACCGAACTTTGGGGTGTCCGGGACCCGGGCCCGGACTTTTCAAAAAAAGTCCGTGTTCGGGTCCGGGGTTCTGGTAATTTTAATGAAAAATCTTAAAAATGCTGTAAAAAAGTCCAGGAAGGTCCTGGAGGTCTGCAAAAGGAAGGAAAATGGGAGTAAGGGTGGGACAAGTGCCCTACAAAGAAATGGGGACAGGGAAATAACTTTAAATATTTAAAAAAAAATAAAAACATAAAAAATGCAAAAATGGAGATCGTCTTCAAAATGGGTCTGAAAAGTATTAATTAACATTAGAGGCCATAGAACTGTTCTAAAATCATCTTCAAACTGTGTCAAAAAAGTATAAATAAGCCGGGAGTACCCATATCACTGTTCTGCAAAATGTGTGTGTCACTTTAAATGAAACCGGGAATCAGTGCACATCTCTTCTGCACAATTATTTAAAGTCTGTGTGTCACTT
>BLSH010032353.1:254627-273319 GCA_018402905.1 Glandirana rugosa
GGAAAAAAAAGGGTGTTTATCTCGAAAGAAAACCACCATAAACTAGTGGCGACGCAGTAAAGACTAGCGGCGATATTTGTTTTCTTCTCGCTGTTAAAACGTTTTATTTTGTTTAAAGAATGAAAAAAGATTTTATGTTTAGGGTTTTTTATATATTATTTATATATTTATTTTTGTGTAAAAAAAGTGGCAAAAACCGACTAAATATAAGAAGTAGTATAAACGCTATTTTTTTTAGCGTTAGTCGCAAATAACTAACCAAACGCGTTTTCACCAGCGTAAATGCCTACTACTCTTAAGTAAAAACCCAAAAAAAAAAAATAAAAAATGATTATTACCGTCGCTAGACGCTAAAAATCGCCATGACGCTATAAAGTCGCCTGTACAGCCTTGTAAAACTGTGAAAAAACCCTGGTAACCGTAAATATGTCGCTAGTCCCGATATTTTTACGTGACTATGCCAATGGTCCCAAAAAAGTGTCAAAATGTTCCGACATGTCCGCTGAAATATCGCAGTACCGCTAAAAATCGCAGATCGCTGCCATTATTAGTAAAAAATAAAAAAAAAAAACCCAAAAATGAATTCTCATCATCCGTAAATGCGACCACTTTTGCGCAAACCAATCAATAAACGCTGATTGCGATTTTTTTTATCGCAAATATGATGAAGAATATAAATCAGCCAAAAACGGTGAAAAAAATGTGTTTTTATTTATATATTTATTATATATTTTTTGGGATTTGTATTTTAGAAAAAAGTAAGAAATTTGTTTTATTTTGCAAAATTGTCGCTCTTCTTTTGTTTATAGCGGCGATCAGAAATGACGCAGCGGTGATCAAATACCACCAAAAGAAAGCTCTATTTGTGGGAAAAAAAAGGACGCAAATTTCGTTTGGGTACAACGTCGCACGACCGCACAATTTTCAGTTAAAGCGACGCAGCGCCGAATCGCAAAAAGGGCTCCGGTCCTAAAGCTGGAAATCCTTCCGGTCCTTAAGTGGTTAAAGAAACAGTGTAAAAAAAATAATTTTAAAGCACCTCCTTCCCGCGTGCTCGCGCACCAAAGAAAACACATACTGTACGTAAGTCGCGCCCGCAATGTAAACACTGTTCAAATCACACATGTGAGGTATCGGCGCGATTGTCAGAGTAAGAGCAACAATTTTAGTAAAAGACCTCCTCTGTAACGCTAAACTAGCAACTGTTAAAAAATGTTTAAAGCATCACCTATGTGGATTCTATCATGTTTGGGGGTTCTAAGAAACTTTCTAGCAAAAAATACTGATTGTAACTTGTAAACAACAAGTGTCAGATATAGACTTGGTCCAGAAGTGGTAAAAAACTGTTTAACATGCGTGGGTGTCCTGTGCAAGAATTTACAAAGTTTGAAATGTTTTCTTTTTCTACAACCAAACTGTTTTTATTAATTGGTTAGATAGTTATTAGAATTTTCTTACACTTGTGATAGAATGGGCAATTATAGATGATATTATGAGATATTAAATAAGAAAAAAAATAGATAATGTAGGTGCCATTACACACAATTAATTGTTAAATATGGCCATTTCTACTATTTGATGATAAATAAAGCTGATGTGTAGCTTCATGAAAATTCAGTAAACTGTTGTGTTTGCCGGTCACAGGCTATGCCCATTACAAGAAAAATGCCTTTGTCTACTCCCTCCTACTCATTAAATGAACCATGTACCCAATGGAATTTCTATGATGTTAATTCAAACACTGCTTGATTCTGTAAGTGTGTTTATTTTTAATGACTATGGATTTGTGGCCCTGTGAGTGCCCCTCATTAGCAAATCATTTACCTCTAATGAGCCAACCTTGTCAACATCCTTATTCACCCGCTATGACACCAGGTGTAATGCTCTGTATCGGTCATCATGCTCGGCATGTCTTGCCATTCCCTGCCTTCATTTGATACCATCTTAACTGCAATGGAGGCTTACTATAGATAAATAGAAAAATGAATATCACATTCAGTAACTATTTAAAGAGGAGTTTGTTTTGTATTTCACGTTTTATAAGTCATCGATGAATTCAATTTTTTATCCTGAATATGTGTAGTGCAAATATAGTAAGCATTGCTTTGAAGAGTACGTTTAATCACTCACATTAATAGATTTATAAATATGACATAGTATGCAAAAATAAATGATGCTACTAGAGTATAGCCATGCAAGCAAACCAGATTTGCAATTCAGCACATTCATAGCTGAATTCTAGGCAGATATTTTTTAAATGCAATCAGCATAAGTGCCTGAACTTTACCTGTTATTAGCTTGTTGTAGTTCCTGTACAGCAGAGCAGAAGTGTGACAGGAAGAAGCCAAATCAGTCCTGAAAGGATCCTGCTGATAGGAAACAAAAGCAGAGAAGCAAAGAGAAGAGCATATGACTGTCCTGGACTCCTGTCACAGGCTGAGGCCAAACCAGGAGGACCTGGGCTTATTGGAAGTGGGTTGCCATCAGACTGAAGACATCTAGTGACAGAAAAAAGGACTGCTTGGAAAATCTCAGGATTTGTTGTGCCCTGTAGTCTGTGAGGCATGTTAGTTACAGAGTGCATTATAAACAAGTCCAGGCAGCTATAAAACATATGCAACCTTCTAAGTATACCATAATAGGACTGGATCCCCTATCTGATACCAGATAACTTCAGTTCCAATGAGGTTGCACTTTGTCCTTGGCAGCTAAACCTTCAACAAAATGATATATGAGGGTGAGGCAGTACAGGCTTCCCAATGAATCCATCCATATACCATGTTATAGCCAGAAAACACATAAATGCTGTTAATCAATGGATCCCCCATTGATTAACATAATTTATATGTTTTCTGGCTATGACATGGTATATGGATGGATTTAGTGGGATGTCTCTACTGTCTCACCCTCATATATCATTTTGTTGAAGGTTCAGCATCCAGTCCAAATAGCTAATCAACAGTTGGTAATTTCAGGTTGCCACCACTATAACTTGTTTATTTGGAGATAAAATAATACTGGATTTGCCACAATAGGTGGTGATCTGGTGCTTGGCAGATTTTTATTCTTTGTTTGTTGTCTCATGTATGTTGATTTTTATTTAGTTTAATAAAGATACTGTATGTGGTTTTAATTTATTGAGAGCTGCCATGGTGTATGTTTCATGCATTTCCTAATATCTTTTGAATAACTCTATATTATTTTGAGGATCAAGGCTAAGGTAGAGCCCATATCTATTTTTCTTGCTTTTTTGTATGATATGGAATTTTGTGGAGGGCTTCCTCACCTGGCTAGAGTAGTCAATTGCAGGCCTGGTATGATTTGTTAGGGATATATAAACTTTTACTAACGTTCTCCCTTTGCCCTATTCTATGCAAAAATTCTGGTGTATGATTCAGTTTATGCAAAATAAAAAGCTGTGTGACTCTATGGGTTAGAGAGAGCAAAACCACCTGGCTGTTCTGTAATACTTCAGCCCAGAACTCATCAGAAAGGTTATCCAAATCTTCCTCCCACCTGCGCTTGCAGGGCCGGGAAAATTTAGGGAGGAATTTTGCCAGTGTATTCTGATAGCGGGGAAGTCTCCCCACTGTCAGAATACAAAGACACAGAAGGGATGATTATTCCATCCACCCCAAATGTGTGGTTAGGGAATCAGGTCATTTTTTATTGTTCAACCTGCTGGATGAATGAAAAAAAAAAATGACACATCTATGGGCTGCTGTTTTCACCACATTGGTGTAGTTTATATCATTCTGGAAATACCCTTACTCAAGGGACAAAGATGTTATTTAGCCCCTTCAGTCAGCCCTATTGTGGGCTTTAACCCCAAGAGATGGAGTGGCATCCAATCATGTGATTATTGTGATCGACTCTGTGATTGTGTGTGTGGTCCCCTACATCCTACTTAAAATTCACATGTGTCCCTTCTCAAGGATAGGCGTTTTATTTTGTTCAGCCACACTGTATGCCAATACAATGGCACTGGTGTTCATTGTTGAGGTTTGCATCTTCCTGTGTCACCAGCCTGCTCATGCAGACAATAATGAGGACTTCCCTATGATATACTTCCCTAAGATATACTTCCCTATAATCTGCATAAACAACTCCCATTCAGCTCCTAGTGCATGAAAACACCTTAGATTGGCAACATAAAACAATGTAATAGAGTCTAATTAGCTCCAGTGTCTAACCTCCCACTCTGTTGTGCAGGTGCTTGGACGAAAATAATATAATATTTTAGGTGATGATATTAGAAATGTTTTACATTTACTGATTTGGAATGCAGATATAGCTGGGCCAAATGTATACCTACTGTGTGTCTAGAGTTCATTATAATGATTCTAGCCTTCAGGTGCTGAGAACTTACAATGCTTATCTATGTGCTATGAGTAAATAATTGTTTGCTTAGTTATTATTTAATGGGCTCTTCTACTTTTGCAAACATATTTATTCCCTTCTTGGACTGATACTCATAAATTGTTAAAGGTATTACTATGGCAAAAGCAATAAAGCACTTACAGAAACTGCAGAGGGATGATAATGACAGTAAAACTGTGTGATGACTATTGGTAAAATGACTATTTACACAAACCGCCCTGCCTGTCAGCCACCATTCATAATTGCTATGAGGTCTGGTATGGAATTAATACAAAAATCACAACAATACTCCTGCGCTCAGGTGCTCAGCCTTTAGGCGTGTGGTACAGGTCACTATGTATGGGGGTGCCAAGCGTCTTACAGCCTTCCTCAGAACAATGGGTGCTCTTAGGACTAAAATATACAAAAGGAAAAGGAAGGCACACTGACCCTGTGCATTACTAAAGATATTTTATATGTTTAAAAACAGCAATGGTTATTCTCACATACAATCATGTAAAATTAGCATGTAAGGTACTCTGCGACAACAGACAATATAATTCAAGTCCAAAGCAGGAGCCAGGATCACCGGTAGACTGGATGGTGAGAGGTGCTTGCTGCGTTCCACGGAAAGTATGCCCAACCACCACCAAACATTCTGCACTCCTCTCCTGGACATCCCACCCACCACTATACACGCCACACCCCTCTCCCTGCACACACTACCCATCGCCATACACTTTGCACTCCTCTCACTGCAGCGCAATTTTTAGCGCAATTTAAGCCACGCCCACTTTTCACAGCGGCGCGCTAGTTGCGCCGCGTTTCTGTTGTCAGTGCCTGGGGCCCACTCTTGATCTTGCACATGGGCCCACTCATTTCTTGATACGCCCCTGGGTACATTGTACTAGATGAAGGTATGTGGAATAGTTTTCTTTTCTCCTAAGATTCTTTTAAGCTTCCTCTGTTTTCCTCTGCAGACACGTACATAAATATAAACGCACCATTGAATTAAATAGTAAATAGAAGCTGTGTATCACTACTGTCACATTTCCTTTAAATAAAATGTAAATATGTATATATATATATATATATATATATATATATACACATGTGCAGCATGTATAATGCAGTCAAATTGTGAATTTCTAGGAAATATCCATATGCAAACTGTTTTTTTTTTGTTCTGTGTATACTCTGGTGCATGACCTTATAAATAATTCCAGAATGTTTAACATTAGCATATACAGTACCTCAATGTGTAAATACAGTAATCTATGTTTATGCTGTATCTGTATTCACCTACCTAAAGTGGAATTAAACTGTCTTAATCAACATTACTTATTTTTAATCAGTATGCTGCTAGCCTTAGTAAATAGATAGGAAGGTATATTATTTTTTGCTTAAACTTTTTTTTTGCTTCTTGGTTTCTGGTCTAGGCCAAAATGCTGTCATACATCCCATGAGTCTTCTTGGGCTTTTTTTCCTTCATCTGGAGGAGGGGAGGAGGGCACTACCTCCTGCCTGCACACTTTAGTACAGGACTGATGGATTTCAGGAAGTAAATGAAGCATGACTCATCTGCCCTTATTCAAGTTGTCAGAGGATAGAAATGCTGGGGAGGGGGGGGGGGGGTTGAATGCTCGTCAAAATAAAGCATGTTGACATGGATGGCTGATTTGTTTTTGAATAATTTATTTAATTTTAATTAATAAACAGTGTCTCAGTTTGTAGTGCTCAGATACAGTTTAGCTCCTCTTTAAGATCTAGGCAAAAATACTGTATGGTAGTCACTATTGTTATATGAAACCTCTGATCGGTGGCGCATACGCGGGGCCGTCCATGCAAGTCATACTGGAATAGAGCTCTGCACCTAGGGGGACACGCCACTGCTCCACATAATACCGGACACCGTCTAATCACTCCCGCCGCTCACCCGCAGCCCTGGGCGCACATCACGCTAACAGCCATGGTGCTAGGCGGCACCAGGCAGAAAGCTAAGACCAAAACAATTCAGGAGGTCCTGGCTCGGGCCTCCGGGCCTCCGCCAAGATGGTGCCCCTAGCATCACCCAGACACACGGGCACACAGGGCTCACAGCACTCTCCCAGAACAAAGCCACTGCCGAACCCAGAAGAAGATGAGTCGGATTGTGACTTACTAGACTCTCCTCTATGCTCACAGCCCTACTCCCTCCAGCCAGATATACTGCAGCGGTTTTAGCACATGCTGCAAAGGGCACTAAAGCAAACTTCAGACCAAATAACAGCATGCCTCATGAAAGAAATCAGAGATCTAGGCCACCGCATGTCCAAACTGGAACAAAGGGTTGATGAACTAGAGGCAACCATTAACAACCAGGCAGAGGACCTTGAAACTCTCAGGGAAGAGAACCTTTCCCTACAGTCCCAACTAGAGGACTTTGAGAACCGTGCCCATCGCTCAGACATACGCATTTGGGGGATCCCCGAATCCACCTCCTATCTACAGTAACAGCCCTCTTTTAAGAGCTTATGCCATCCATTCCTATTGAGCACCTTGAAATGGACCGGATCCATAGAGCACTGGCAACACATAAATATGAGGGCCCACCACGCGACATAGTCGCCGAACTGCACTTCTTTAGAACAAAGGAGCAACTTTTACAAGCCGCACGCCAGAGAGATACCCTCCAGTTTGAAGGTTATGCTATCAGCTCTTCGCAGATTTATCACCCATCTCCAAGAGACGAACACTAAAACCACAGCTCCAAATACTACAATCCCACCATATTACATATACAAGTGGTTTCCCCTTCTCCCTTCGGTTCACATACAAGGGCCGCAAGCATGTCTGCAAGTCCCAAGAGGATCTTCAGTCCCTCCTTCAGGAGCTGCATCTCACCTCTACACCAATGCATCCAAAATACCAACAACAACGGTGTCCCTCTGCCTCCAGCTCCCCCCGGAAAGATTGGTTCTCCTGACTCCTTGGAGGTAAAGACTGTGTCATCCCTATAAATTTTCATTCTCCCTCCCATAGGGAGATATTTTATTCTTCCAAGTTACTAAGTACTCCAAACTTCCCCCTATTTAGAACAGGTCTTCCCCTATCCTTATACAATGCTTCATACCTTTTATCAGCAAAGCCTGTGAGAACCCAATCCTCCTTGATGCCAGGACCAAGCTGTCGATGGCAGCAACCAACCCTTCGGACATTGACTGATATGTCTCTCTTTCAGACACTTTACGGCTAAATGGCCTCGTGCCATCCTTCCCTCACAATTGTTTCCTGTGAACTGCATAACCAAACCTTCAGGCCCCCTACTGTGGGAAATAACTAAACCTAACTTGCGTCCTAGCGTGGACAGATGGCATACCGGATTAACCTTCTACGGTTATTGTATTGTGAAATTAAGTATTGTTCCCCTGTCTGGCAGCCCCCTTTGGCAAACAACATCAGAGTCGGTAACCCCATACGGTGGACTAACTTCCATCCAAACAATAGCCAAGCAAATACCTTTACACATGCTCAGATGTACTTAGATGGGGACTCCCAGACAGAGGCCACAAATTCAAATTCAGGCACCTAGATGAATTTATGTATTTACGGTACTCACCGGCTGCTAGACGAAACTCTTTCATGTTGTTCATACTGTTATATAACCCAAGAGTTACTTTTTATTCTCCCAGTTAAAGGTTCAAATGCACTGCAGGCCATTCAAATGCAAACCCTACCTTCCTACTTCGATCTCCCTGCCAATTCTATTAACAGATCTGCTAAGCCCACTTAACCCATCAAAAGCCCGGGCATACCTATGCTCTAAACCTGGCTACTTATCCCCTAGATCCCTCGCTATCCACTTATGCAGCTACCCCTGATATATCCCGGTATCTGATAAAATTCAGTGAAGCTCCTTTCTGCAGCAGGTTCACCCCCCAGACAGCCACTGCTGCCTCCACTCTTGTCTGCAGAGGCTCTGACAGACTCTCTTCAGACAAAGATCTCCGGATGAGCAGGACTTCACTCTGCGTAGGCGCAGAAACTGTGCCTTCCTACACAACTTATCTCTCAACAACTACATGGCACCTCAATCCACCTTGCTCCAACTTCCCTCTCTCAGACCTTATCTCTGCCTCTTCTCTAACTCTCATTCCCCTTCCCGGGGGGAAAAGGTTTACCTCAGTCTATGCATATCAACCATTTTGCCTTAAATACCCACAATGGCTCTGTTAAAGATCCTCACTCTCAACGTTCAAGGGCTTAACGTCCCCCAAAAACAGGTCAAAGCATTCTGCTTCTTCGCCACCTCCAAAGCACATGTGGTGTGTCTGCAAGAGACCCACTTCTCTCAACATCACACCCCTAGGTTTTTTAATCAAGCATATCCCCAGGGTTTCACGTCCTCTGTGAGCACCAAACAAAGGGGAGTCTTGATTGCCTTCCACCGCACAAACCCCTTTATACTTAACAAAGAAATCAAAGATCCTGAAGGGAGATACATTATTCTGATAGGTCACCTTCTTGAAGATGCAAACACTGTAGTGTCCTATTACACCCCCAACCACAAGCCTAACTCTTTCTTAACTCACTTATTGCAAGTCATAGAGCAACACAAACAAGGCACTTTACTTATAGCTGGAGATTCCAACCAGGTGATCTACCCATTCCTAGACAAATTTCCATTCTCACACTTGAAAGCATAATACACTTTCTTTCAAACAACTACTGCAAAAACACTCACTTTTGGACACATGGAGGGAAACCAACCCAACAAGATGACAATACACCTATTATTCCCATCCCCATAAAGTCTCCTCACGCATCCAACATATATTAATTAATACAGGGACTGTACTAGCCCTCATATCTGCCATCATTTCTCCCTATCCATGGACAGATCAGCACACTGTGATCACTACTCTTCAATCCCTAATTCCTAAGCAAATTGATTGCTCTTGGAGCCTCAATGATTCACTCCCCGCTCACGCTTCCCACAGAATGGACATTACATTAGCCATTACTGAATACATATTGAATAATTCTTCAGATGATATTACGCCCTTGACTCTCTAGGAAGCCCATAAACCCATGATAAGGGGAACCCTTATTAGTAAAGCCTCTCACCTTAAAAAGGAAAGATGCGCCTTACTTAAAAACCTAGAAGATGCATTCCTCAAGGCACATGCAACCTTCCAAGAGAACCCCATCACGGCACATAAACAAGCCCTGTAGAAATCTAGAATTGAACTAGACCTCTTCCTAACTGAATCGGCTGACAAACACTTGCGCCGCACTACTCACAAATTCTATATAAAAGGTAATAAACCACGCAAACTAGGCCAACCCCACAAACCCATACGACTAAATATAGCTAAAGACACCTACACCAGCAACCCCATAAAAATCCTAACACATTTTTGCAAACACTTGTCGGACCTCTGTACGGCAAAGACAGTCTTCAACGAAGCTCGTGCGTTGGCGCTTTTCTCTAATATTACCCTCCCTACCCTTTCAACCTCTGAACGAGCCTTTCTCAAGCAACCTATCACCATCCAAGAAGTAACCACAGCTATTAAATCCCTTAAGACTCACAAACGCCCTGGCCCAGGTGGCTTCACAGCTGCCTATTACAAACACTTTGCTGACCAGTGACCACCTCTCCCCTCCTATTAATGAACGCCTTCAACGCCATTCTCCAAGGAAATTCCTTCCGATCAGACTCCCTCTCTGCCACCGTCTCCATGCTGCGAAAACCACACTCCGATGAATCCTCATGGGCTAACTACCACCCTATATCGCTACTCAATGTGGATATCAAGATAATGGCTAAAATTCTCTCTTCCCGCCTAAATCAGATCATTGGGTCTCTAATTCACAAAGATCAAGTGGGTTTCATTCCCTCTAGACAAGCAGGAAATAATGTCAGATGAGCAGTTTTGATCACCCATGCTGCTAGAAGGCGTAAAATTCCCACTTGCTTTGTATCTCTAGACATCAGAAAAGCCTTCGATACACTAGCCTGGCCCTACCTGACCTTTGTGCTGAAGCACTGGGGCTTTGGTCCTCACTTTCTAACTTGGATCACATCATTGTATACCGCCCCAACAGCTGAATCGGATATGCAGGTTATAAATCAGATCCCTTCTCAGTTCAACGCAGAACCCGCCAAGGCTGCCCCCTGTCTCCACTCCTCTTTGCCCTAGCTATAGAGCCTCTGGCACAATAAATTCACTCAAATTCAGACATAAAAGGCATTGAACTTGGAGGCCAACACCAAAAACTCTGCCTCTTTGCAAACGATATCCTTTAATCTCTTCCCCCAACCTCCTCAAAACCCTAGATGAATATACTACAATTCCGGGACTGGTAGTTTACCCCCAAAAATCGAAAGCGCTCAATATTTCTATCACCCCATCACTCCTGCCCCAACTTCAACTGGCTCTCCGCTTCGCCTAGTCTTCGCATGATATTCCATATCTAGGCATTCACCTTACAGCTGACCCAACCACACTATATTCCACTATTTACCCCCCAATGTTAACACATTTAACACACCTTATGTCCACCTGGTCGAAGATGCCTTTAGCTTGGTTGGGCCGAATAACAGTACTCAAAATGACCATCCTCCCAAACATACTGTACCTATTTCAAACATTGCCGATCGCAGTTCCAACACACTTCCTCGGAATCTTACAAAGACAAACTCTCCAATATATCTGGGGTAAATATAGACCCAGAATCAATAAACTCACCCTTTTTTCTCTCTTTAGAGGTGGCTTAGGAGTTCCTGACTTCGCAAAATACTATCAGGCAGCGCAACTGGCCCAGCTACCTAAATACCACGCCACTCGCGAGACCCCACTATGGGTCGCTCTGGAATCAGTGGATTGCCATGTCTACATTCGAACATGCTTGTCATAAAGATCCCCATGCTAGAGGCCTAATCTCTAACCTTTACATCCAGCTACTTCATCCCATACCACCGGCCTCAATCCCATATGTTTCTAAATGGGAAACAGATTTAGGTCTACAGCTAGACCCTAAAGAATGGTCAGACATATGGGAAGCTACAAAAGCATCCTCCCAGAACATAGTAGCTAAGGAAACAAATTATAAAGTCCTCATGAGGTGGTATCTAGTCCCTGCTCGTATCTCCAAATACCTGACTTCATACTCCCCCCTCTGCTTCCATGGCTGCTCTGAAGTAGGCACCCACCTCCACATTTGGTGGACATGCCCCACAGTGAAAACTTTTTGGACAGAAATTTTCTGCATACTATCTACTCTGTTTGACAGGCCTATAGACCCAAACCCGGCATTAGCCCTGCTCAACAAAAAACCCACAGAGGTAACCAAAATCCAATTTAAGCTTCTCTTGCAGGTCACCACTGCTGCAAAGCAGACTATAGCAAAAACGTGGAAAACTCCACATCTGACTATTGCGGAAACCAAAAACAGGATCACCAAAGCTATGATCCATGCTAAAATTGAGGCGTCTATCTTAGACAAAACATTGAAATATGAACAATTATGGAAACTGTAGGTGGAACACTTTATTTCCCCAGACTTTGATCAATCTCTGTTAAACCCTTGAGCTATACACCAACACATATCCGGAGACATCCTTCCAGTATTTCTCCTTGCATACAAACCATCTTCCCCCCCGGGATCTTTCTCTCTCTCCCCCACTTTTTCTGCTTCTGGATATCTTTGCAATCCTCTTTTTCTTTTCTGTTTTTATCCCTATCTCCTCTAAACAACACCTATACACATAAGCCGTATGTAAGGTATAGCCATTAGCCCTTCCCTTATCACAGGTCGGAAACAACAATCCATGTAAACATCTGAAAGCACTCACTTCAGCAATTCCCCTCTTTTTTTTCAGTCATGCCACAGTTGCTCACTTAGCACGACCTAAACCCACACCATAGGCTGAGACACTTCCAAGGTCTGTTATTGTTCTGACAATAAAATATTTCTAATTTTCCTCCTCATGGGCTATGAGTATTGTTTGCTCCGGATTGGCTATCTATGCTCCGTATTAGCGACAATAACGCACCTTAAGGCGAAGAAAGTTAAAACACAATGGTTAGGGGTGTTGCCCCCCCCCTCCACATGACGCAGTCTGATCCCAGCTGGGGTGTCTAGGGGGATAGACAATACTCCTTACCTCATATCTAATGCCCCATAATGCCCTTAATGCTTAAGTACGCTTATTACTATTGTTCTCTTATCTGTACCAATTCAGCCATATTACCTAGTTATGTAATGTTGTGCAACAGAGACTGTTTTTTTTTCCTGTTCTTTTTGTTAAACCTTAATAAAAATCTTGAACAAGAAACACTCCTCTAATAGATTGTTTGTAGGACCACACTTGGTGGATAAGTTAGTGAACTTTTAGTATTCTTTCTACATGAATAGTTCTTAATATGTGATCAGATTTTCATCGAAGGCCTCGTTCACACAGGGTATACTATACCATATACCCATGTAGGGCAGTATTTACATGCATGGGTATGCACAGGTTTTCCACACATCCCTGTGTATGTAGTCCCATTCATGTCAAATGGCACGCAACCTTCTCTATCTGAATATGACATCTGTGTATGTGCAGGTGCATGTCCTTGAACTCAACCTGTCTGCATTCAGAGACAAGCACCCAAATACACCCACACAGATGCTGTATTGGGACACAGCAGCTATGTCCTTGCAGCCACTGTATCCAAATTGATGTCAATAGGACTGCCTGCACAGAGCAACACAGAACACCTGTGCATCCCTGTGTGAGTAAACATGGCCTTGCATGGGCGTATTGTATAGTATTCCCTGTGTGAATGAGGCCTAACTCATAATAAATAAGTCTGTCTAATCATTTTAAAATCCCAAAGCAAACACCATTAAATTCCATGGGGATGAATTTTGATACTAAATGATGGCCTTTTTCAAGGCTGATATGTAAGCTATTATCAAAGGCCAATGTGGAGCTGGGCACTATCATGGAAGCCAAAGCAAAAAAAAAAAAAAAATAGTTTTCAATACCATACAAAAGGGTGTGGTCTTTTTAATGTAACTTTGAGGGCAAAATTTAAAAAACACCAATTCTTTAAGTGACATGCTTGGGAGATGCCTTTAAGCTGTGGGTGGTGTTATGGAACAGTGCAATTTTCACATACAGCATCAGTGACTCCATATTCTGATATCACATAATTTGTGTAATTGATTTTCTAACTTTCATTTTTAGCTTGGCCTAAATACAGCAGCAGCACCCCAATTGAATTTACTCGAATTTGAGTATTTTTTAGGCAGTTTTGACTGGGGACATTTGATTTTTACCAGGAGATAATAGGCTTGCAAGAACCAGTGGAAGTAACAGCCACAACAGCTAAAAGCTATAGGAAATTGTACTTAAAAAAAAAAAGAATATGTAAACCCAACATTCCATCTTCCTGATTAGGGATGGGCTGAACACCCCCCAGTTCGGTTCGCACCAGAACATGCGAACATACAAAAAATTTGTCCGTACATTCGAACACCGTTAAAGTCTACAGGACCCGAACATGAAAAATCAAAAGTGCTCATTTTAAAGGCTTATATGCAAGTTATTGCCATAAAAAGTGTATGGGGGGCCCGGGTCCTGCCCTAGGGGGCATGTATCAATGCAAAAAAAGTTTTTAAATCAATCATTTTTTTCAGGAGCAGTGATTTTAATAATGCTTAACGTGAAACAATAAAAATGGTATATTCCTTTAAATTAAGGATGGGCGAACGGTTCGGCCCGAGCATAAGTTCGGGCTGAACTTCTGTTGTTCGCCTGTTCGGTGGTTTGTTCGCCCCCCCCCGAATGAGCTACAACATTATGGGGCAACTTTGCCACTGCGGAGCGCCCCATTATGCATGGCGCGCAGCTCCTCCCCATTGGGAGGGCTCCCGCCGTCTGCCCGCTGTTTATTATGACAGATTATTTATATGGCAGATATTTTTTTATTTTTTAATGAAGAACTTTTCCTTAATTGTCTCCTGTGTTTTTTCTTTTTTGACACTTTTTGGTGAATTGGTAGGGGTACGATGTACCCAATACTAATTCACAGGATCTGGGGGCCCCCTTATTAAAGGGGACTTCCAGATTCCGATAAGCCCCCTGCCCACAGACCCCCACAACCACAGCCCAGGGTTGCGGGGAAGAGGCTCTTGTTCCTATCAACATGGGGACCAGATGCTTTGGGGTGGGGGTGCAGAGCCCCCCCTCCCCAAAGCACCCATACTCCCCATTTTGAGGGCACATAGCCTGGCACAGTTTGGGGGGGTGCTCGCTCATCCTCTCCCCCCTATCCTGCCCGGCCAGGTTGCATGCTCAGATAAGGGTCTGGTTTGGAATTTAGGGGGGGCCCCATGTTCATTTTTTTTTAATTTTGGCATGGGGTTCCCCTTAAAATCCAAACCAGACTCGAAGGGCCTGGTATGGACTGGGGGGGGGTCCTATGCAAATTTTTTCAGTGATTTTTTTTGTATATTGCCGGTAGCCGCGATTTTAAATTACTTTTCCTTTGGAAATGTCATTTTACTCTGGCTATGTTCTACAGATAATGGTAAAAGCAAAAGAAGGCACGAGGCAAGAAGGACTCCCCTCTGGAGCCCACGACCAACCTCGCTTTCATCTCTGTAATACCAAAGCCTGGTAGAGATACCACGGAGGTAGCAAATTACAAAACTATCTCATAAATTAACAATGATATCAAGCTTATGACTAAGGTTCTGGCAAACCGGTTGACGTCTTTCATAGGTCTATATATACACAAGGACCAAGTGGGATTTATGCCGGGTAGGCAGGGACCGGATCAGTTGAGGAGGGCAGTGGACGTCATCTCTCTCATGAAATCAGGTTGGGACGGGGGTAGCCCACAGGAAGGATATCTCCTTTCGATCAACCTTCAAAAGGCATTCGATACCCTATCCTGGCCCTATCTTTGGACTCTCCTTGAAAAATGGAACTTCGGTCCCCCTTTTCTTCATAAGATAAAAGCAATGTACTCTCGCCCCATGGCCCAGATTCACCTCCAAGGACACCTGTCGGACTCCTTTCCCATTGAAAGGGGAACAAGGCAGGGCTGCCCTCTGTCCCCGCTGCTCTTCGCAGTGGCGATAGAGACCCCGGCTATTGCCATTTGGACCCACTCAGACATCAAAGGGGTGCGCTGTGGCCCCAAAGTCCGTAAATGCGTGTTGTATGCGGATGACGTCCTTTTGTTCATGACATCCCTGCTATCCTCAATATCATTTGTTTGCTACAAACGTTTGGTCAGGTTTCTGGTCTGCAGGTTAACATGAATAAATCTAGGGCATTAACCACTTAAGGACCGGAAGGATTTCCCCCTTTAGGACCAGAGCCCTTTTTGCGATTTGGCGCTGCATCGCTTTAACTGACAATTGCGCGGTCGTGCGACGTTGTACCCAAACGAAATTTGCGTCCTTTTTTTCCCACAAACAGAGCTTTCTTTTGGTGGTATTTGATCATCGCTGCGTCATTTCTGATCGCCGCTATAAACAAAAGAAGAGCGGCAATTTTGCAAAAAAAACCAAATTTCTTACTTTTTGCTAAAATACAAATCCAAAAAAAAAAATACAAAAAAACATTTTTTTTCACCGTTTTTGGCCGAAAAAATCGCAATCGGCGTTTATTGATTGGTTTGCGCAAAAGTGGCCACGTTTATGGATGATGAGAATTCATTTTTGGGGTTTTTATTTTTTATTATTAATGGCGGCGATCTGAGATTTTTAGCGGTACTGAGATATTGGGGCGGACATGTCGGGCCATTTTGACACTTTTTTTAAGACCATTGGCATTTATACAGCGATCAGTGCTATAAAAATGCACTGATTACTGTGTAAATGCCATTGGTAGTGAAGGGGTTAACCTGCAGGGGGCGCTCTAAGGGTTAACAGTGTTCCCTGGGCGCATTCTAACTGTGAGGGGACTGCCCTAGCTGGGGAAGGGAAGCGATCACAGCTTCCGCGTAGAAGAAGGCTGTGATCACAGCCCTTCCCCCTCTCACAGAACGGAGGTCCGTGTTTACTTACACGGACCTCCGTTCTTTCACTCCGGGGGGGGGGCATCGCGGGTAGCCGGCGGCAATCGAAGCCGCCACACCTGCTCCCTGGCCCTCCCAGAACACAGTGAGTGTGCGGGCGCGCCTCCGGCGGCGCGCGCGTTCACAGTGCGCGATCTCGCAGCCGCCGTCATATGACGGCGATTTGCGATATCGCACCACTTTGTCGACGTCAAACTGCGGTTGGCGGTCGGCAAGTGGTTAAACATGTCGACCCCGATACATCTAGTTGAGCAGCTGAAGTTCCACTTCCCTTTTGAATGGAACGACTCCTCCATCTCATACCTCGGCATTCACTTTACCTCCTATTCTCACAATTATCCCCCCACATACAAGAAACTACACACCGACCTATCCCAGTGGTTCTCATACAATCTGTCATGGATGGAGAGGGTTCACGCAATCAAAATGACCCTTTTACCACAGATTCTTTATCTTTTTCGCTCCCTTCCTATTCCAATTAATGGGCCTCACTTGTCCTCCCTACAATCCTCCATCCTGCATTTCATCTGGGGTAAGTCAGGACATTGTTTCTCTAAGCAGATAGTCAGTAGTCCCAGACACAAAGGTGGACTGGGAGTACCAGATCTGTGGCCCAACTTACCCAAATTTCTAACATATACCTTAAAGGACCTAAGCCTGATTGTATAGAAATGGAAAGACAGGCGGTTCCTGGACTTCTTGATTTGGAGTCCTCCTAAGACTCGCCCAGCCATACTCTCACCAACGCTGTCCCACTCAATATCATTATGTGACAATCTTCATAAGTGTGGTAAGATATCCTCTTACTGGCGCCCTCTTTCACATATTTTCCACAATCCGCTATTCCCTCCTGGCAGAGACATTAAAGCCTTCCAATGGTGGTTGGACAAGGGGATGTATAGGTTGGGAACTTTTTTCCAATCTAAATGGACCGATCACTCTGTCACACTGCCAGGGTAAGTTGGAAATGCCACATATAGAATAATTTAGCTTCCAACTTATTTCCCATTTTTTACACTCCATATGGTCCTCTAAACCTGAACCTTTAACAACCACCCCATACGAGCAATGGTGTTCGGGGTCTAAGGATGTGAAAGGGGGAATCTCCTTGATATATGCTTCCCTAATGGACCCTGAGGAGAAATCCTCATATATGCTTGACTGGGAGTGAGATCCGGACCTAGATTGGGATCTCTATGAATGACACCAATGCTTCTCATGCTCCTTTAGAGGGGTCCTGAATACTACCTTAATGGAGGCCAATCTCAAGGTAATATCCCGGTGGCACCTAGTCCCCACCCGTCTCTTGAAAATGTTTCCCCAGGTCTCCCTATATTGTTTTAGGGACTGTGCTCACTTGGGTACCCTGCTCCACACGTTGTGGGAATGTCCCAGAAATCAGGGATTCTGGAACAAAATATTCCAATTAATTCGCAAAGTTACAGGTCTTCCATTAGCTAAAGACCCAGCTATCGCTCTCCTTAACCAAAAAGCCCCGGGAGCTTCTAAGAGTACACAGTCCCTAATCTTCTTCATCCTGTTGGGAGCCAAGATTACGGTGGCACGTAACTGGAAATCAACCTCAGTTCCATTCCAACAAGCTAAGCGGAAGATCTCATGGATCATAGCCCAGGAGAAAATCTCTAGCTTCATCCTTGATTCAACTAAGAGATTCCAAAAGACCTGGGAACCTTTGGCCTCTTATATGGCGATTTCTTCAAGTTAATCTGCTCAGGGCCTCATTAGCCTCCGTAGGTGTTCCTATATTTTTTCTGTTTTCCTATATTCCTCTTCCAAATCTTCATCCTTCCTCCCCCCCCCCCCCCTTTTCACACTCTCTTCTTCCCCTTCCTTGACTCTTGCTCTCCTTCCAGCCTCCTTACTCACATTTTACCACATATGTGTAATTACTTCATGATATTTTGAGTGACCAGGAGATACTCCAGGCAATATGTGACCAGACCCTCTGGGTTTTATGGAGTTCAACTGGCCGATTGTTTTCTTGCAATTGAATTTAAATTGTTCTCTAAGACATATAGCTTTAGGAACTTTAATTTTACCAATTGCTAGACAAACACTAAATTAGGCTATGTTTCCTATTGCATGAATAGATGGTGCTTGGCAATAGTTTATAAATAAAATACAGACAAGCAGCTGGGTGAGGTGAGTCCCACCCACCCTTCACCAAGACACAGTTTGATCCCACCTGGGGTGTCGGGTGGGGGGGGGGACCCTCCTCTTACCATCAGCTGTGAAAGCAAGTCT
>BLSH010032353.1:273329-288129 GCA_018402905.1 Glandirana rugosa
CTGTTTTCCTATATTCCTCTTCCAATTCTTCATCCTCCCCCCCCCCCCCTTTTCACACTCTCTTCTTCCCCTTCCTTGACTCTTGCTCTCCTTCCAGCCTCCTTACTCACATTTTACCACATATGTGTAATTACTTCATGATATTTTGAGTGACCAGGAGATACTCCAGGCAATATGTGACCAGACCCTCTGGGTTTTATGGAGTTCAACTGGCCGATTGTTTTCTTGCAATTGAATTTAAATTGTTCTCTAAGACATATAGCTTTAGGAACTTTAATTTTACCAATTGCTAGACAAACACTAAATTAGGCTATGTTTCCTATTGCATGAATAGATGGTGCTTGGCAATAGTTTATAAATAAAATACAGACAAGCAGCTGGGTGAGGTGAGTCCCACCCACCCTTCACCAAGACACAGTTTGATCCCACCTGGGGTGTCGGGTGGGGGGGGGGACCCTCCTCTTACCATCAGCTGTGAAAGCAAGTCTATGTCCACCTCTCTATGTTTGTCTCCATTTTTTATGATAACTAGGTGTATGTATATGCTACATAGCTGGATATGTTCTACTTCAATTTACAAGATCTGTACTGAAGATGTATACTCTTTTGTTAAATTCAATAAAAACCATTGGAACATGAGGGCTGCGCAAGCTAACATGTTTCAAAGGCCATGCCTTCTTCCTCACAGCTAAAGCAGCAATGGTTCTCAGTGCAATATATATACACACCCACACTCGCACACACCCCCAGACGCACTTGTGTGTGGGACACACCCTGCAAGAGCCAACACATTATGTTATATCTTATATTATATTATTAGGCCCATGTAGAGGACGCATGATGAGAGCATATTGCTTATCCTATCTTTACTGTTTGAGTGGCTTACAACATGTAACGGCCATTCCTTGCACAGCTGTGATGCCTGGGATGCTTTCTCTATCCAGTTCACGTTCCAAAATTGATGTAATTTCCTGTTTCCTAGGGGTCGCTGCGACCAACGTCACTTCCGGCAAACAGCGGTCGTCATTTTGCTGTAGATTGGCACACGAGGCCAATCGCCGACCATAAGGTGCTAGACTATAGTCTCACAGCATAGGCTATTGTTGGAGAGAGTGCACAGGGACAAAAAACATAATGAATGAATGGTGTGGTAAGGCAACACGAGGCTCTCACAGGATGTTTACAGGGCTCCCAAATTGGAGTCCCACAAGGCCCCGCCCTTATCAATAAAATAAATGTCAGACTGCAGACCGCCCATTCTGGGGGACGCCTCTGGATTGCATGGCTGTGGCAGTGGGAGCGGGGGCGGTGAAAGAAGAAGGAAGAAGAAGATGAAGTTTGAAGATGAAGAGAGGAAGGAAGCAGACCGAAAGAAGAAGCAGAAGACCAGAAGAAGGAGCGGGGCAGGAGAAGATGAAGGAAGAAAGAAGAATAAAGGACTGCCTCTTGTTTTTTGTACCACTTTACTTTACCCCATACCTATTCTCATGAAGGGGGTCGGGATCTGGGAACCCCCTTATTAAAGGGGGGTCCAGATTCCAATAAGCCCCCCACTCTCAGACCCCCACACCACCGGCAAGGGTTGTGGGGATGAGGTCCTTCTCCCCATCTTCATGGGGACAAGGTGCATTGGGCGGACCTCAAAGCATCCTCCCCATGTTGAGGGCATGTGGCCTGGTATGGTTTGGGGGAGCGCTTGCTCATTCCCACCCCCTCCTGCCATGCCAGTGGTTCCACTTAAAATCCATACCAGACCCGAAGGGCCTGGTATGGATTTTAATTTTGGTGTGGGCCCTGCTGTTGTAAATTATTTTAAAAATTGTGATGACATGCCCCAGTCAAACAGGTGCTAAAAAATTGGGCCTTGGGTGTTGGCAGTGCAAAAACACTGTAACGCCATGCAGTTACTCTTGTTGGGCACAGGAATGGGCCCTGCTGTTGTAAATTAGTTTAAAAATTGTGATACATAGTTACATAGTTAGTCAGGTTGAAAAAAGACACAAGTCCATCTAGTTCAACCAAAAAAAAAAAAAAAAAACAGAAAAATTATAAATAACCATACAATCCCTTATACAATCCTTCATCCACAGTTGATCCAGAGGAAGGAAAAAAACCCAAGCAAAGCATGATCCAATTTGCTATAGCGGGGGTAAAAATTCCTTCCTGATCCCCCGAGAGGCAATCGGATTCACCATGGAGCAACTTTACCTAAAAATATTAGTACCCAGTTATATTATTTACATTAAGGAAAGAATCCAGGCCTTTTTTAAAGCAATCTACCGTGCTGGCCAAAACTACCTTTCCGTATTTGGAGATTAAATCTTTTTTTTCCCCTAGACGTAAAGAGTGCCCCCTTGTCCTTTGTGATGACCTTAAAGTAAATAACTCCACACTAGAGTTGAGCAAACCCGAACTGTAAAGTTCGAGTCCGTACCGAACTTTGGGGTGTCCGTGACCCGGACCCGAACCCGGACATTTGAAGTTTGGGTTCGGGTTTGGGGTTCGGGTATTTTATCCCGCCTGCTGAATAGCTGCAGGGCAGCCAATCAACAAGCATTTCACTGGTTTGCCCTTAGAAGCCATCACATGTGATTGGCCAGTGCATCATGTGACCCAGCCTCTGTATAAGCTGGAGTCACGTAGTGCTGCATGTCACATGCTCTCAGGCTAGTCTAGGGAGAGGATGCTGCCGGCGCTGTGAGGGACAGATTGCAGATATAATAACATCTCATCCTGCATTACAGAACGATCTGATTCTGGACTAGGTAGAGATTACTACTACTACTGCTTTGAGGGACAGATTGCAGATCTCATCCTGCATTTCAGAACAATCTGATTCTGGATTAGGTAGAGATTACTACTACTATTGCTTTGAGGGACAGATTGCAGATCTCATCCTGCATTACAGAACAATCTGATTCTGGACTAGGTAGAGTTTACTACTCTTGCTTTTAGAGACAGATTGCAGATCTAATAACATCATATCCTACATTACAGAACAATCTGATACTGGACTAGGTAGAGTCTACTGCTTTGAGGGACAGATTATTGTTCTAAAATCATCGCCTACTGCTATAGGGTCAGGTTCCTGCTGTTGCTGTAAGGAACAGATTATTGTTCTAAAATCGTCTCCTAGTGCTATAGGGAGAGGTTCCTGCTGCTCCTGTAAGGGACAGATTATTGTTCTATAATCATCTCCTAGTTCTATAGGGATAGGTTCCTGCTGGTGCTGTAAGGGACAGATTATTGTTCTAAAATTGTCTCCTAGTTCTATAGGGAGAGGTGCCTGCTGCTCCTGTAAGGGACAGATTATTGTTCTAAAATCATCGCCTACTGCTATAGGGTCAGGTTCCTGCTGTTGCTGTAAGGGACAGATTATTGTTCTAAAATCATTGCCTACTGCTATAGGGTCAGGTTCCTGCTGTTGCTGTAAGGGACATATTATTTTTCTATAATCATCTCCTAGTTCTATAGGGAGAGGTTCCTGCTGCTCCTGTAAGGGACAGATTATTGTTCTAAAATCTTCACCTACTGCTATAGGGTCAGGTTCCTGCTGTTGCTGTAAGGGACAGATTATTGTTCTAAAATCGTCTCCTAGTTCTATAGGGAGAGGTTCCTGCTGGTGCTGTAAGGGACAGATTATTGTTCTAAAATCGTCTCCTAGTTCTATAGGGAGAGGTTCCTGTTGGTGCTGTAAGGGACAGATTATTGTTCTAAAATCATCTCCTAGTTCTACAGGGAGAGGTTCCTGCTGCTCCTGTAAGGGACAGATTATTCTAAAATCATCGCCTACTGCTATAGGGTCAGGTTCCTGCTGTTGCTGTAAGGGACAGATTATTGTTATATAATCATCTCCTAGTTCTATAGGGAGAGGTTCCTGCTGTTGGTGTGAGCGGTGCATTTCTTCCACAAAAATAAAAAGTGCGTCTACGTTGCTGTTTTCCAAAAAAAGAAGAAGAATTTATTATTAATTTTTTTTGTATTAATAAATAGTGCTACATAGTACATTTGCGGCAGAATGAGGAGAGCATCAAATAAGGGACGTGGTCGTGGTGCTGCTGGTGCTGCTGGTGTTGGTGGTGTTGGTGAAGCTCCTATTGGAAGGAGAGGATGTGGTTGATCTGTGCCAGCTACACGCACAAGTGAAACACCTTCCTCAGGTGCGAGTAGCTGACAGAACCTTCAACGTTATATGGTAGGCCCGCTCAACGAATGGTGAGGCCAGAACAAGTACAGGCGAAAGTAGATTGGGTGGCTGACAATGCCTCCAGTTCCTTCACATTGTCTCCCTCCTGGTCCCTTGATGATAGTTCAGAGTTGGCATCTGAACCCCATGGCCATCTGTCTTTCGCCTCAGCCCCTTGTAAATTAGCCAAGCAGTTTGAGCCCCAAGACATGCAACAAACTCTTATGCTTTTTGATGACTCTCCTGGTGTGCTTTCCGTGGGCCATCCACATAGCCCTGCCGCAGAAGTGGAAGACATTGAGTGCACCGATGCCCAACCACTTCTGTTGCAGGATGAGGACATGGAAACACCAGCGCAGCATGTCTCTGATGATGATGAAACAGGTGCCAACTGCTGCAGCTTTCCTCAGTGTGCAGACTGACAAGGAGGGCAGTGGTGAAGGGTGGGTGAAGGATGATGTGGAGGAGGATGATGAGGTCCTAGACCCCACATGGAATGAGGGTCATGCGAGTGACGTGTGCAGTTTGGAGGAAGAGGTGGTGGTCGCACAGAGGCACCAGCACTGCAAAAGAGGAAGCAGGTTGCAAAAGCGGAGCGAGCGTCCCCTAGACAGTACGGCTGCTACTACCCACCACACCCAGCAACCTAGCACACTAAAGGCAGCTCAAAGGCGTTCCCCCGCGTGGCAGTTCTTCAGACAATGTGCTGACTACAAGACACGTGTGGTTTGCACGCTGTGCAATGATAGCCTGAAGCGAGGCATAAATGTTCTAAACCTTAGCACAACCTGCATGATCAGGCATCTAAATTCAAGGCACAAGCTGCATTGTAATAATTACCTCAAAATCCAAAATCGGTCTCCTCCTGTTTCCTCTTCTGCTGCTGCCTCGGCCTCTTCTTCCACCTCTACAGTGACAGTGTCACCTGACACCCAGCAAACAGAGCATGTGACAGCAATGCCACCATGTCCGCCACCGTCCCCAAGCATTTCCACATGGTCCCATGAAAGCTTACAGCTCTCCATCTCCCAAACACTGGAGAGAAAGAAGATGTACTCCCCTACCCACCCGCGATCCCTGGCCCTGAGTGCCAGCATTTCAAAATTCCTGGCCTTTGAAATGCTGTCATTCCGTCTGGTGGACACGGAGAGTTTTAAAAACCTGATGGCGATGGCTGTCCCACAGTATGTGGTTCCCATCCGCCATTACTTTTCCAGGCGAGCCATCCCTTCCCTGGACAAACAAGTCGGGGACAAGATCAAGTGTGCACTGCGCAACGCCATCTGTGGCAAGGTCCGCATAACCACTGATACATGGACCAGTAAGCACGGGCAGGGACGCTATATCTCGCTAACTGCACACTGGGCAAATGTAGTGGTGGGTGGGCCTGAGCCGGCTAGCCATTTGGCGCATGTCCTTCCACCACCGAGGATTGCAGGGCATTTCTCTTTGCCTCCTGTTGCCTCCTCCTCCTCCTACTGCGCTTCCTCCTCCTCTACCACCTCCTCATCCACTCAGCGTAACACCTTCACCACCAACTTCAGCACATCCAGGGGGAAACGACAGCAGGCTGTTTTAAAACTGATATGTTTGGGGGATAAACCCCACACTGCGCAGGAGCTGTGGACGGGCATTGAATAACAGACCGATGAGTGGTTGTTGCCACTGAGCCTCAAGCCCAGCCTGGTGGTGTGCAACAATGGGCGAAATCTCATAGTGGCTCTGGGCCTAGCCAGTTTGACGCACATCCCTTGCCTGGTGCATGTGCTGAATTTGGTGGTACAGAAATTGCTAAAAAAACTACACGGATATGTCAGAGCTGCTGCATAAAGTGCGGGTCGTCTGTGCACGCTTTCGGCGTTCTCATCCTGCTGCTGCTCGTCTGTCTGCGCTGCAGCGGAACTTCGGCCTTCTCGCTCACCGCCTCCTATGCGACGTGCCCACACGGTGCAACTCCACCTTGCACATGCTGGAGAGACTGTGCGAGCAGCAGCAGGCAATAGTGGAGTTTCAGCTGCAGCACGCACGGGTCAGCCGCTCTGCGGAACAGCACAACTTCACCACCAACGAGTGGGTCTCCATGCGAGACCTGTGTACCATATTGCGGTGTTTCGAGTACTCCACCAACATGGCCAGTGCCAATGACGCTGTTCTCAGCGTTACTATCCCACTTCTATGTCTCCTTGAAAAAACACTTTGGGCGATGATGGAAGAGGATGTGGCACAGGAGGATGAGGAGGAGGAGGAGGAAGAGGGGTCATTTCCAGGGTTATCAGGCCAGTCATTCACAAGTGGCTCGGAGGGTGGGTTCCTGCACCAGCATAGGCCAGGTCAAAAATATTCAAGCTAGGGCACAGTTCTGGAGGATGAGGAGGACGAGGAAGATGATGAGGAGGAGGAGGAACTGCAGCAGGGTGGCACCCAACGCAGCTCGTGGGCATCACTGAAGCGTGGCTGGGGGGATACGGAGGACACAGATGGTACAACACCTCCCACAGAGGACAGCTTGTCTTTGCCTCTGGGAAGTCTGGCACACATGAGCGACTACATGCTGCAGTGCCTGCGCAACGACAGCCGAGTTGCCCACATTGTAACTTGTTCCGATTACTGGGTGGCCACCTTGCTGGATTCCCGTTACAAGGACAATGTGCCATCCTTAATTCCCTCACTGGAGCGTGAGAGGAAGATGCGCGACTACAAGCGCACACTGGTAGACGTGCTGCTGAGGGCATTCCCAAAAGACACCGGGGGCTCAGTGGAAGCACAAGGCGAAGGCAGAGGAGGAGGAGGAAGAGGCCACCAATGCAGCTGTGGCACCGCCAGCACCTCAGAAGGCAGGGTTAGCATGTGGCAAAACTTTGTCAGCAGCCCGCCACAACAAACAGCACCACCAGCTGATAGGCAACGTCTTAGCAGGAGGCAGCATTTCAGCAACATGGTGGAACAGTATGTGTACACACGCGTACACGTACTAACTGATGGGTCTGCCCCATTCAACTTCTGGGTCTCCAAATTGGGCACATGGCCTGAGCTTGCCCTTTATTTCTTGGAGGTGCTGGCCTGCCCTGCAGCCAGTGTATTGTCTGAACGTGTGTTTAGCACGGCAGGGTGCGTTATCACAGCCGCCTGTCCACAGCCAACGTGGACAAGCTAATGTTTATTAAAATGAACCAGGCATGGATCCCACAAGACTTGTCTGTACCTTGTGCAGAATAGACATTTAGACCAACCTCACACAACAATATTTTGAGGGCTACCCCAATTAGAAAAAAAAAACAAACAAACAACAAAAAGTGTTGGCTACCTCCTCCTCCTCCTCCTCCTCCACCGCCACTTCCACCTACACTGCCACGGTCACGGCCTAGTCAACCTCTAGGCTCCTACTCCACATCCACCCCCTCTTCCCATTTTTATTTTTTTTATTTGATTTTAAGTTATTTTCCCTATCCCCATTTTTTTGTAGGGCACTTGTCCTACTCTTACCCCCATTTTACTTCCTTTTGCAGCCCTCTAGCACTTTCCAGGACTTTTTTAGAGCCATTTTTGTGCCGAAAAGTTCGGGTCCCCATTGACTTCAATGGGGTTCGGGGTCTGGGGTCAAATTCGGGTCAAGTTCGGTACCGAACCCAAACTTTTTCGCAATGTTCTGCCGAACCCGCCAAAGCCGAACATCCAGGTGTCCGCTCAACTCTAACCCTGATCTGTGAGGCTGAGCTATATAACCTAATCTGTGAGGCTGAGCTATATACCCTGATCTGTGAGGCTGAGCTATATACCCTGATCTGTGAGGCTGAGCTATATACCCTGTTCTGTGATGCTGAGCTGTATACTCTGTCCTGTGATGACTTGTAGCTCACATAATATTTTCCTTCACTCTCAGCAGCCGAATAGCGAGTGGTGGGCGTGTGGAAGGTAGGTAAGTATTTGTTACTGGGGAGATCTGCTTGTGGGCTAAGCACAGGTTCACGTTAAGCTTTTTAGAAAATACTGTGTTTCTTAAGGAAGCACTGTAAATTTTTGACTTTTTGTCCAAAGTCAACAACCATACCTTTGTCACTATTTCTATCCAATCCCAAATATGTGAATGTCACAGGAAATGTGGAGACGTCCTTAAAGATTGAGATGCGGTTGACAATCTGGATTCAACTGTGAAAGACAAGATGAAACTGGGTTTCTGAAGACAGACTGAAGCAAAGTTTTTGTTCACCGATCATGCACCAGAGAGCTGTTCATAAGCCGATTATCTCATATTTAATAGTTCCTATATACAATAAAAAAAGTTTGCTTTAGGGCCTGTTCCAACCAGGATTGTGTGCTGTGATACATTTAACATATACACATTATGTAACACATTAACCACTTGACCTCTGGAATATTTACCCCCCCCCTTCATGACCAGGCCATTTTTTGCGATACAGCACTGCGTTACTTTAACTGACAATTGCGTGGTCATGCGATACTGCACCCAAATAACATTTGTGGTTTTTTTGCACAAATAGAGCTTTCTTTTGGTGGTATTTGATCACCTCTGCAACAATTCTGAAAAAAAAACAATGTTTACTTTCTACTATAAAACATATTCAAAAAACGTCTTCATCAATTTAGGCCAAAATGTATTCTGCTACATATTTTTTGTTTAAAAAATCCCAAAAAGTGTATATTGTTTGGTTTGCGCAAAAGTTGCATTTACAAACGATGTGATATTTTTCTTTATTTTTTGTTTACTAGTCATGGCGGTGATCAGTGACTTATAGCAGGACTGCGATATTGTGGAGAACAAATCGGACACTAAGGGCTCGTTTACACTTGCTTCAGCTTCAATGCACATTAAAGCCCCTACTGCTTCAACAAGCTTTTATGATATGTTTTTTAGGCTTCGGTGGTGCTTCAATGAGGTTTTGGTGGTGCTTCAATGCGGCTTCGCTAGTGCTTCAATGAGGCTTCGGTGTTGCTTTGATGAGGCTCTTTTGAAGCTTTGTTGAAGCTTGGCCGATGCCCTGTGTGTTTGTTGATATCTCACACCTGCAATTTCTCCGAAACAAAGCAAAGCTAAAGCTGAATTACAGCCTCTGAAAAGCTACAGGTGCTACAAGCGAACTTCAAACAAGCTTTGTCATAGACTTCTATGGAGGCATTGAAGAGGCTTTGAAGAATAGCTAAAGCTACGTGGGGTATAATTTTTGACGCAAAGCTGAAGCAAAGCAAAGCCAACGCAAGGTGTAAGTTAACCATTTTATTAGTGACAGGAGCTTTGACTGGAGTTAAAGTGGTAGTAAACCCTCCTATCATTTTCAGCCAAGGAAGCTGCCATCTTGGCCTCTGTTTAATCTACAACTGCCATGATGCTGCACATGTGATCAGCTATGACACCAGCCATTGGATGGTTTGACAGTTTGGTTTAGAGCACAACCAATGGGAGTGTTACATTTCCGGCACGTGCCGGAAATGTGACTGTTTTTTAACCTGTTAAATGCATGGGTTTACTACCGCTTTAAGGGAGCTTTAGCAAAGCGTGTCTGACGACCTGTTTTGAAGCAAGTGTAAACGAGCCCTTACTGACACTTTTGACACTTTTTGGGGACCAATGACACTAATACAGTGATCAATGCTAAAAAATATGCACTGTCACTGTACTAATGACACTGGCTGGGAAGGGGTTAACATTAGGTGCGATCAAAGGGTTAACTGCATGCCTAGTCTTCTTTCTCACTGTGGGGGAAGTGTTTTTACGATGAGAAGGCATTGCTTTGCAGGAACACAGGATCAATACCTTCCCTACTGACAGAACAGCAGTCTGCCTTGGGACTTTATATGAGGTGAGCACCATTTGCCAATAGAAACAGGAGTATGCACAGTTTGAATATTTATTGAAAAATGATCTTACAAACATGGATAGCATAACAATTGCTGAGCCAATAAAACACATCATAGTACAAATTTGCTATGATACATACAGTATCTCACAAAAGTGAGTACACCTTTCACATTTTTGTAAATAATTTATTATATCTTCTCATGTGACAACACTGAAGAAGTGACACTTTGCTACAATGTAAAGTAGTGAGTGTATAACAATGTAAATGTGCTGCCTCTTCAAAATAACTCAACACACAGCCATTAATGTCTAAAATTCTGGCAACAAAAGTAAGTACACCCTAAGTGAAAATGTCCAAATTTGGCTCAATTAGCCATTATCCTTCCCCGGTGTCATGTGCCTTGTTAGTGTTACAAGGTCTCAGGTGTGAATGGGGAGCAGGTGTGTTAAATTTGGTGTTATCGCTCTCACTCTGTCATACTAGTTACTGGAAGTTCAACATGGCAAAGAACTCTCTGAGGATCTGAAAAAAAAGAATTGTTGCTATACATAAAGATGGCCTAAGCCAGGGGTAGGCAACATGCGGCCCTCCAGCTGTTGTGGAACTACATTTCCCATGAGGCATTGCCAGGCTGCCAGTTACAATTACTCTTAGAAGCACGATGGGACTTCTAGTTCTGCAACAGCTGGAGGGCCGCAGGTTGCTTACCCCTGGCATAAGCTATAAGAAGATTGCCAAGACCCTGACACTGAGCTGCAGCACGGTGGCCAAGACCATACAGTGGTTTACAAGGACAGGTTCCACTCATAACAGGCCTTGTCATGGTCGACCAGAGGAGTTGAGTGCTTAGCGTCATATCCAGTTGTCTTTGGGAAATAGACATATAAGTGCTGCCAGCATTGCTGCAGAGGTTAAAGGGGTGGGGGGTCAGCCTGTCAGTGCTCAGACCACACGCCACACACTGCATCAAATTGGTCTGCATGGCTGTCCTCCCAGAAGGAAACCTCTTCTAAAGATGATGCACAAGAAAGCCCGCAAACAGTTTGCTGAAGACAAACAGACTAAGGACATGGATTACTGGAACCATGTTCTGTGGTCTGATGAGACCAAGATAAACATATTTGGTTCAGATGGTGCCAAGCGTGTGTGGCGGCAACCAGGTGAGGAGTACAAAGACAAGTGTGTCTTGCCTACAGTCAAGCATGGTGGTGGGAGTGTCATGGTCTGGGGCTGCATGAGTGATGGAGGCACTGGAGAGCTACAATTCATTGAGGGAACCATGAATGCCAACATGTACTGTGACATACTGAAGCAGAGCATGATCCTCTCCCTTCGGAGACTGCATCGCAGGGCAGTATTCCAACATGATAACGACCCCAAACACACCTCCAAGACGACCACTGTCTTGCTAAAGAACCAGAGGGTAAAGGTGATGGACTGGCCAAGCATGTCTCCAGACCTAAACCCTATTGAGCATCTGTGGGGCATCCTCAAATGGAAGGTGGAGGAGTGCAAGGTTCCTAACATCCACCAGCTCTGTGATGTTGTCATGGAGGAGCAGGGCCGGTGCAAGGATTTTTACCTACACAGGGGAAAGTGAATTTTGGTGCCCCACCATCCTCCAGCACCAATTTGTACTCTTATACCCCCCCAGCACAAATCCTTTCTACCCCTCCTTGAACAAAACCCCCTCCCATCAGAAATCTTGATTCCCCTTCCTCAGGACACGTTCTCCTCCACCCTCCCCAAATCCCCAGTCCCAGCACAATTCTCCCTTCTTCCCTATCCTAGCACTTATCCTCACTCCCCTCAATTTCACCTTCCAACACAAATCCTCCTTCCCCCAATACCCCCTTTAAAATAAATTCTCTTCCACCCCTCAAATCCTCCCTCCCCGCACAACCTCCCATTCCAGTGCAAATCCTCCCAGACCCAATTACTTCTCTCCAAATCCCCACAGAGCATGACAAATCCCCCCCAAATTTCTTCTCCCAGCAAAAATCACCACCCCCCCACCACAATCCCTCTTCTAGCACAGATATTCCTTCCAGTGTAAATCTTTTCCCCATTTATAGCACAAATTATCTCCCCAAAATCTCCCTTCCAATCACAAATCTTCTTCCACCCCTTAAATACCCCCTCTCAACACAAATCCTTATCCCAGCACAATAATGCCACCCCCAAATAGCCTCCCAGCACAACTCCTCTTTCCCCCCATCCCTCACACAAGCACAAATCCACTGCCCAGTTCTGTCATAAGTCCTCTCATGTAAATCCCCCTATCCAGTACAAAACCCCTTCCTCCCTTACCCTTCCCCCACACACAAATCCTCCCCCTTCTAACATAAATCAATCAACAATACTTCCCAGCTGTCCTTTTTGTGGGACTTTCCAGAAATAAGAAGAAAAGCACTGCAGTTGCGATCTGCAATGGGTATCAATATTAACTTAATGACATCCCAAATGCAGGTTGCAAATGTAATGCGCTTGCATGCACCGGATTGTATGGTACAGTAGTACCATGTGATCTGGTTCCTGGTTTTATAACTTGGTGCAGTCTGGAATGATTTCAGCCCATTCAAATGAATGGACTGAAATTATGTACTGCACCTGTAACGCATGTGAATCGCACAGGAACACACAGTGTGTTCCTGTGTGGTTCATGGTGTGAACTTGCCCAGGACATGCCTGGCAGGGAGGCACTAATGTGGGCACCTGGGACTCCACACCTCTAGCAGGGTGCACAGGGTCCCAGATACCATGCTTGCCCCCCAGCAGCCAACATCTCTTTGATTTGGGGGGGTTAACATGATATATATGTCCCAGTGAGTACCTTTGGAGGAGAGAGGACTTGTACTGGGGGAAGGGGGAAGGGCAGATTTCATATCCAACCCCCCCTCCTAGCACAATTGCTCCCCCCTCCCAAGGCACTTCCTAGGACATTCAGTATCATGTTAACCCCACCAATCACTGCAGGTAAGCTCACCTCCTCCCCTCTCCTTCCTTGTCCTCTCCCAATCCAAATCCAACCCCCCCCCCCCCACCAGTATCATGTATATAATGTGTGTAATATAATTACAGCCCTCAGATCAGCCTACAGCTTGCATGCACATGTTCTCCTCCCGGGCTTCACAGTCACACTGTAGAGCGGACTGACCCCGCCCCCTCCTCCCTTGGCTCTGATGTATACACTACACAGTGTGTATCGCATACATCAGAGCCGAGGGAGGAGGGGCGGGGTCAGTCCGCTCTACAGTGTGTGTGACTGTGAAAGGCGGATTGTGGCTGTGATCTCCACTCGGATTGCAAGATGTGAGGTGGGGAGATGTGCTAGCCGGCCCCTGCTGGGTGACTGGATCACCTAACTTAGGGGAATTTACCGCCCCCACCACCCAGGAGCCCCCAGGCAGTGGCTTGAGCTGCCTTATGGTGGCGCTGGCCCTGTGGAGGAGTGAAAGAGGACTCCAGTGGCAACCTGTGAAGCTCTGGTGAACTCCATGCCCAAGAGGGTCAAGGCAGTGCTGGGAAATAATGGTGACCACACAAAATATTAATTCTTTTGGGCCCAATTTGGACATTTTCACTTAGGAGTGTACTCACTTTTGTTTCCAGCGGTTTAGACATTAATGGCTGTGTGTTGAGTTATTTTGAGAGGACAGAAAATTTACACTGTTTTACATGCTGTACACTCACTACTTTACATTGTAGCAAAGTGTCATTTCTTCAGTGTTGTTACAGGTAAAGATATAATAAAATATTTACAAAAATGCGAGGGGTGTACTCACTTTTGTGAGATACTGTATAAATAGCATACAGTATGCGTGTGCACCTAGTGAAGCTGACGCGTTTCGTGAAACATAGCTCGCTTCCTCAGGGGTGGATGCTTGTGTGATGTATCTATAATAAACAAGAAAAATATATAACACAATGATGGTTAAGGTAAATGATAAGGGGGTCTAGGGGTAAAAGACCCCATACTCACCATCAGGCAAAGCAAAGTGCCAATTTGTTGAAATCCCAAAGTAACTTTTGCTGACATATTGGTGAAATTGGATGCCCTAGTAGCATTTCTGTTTGCTCCATATGCAATACCTTTTGTATATGTACACTCTGCTACCATAGCAATCAATATTATGATTTTATATATTTTTGCTACAGCTGACATCTATCTGGACAAGGTGCAACCTCCAGGGTCACATTATCCCAACCACCTCTCCCCTTTTTTATTCCCCTCACACATACCTATCTGTCTATCTGTCTCCATGTCCATCTCATTTTTGGACCAGGTCAGTGCATATATGTAACCATATCTATAATCCTATATACTCTTCATTGTTTACTCTGCTACTATAGCAATTATTACTACTACATATAGAATAAATTGGGGGGGAGAGTGGTTCTGTAGGACAGAAAAATACTGCCACGTCCTATAGTTTAGAAATTCAAAAAGAGGGAGAGACTCCCAGATTGTAAGCTATCCCCTGGACTTTACAGGCAGTTGGTTGGATAAGGTACAAAAAAGAGATTTATGAAATAGTAAAAAAATATACAATTTTATTGATACAAAAACATATGATATATTCCACCATTGGAGTGAGTTGGGACAAGAGGTTCCCAGTCCACTTCAAATTATATGTGGATATACAAGGTCAAAAATTGGATACAAACAATGCATACATCAAATGCAGTTATAAAAAGACAAAACAATAAATTTGTCTCAACATGGTACTAACGTTAGAACAGCATATATGGAAAAAGCTTAGATGCATATGAGAATAGATACATTCAAGGAGCCGCT
>BLSH010032353.1:383678-394566 GCA_018402905.1 Glandirana rugosa
ACTATCACTGATGGGTGACGGGTGACAGGTGCACTTTATGATGACAGGTGCACTTTATGGGGGCAGATGGGGTAACTGTTGGGTGACAGGTGCATTGGGGGGGCAGGGGTGAAGTGACATGGTGTGTTGGTGTTTTACAGATCAGTAACTCACTGATCCTAGCTCTTCTCTCCTCACACTGGAAACTGTGTGAGGAGAGAAGAGCTGGTAACAGTGAGTTACCACTCTGTTTACATTACATGTGATCGGCTGTGAGTAGATCACAGCCGATCACAAGGTAACAGCTGCCGGCCGGCGGCTGATACCAGTGTCGGTGAAAGGCAGTGTTCCCTGGGAACACGCTGCCACCGACCGCATGCGCCATGCAAATTTGGGCAGTACCATTTGTGATCAGCCTTGACTTCATCACGGCCGATCACATGGTAAACAGCCATGACCAATGGCTGTTCACCCCCGTCAATGACGTGGTGTGTCCCGGGGACACGCTGCCACCGACAGAGCCGGGATGCACGCGCCCAATCGCATGCAATCCCGGCTTAAAGGGGCGACGTCATATGAGGTCGTCCCAGAACGAGAGCCGTACCGCTCCGCCGTCATTTGACGGTGGGCGGATGGCAAGTGGTTAAGGATTGCTTAGATGTTGTGGCAGCAACCAACAAACAGGGTAGAATCTACCTGGACTTGCACGTTGATGTCACTAGGCCCCGCCCCCAATGCATTTTGTTACATGACGTGTGATTTTTTCTCCTTGATTCTTCTTGAAAAAGGCACTTGAAACTGACTTTGCTTCAGATAATTTTTTTCAATCAAAAAGTAGCACCTCCTCTTTGCAGGCGTGGTGTATTGATTCAGGAACTACAAGTCACATGACAAATGACAGAAATGTATTAATTTACCTTGACAAAATGATTGCATCTCCATGTTCTGCATACTAAGGGAGACCAGATATAGTGAATGAATGCAGGCTCCTGGGTTTAGTAACACTTTAAATGCACAGTATTATTTATGCATGGACACTGGTATCACAGTGGTGTTATATTGTAATATACAGTGTATAGCATTGTTTGCTTTTTGGTGACACTTTGTGATCTTATTTATTCTTTTTTTTTATTGCTTCTTTATATACAGGGTGGGCCATTTATATGGATACACCTTAATAAAATGGGAATGGTTGGTGACATTAACTTCCTGTTTGTGGTACATTAGTACATGTGAGGGGGGAAACTTTTCAAGATGGGTGGTGACCATGGCGGCCATTTTGAAGTCGGCCACTTTGAATCCAACTTTTGTTTTTTCAATAGGAAGAGGGTCATGTGACACATCAAACTTATTTGGAATTTCACAAGAAAAACAATGGTGTGTTTGGTTTTAACGTAACTTTATTCTTTCATGAGTTATTTACAAGTTTCTGACCACTTATAAAATGTGTTCAATGTGCTGCCCGTTGTGTTGGATTGTCAATGCAACCCTCTTCTCCCACTCTTCACACACTGATAGCAACACCACAGGAGAAATGCTAACACAGGCTTCCAGTATCCGTAGTTTCAGGTGCTGCACATCTCGTATCTTCACAGCATAGACAATTGCCTTCAGATGACCCCAAAGATAAAAGTCTAAGGGGGTCAGATCGGGAGACCTTGGGGGCCATTCAACTGGCCCACGATGACCAATCCACTTTCCAGGAAACTGTTCATCTAGGAATACTCGGACCTGACACCCATAATGTGGTGGTGAACCATCTTGCTGGAACTAGGATGTCGGTGATAGGGAATTGCTGGCCATCAAGTCGGCTTTGGAGGAATGGCGGTATCTCCTGGAAGGAGCAGCTCACCCGGTATTGGTTTTTACTGACCATAACAACCATAAAAAAACATATGCTGTGAAGATACGAGATGTGCAGCACTTGAAACTACGGATACTGGAAGCCTGTGCTAGCATTTCTCCTGCGGGGTTGCTATCAGTGTGTGAAGAGTGGGAGAAGAGGGTTGCATTGACAATCCAACACAATGGGCAGCACACTGAACACATTTTATAAGTGGTCAGAAACTTGTAAATAACTCATGAAAGAATAAAGTTACATTAAAACCAAGCACGCCATTGTTTTTCTTGTGAAATTCCCAATAAGTTTGATGTGTCACATGACCCTCTTCCTATTGAAAAAACAAAAGTTGGATTCAAAATGGCTGACTTCAAAATGGCCGCCATGGTCACCACCCATCTTGAAAAGTTTCCCCCCTCACATATACTAATGTGCCACAAACAGGAAATTAATATCACCAACCATTCCCATTTTATTAAGGTGTATCCATATAAATGGCCCACCCTGTACTGTTTTATATTGCGGTTTTGCTCACTATAGAGGTTTCACTTACAGTGTTGCATTGTAATATTTAGGCCTAGAGGGGTGTACTGTACCATCTCTAGCAGTTTAATCCAAGCATATGGTTTACAATCTCTGCAGACAAAAAATTTAGAGTTTATCTGGGACTTAACCAGCCCAAGAGCGGCTAAAACTGTTGTCTTTGGACCCGAATACGAAAGAGGACTTGGCCTATTAATTGTGACCAAATACTACCAAGCTGCTCAAACAGCACAATTAGCTTTACTGAACACCACTCATAATATTCTGATGCAATGTTTCCCTAGAAAATTGTGCCTGCCATCCTTAAAGCAGTATTTAACCAAAAACTAAAAATGTAATATATTGCACCTTACCAATCATTAGATGCAGTGGCTGTATTAGTTTTGTATTTTTGGCTTTTTTCACCTTGTGTTCTGGCCCTACTCTGGATGAATGAGCACAGGAGGCACCTTTGGACAGCATCATTGGCAGTCTTGGGGTAGAGAAGTGTTAGATGGACTATCAGATTCAGAAATACTACAAAAATGAAGCCAAACTCCAGCAAATACTTTATAAGCAGGTACAGAAAACTGTTTTTTTCCTTGTGGGATAAAGGTTTTACATAAATGCTTGTAAATAAAAGTAGATCATTCTAAGAACCCCTGCCAGTGTTAAATGGTTTGTCTCTTCTCTGTAACTGATACATTCTGCTGGAGAGCGTGCTCTTTTGAAAAACAACAGACTTATTGGCCAGATCACCAGTTGAAAATAGAATAAAGAAAGCCAAAAATGAATGCAGACATCACATCTAAGAAATGGTAAGCTGCAATATAATAAATGTTTGCTTTTGTGTTTAATACCATTTTAACTGGTTGTCAACCTACTCAAGCTGCCCCTCCAAAAGGAATGAATTCAACCAGCCTGTTAGATAAACTCTTTTTGCCTACAAACTTCTTTTTGGATAATCCCCAATTGTCTGCATTTCTGACTCAATGGACTACACCTGGTGGGGATTGCACACTCTAACTACTATAAGACCCCTTTCACAGTGGGACGTTTTTTAGGTGCTTTAGCACTAAAAATTAGGCCTGTAAAGTGCCTGAAAAACTCCCCCTAATCCACCCCAGTGTGAAAGCCTGGGTGCTTCCACACTGGGGGCAGTGCTCTTGCAGGACAGAAAAAAAGTCCTGCAAGCAGCAACTTTGGGGTGGTGCAGAAGTGCAGTACACACTGCTCCTCCGCCTCCCCTACCCATTGAAATGAATGGGCAGCGCTTCAGAAGAGGTGTTCAGACGACACTTTTAACCCCTTATTAACCCTTGTTAAGGGGTTAAAGGCTCCTCGCTGCCGCCCAAATAACGGCGCCAAGGAGCCGATATAACAGCGGTAAAATGCCACTAAAACTAGCAGCGCTTTACCGCTGCCATCCCCGACGCCCCAGTGTAAAAGTGACCTAACCCATCTGCTGTCTCAAGGCATGATCCAGCCCTTTGGCAACCTGCAAGATTCTTTCAAGAAAATATTTTAATACTTACACATCAAACATTTTCTTTCCACTACTGATCATCACCAACATTATTTTTTCTTTAGCCCTATTTGAACAAAAATGCAGCACAGATTCAAAATATCCTGGGTGATCACTTATATATACTTGCAGTTTCTCTCCCCATATTCCCCCCTCCCATCTACCATATATGACTGGATGGGAACACATCTTGCATGGCTCTACCTTGACAACAGTCATCACAAATACAGTCCTCTGGACTCAAATTTACAGACTGATATATTCAGTTCTTATACTCCTTGTCAGAAATCCATATGAGGCACTCTTTAACCACTTAAGGACCGGAAGGATTTCCCCCTTTAGGACCAGAGCCCTTTTTGCGTTTCGGCGCTGCGTCGCTTTAACTGACAATTGCGCGGTCATGCAACGTTGTACCCAAATGAAATTTGCGTCTTTTTTTCCTACAAACAGAGCTTTCTTTTGGTGGTATTTGATCATCGCTGCCTCATTTCTGATCGCCGCTATAAACAAAAGCAGAGCGCCAATTTTGCAAAAAAACCCAAATTTCTTACTTTTTGCTAAAATACAAATCCAAAAAAAAAATACAAAAAAACATTTTTTTTCACCGTTTTTGGCCGATTTATATTCTTCCTCATATTTGCGATAAAAAAAATCGCAATCGGCATTTATTGATTGGTTTGTGCAAAAGTGGCCGCGTTTATGGATGATGAGAATTTATTTTTGGGGTTTTTATTTTTTTTTTATTAGTAATGGCGGCGATCTGGGATTTTTAGCGGTACTGCGATATTGCAGTGGACATGTCGGAACATTTTGACACTTTTTTGGGACCATTGGCATTTATACAGCGATCAGTGCTATAAAAATGCACTGATTACTGTGTAAATGCCATTGGCAGTGAAGGGGTTAACCTGCAGGGGGCGCTCTAAGGGTTAACTGTGTTCCCTGGGCGTGTTCTAACTGTGGGGGGACTGCCCTAGCAGGGGAAGGGAAGCGATCACAGCTTCCGTGTAGAGGAAGGCTGTGATCACAGCCCTTCCTCCTCTCACAGAACGGAGGTCCGTGTTTACTTACACGGACCTCCGTTCTTTCACTCCGGGGGGGGGGCATTGCGGGTAGCCAGCGGCAATCAAAGCCGCCGCACCCGCTCCCTGGCCCTCCCTGAACACAGTGAGCGTGCGGGCGCGCCTCCGGCGGCGCACGCACGATCACAGTGCGCGATCTCGCAGCCGCCGTCATATGACGGCGATTTGCGATATCGCACCATTTTGTCGCCGTCAAACTGCGGTTGGCGGTCGGCAAGTAGTTAAAGCAATAGTAAACCGCTGGCTTTTTTTTTTTTTAACCTGTAAGGCAATGTCATAATGTGATGGTATGCATTGCATACTAGCACATTATGTGAAACTTACCTTAGAACGAAGCCCTCCAGCGGCACGCTGTAACAGCTGAAGTTGCCTCCATCTTCACCCTGTCTTTCTTCTGGGTTTTGCGGGTTCCAGCTCTGTGACTGGATGGAGCCACGATGACGTCACTCCCACACATGCGTTTACGGCACAGGACTCTAAAGGAACGGCACTGTTATGTCTTTCCTTCAGAGTGCATGCACCGATGACATCACTGGCTGCATCTATAGTTAAAGCGGTAGTAAACCCATGCATTTAACAGGTTAAAAACCAGTCACATTTCCGGCATATGCCGGAAATTTAACACTCCCATTGGTTGTGCTCTAAACCATACTGTCAAACCATCCAATGGCTGGTGTCATAGCTGATCACATGTGCAGCATCATGGCAGTTGTAGATTAAACATAGGCCAAGATGGCAGCTTCCTTGGCTGAAAATGATAGGAGTGTTTACTACCACTTTAATACCTCTTAAACGGCGCACGTTTAGGAGATATTTATAGTACCTATAGGTAAGCCTTATTATAGGCTTACCTATAAGTAAAATTCATGCATGGGAGTTTACTCCCACGTAGGGTTGCCACATCGTCCCTTTAATCCAGGACACATATGAATTACACAGGGTCTGAGGCTAATTTAATGCAGATGAGGCACCAAGTGAGTTTAATTACCACCTTAATCAGCCACAGAACCTGTGTAATTCATGTGTGTCCTGGATTAAAGGGATGATGTGGCAACCCTACTCCCACGTTAATAAAAGACCAGCAGGTCTAAATTCAGCTCAATTCAAACTATTTACATATTTGTGTACGTATTTACCAAAGCTTGAGGAAACATAGCAAGAGCCTGTAAAACCTCAAGTGTCTGCCATCAAAAGACCAAACACAGATTCTTGAAGAAAAAAAAATGTTCTTTGCAAAGTCCTCCACAACCAAGTCAAGAACTCTAGATAAATTCAAATACACTTAAGAGCATTCAGTCAAGGAATGTTTACCTCAAAATCTTGTCATCTCTCTTAAGCCTCATACACACAATGTGATAGTTGTACGACTGCACGTCTAACTTTTCTCAAAATTGGCTGTCCATGATTTTGTCTAGTGCACTGACGTGAGTCAAGTTATTGTCCGACAAATGCGAATGTAGTGATGTGTTAGGAGCGTATAAAGAGGAAGTTCAGGTGAATGAATTGTGAATTACGGACGCAGGTTTGCACAACCGAACACTTACTGGATTCCGAGCATGCCTGTTTGCACTTCCAACTTTTGTTTGGCCAACTTCGGTACACACAAGCCGAAAATTGGCCAACACCTTGTTGCCAGACAAAAGCTTTCTAGTCTTCACATACAACTTCTGTTGGAATTGAAAATTGGCTGTCGAATGGTGCATACTAACAGTTGGATTATCGGATGACAGGCTGTCGTACAATCGTTTTTGGCCGATATTGTATCGTGTGTACGGGTAGGGTTGCCACCTCATCCCTTTAAATCCGAACACATATGAATTACACAAGTTCTGAGGCTAATTTAATGCAGATAAGGCACCAAGTGGGTTTAATTACCACCTTAATCAGCCATAGAACCTGTGTAATTCATATATGTTCGGGTTTAAAGGGTTGAGGTGGCAACTCTATTAACAGGCCTTAAGCCTGAACTCTCCTATCATCCTTTGGAAGATATAGACCTAAGCAATACCCTAATAGGCCCAACATCTTCATTCACTCATGCTCCTCATTTCTCCTGCACCCACTTGAACACACACACGCACACGCACGCACACACACAACCAAAGGTTCCATGTTATAACCCCCCTTCACTCTCCCTCTTTGCCTTTTCTCTCTTAATTTATCCCTATTCTTGAATCTCCCTCTCTCTTCCCTCTTTCCCACTATAACATCAACTTTCCAATTCATAAATTGCAGTACCTGCAAATCCTATCTGTACAAGCTACACCATGTCTTTCCACGGTTCAGCTCCTCAAGGTGAACCATTTCTGTTAAAGTGTTACTAAACCCAGAACCTGCATTCACTATATCTGGTCTGCCACAGTACACAAAACATGGAAATGCAATTATTTAATAAATATAAACTGACAAATACACTTGTTATCAGCAGTATATAGCAGTCCTGTGATTTCTATCAGTTCCTAGTAAAGTTTGTAGGAGTTTTCATTCACACCTGATCCTCTGTCTGGACAGTGCTGACTGGTCCTGTGCTGATCACATGCTCTCTCCCAAGAAAAAAAACCTCTCTAGCAATACACACCAAACTGGGCATGTGCAGCCCATCCCCTGGCTCTGTAAATATCGGGTTTTTTTTTTTTTTTTTTTTGAGACAGTGGTAGAAGTGGAGGATCAGAGAGACAGGATCAAACAGCTTTAAGAGGAAGTAAACTTCCTCTGCTGACTTTTACCTATAGGTAAGCCTATAATAAGGCTTACCTATAGGAAGTGAAAATATCTCCTAAACTTGTACCGTTTAGGAGATATTTACATTACATGCAGTCAGTGACATTACTGGTGCATGCGCTCTGAAGGATTGACCACGAGTGCCATTCCCACCAAGCATGCACGGGAGTGACGTTATCGTGGCTCAGGCCAATCACAGCCCCGGAGCCCACGAACCCAGAAGAAACTCCAGGGAAAGTGTCAGACGCCTCAGCAGTGTGTGGGCGTCGCTGCAACAGCTTTGTTCTAAGGTAAGTATTTCAGTGTTTGCAACCTCTTTTCACACAATGCAGAGGATTAATCCCTTAGGTTCCACAGTGAATATAACAAGCATGCTTTACTGATTTTATTGTTGTTGGTTTAGTAACACTTTAACATTTACCTGACCCAATACAGGGAAATTACAGCTTATAGATAGTTTCATACAAGCCAGGCACTAGTCAAACTCAGCCTGCTAAATACAGATTGCATCTTTTTGCTGTTAAAAGTGAAAAACTTTTTAATGAAAGTTTATTGACCAAAAAAAGAGGGGTTTTCTGTTTCTCATTTTAACTTTGCTCTTTTAGGCTAGATCTGTGCAGTGACTCATTCTTATGGGAGCCCTTCTACTGTTTTCTCCACTAACAATTCACTTCAGCCTATTTCCCAGTTTCTTCCAATTTAAGGTGTACTCAAATCATCTGCAGCCTCGTTTAATCCAAATGTCTGCTTGTATCACAAATCTTTACCAAAAGCAATCAAGTAAAATTTCGAGCACAACGCGATTAAAAAAACAGCACAAGGACATGCCACTGATGTTTGTCTTAACACACATATGCATTAAACTGTCTGAAAATGTTTAATCCTCTGTGATAATAACAAGCTTGGATTGTAATGGCTTCATTTGGTATTAATGTCGGTGTCACAAGTACTTTGTCTCCAAGTCTTTTCACAGCCACTTCATTCTGCAATAACAGGAATTTGTCATTAGGAGAAGGTTGCCTTATAATTGTGATTGCATTGTTAATCTTCTCCAAATGCATAGGTTACAAGTCCCAATTCTGCCCTCCTTTGCCTTGTGTGCAGACATGGAAACGTAATCTACGAGTTCACTTCCAAGGTCCCATATGGCTTGGCCTGCAGCACACTCAGACATGAAATCTTTTCATTTCGAAGCGTAATGTGACAGATGGATTGTGGCTGAAGCATCTTTGTAACTAAATTTTAAATTAATCTGATTTATTTCAAATACTCAGGACATGCATTTTACTTTCCCAGTGATGCTTCATGACAAATAATCAACTAATAGCAAAACATTTTCCTAACGGCATTAAACTAGATCTTACTAAAATTATTTTCCTATTTTCAGAAAACCGCATGGTAGCTATTGCTTTCTGTATAAATACTTATTTATATCAAAGATGTGCTAAAATATTGTAAATGAAAGTCATCACAATAGTTTTAAAGCATTCATACATAAAACAAATAAACGTTTAGAACAGTTTTGATCTAATTATCTTAACAGTAAGGATGTGATTGGCTTTTAATGTAGTGGCTAATATTAACCACTTCAGCCCCGGAAGGATTTACCCCTACAAATAGAGCTTTCTTTTGGTGGTATTTGATCACCTCTGAGGTTTTTATTTTTTGCGCTATAAACAAAAAAAGCAACAATTTTGAAAAAAAAAAAGTCCAAAAAAAAATATAAAAAAACCAAATGTATTCATCAGTTTAGGCTGATATATATTCTTCTACATATTTGTGGTATAAAGAATCGCAATAGGCATATATTGATTGGTTTAAGGCAAAAGTTGCCGCATTTACAAACTATGAGAATTCATTTATGGCATTTTTACTATTTTTTTTTTTACTAGTAATGGCGACAATCTGTGATTTTTTTTATCGGTACTGCGATATTGCAGCACACAGATCCGGACACTTTTGACACTTTTTTTGGGACCATTGACATTTATACAGCGATCAGAGCTAAAAATAGCCACTGATTACTGTGTAAATGTCACTGGCAGGGAAGGGGTTAACCTGCAGGGGACAATCAAGGGGTTAAATGTGTTCCCTCACTGTGTAATAAATGTGTGGGGGGCTGGCCTAGCAGGCGCATGACAGATCTAACTGATCCTGATGACAGGGATCAGTAGATCTCTGTCATGCCACCTGACAGAGCGGCAAATCACCTTGTTTACATCGGCGGTTCCCCAGTTTTCTTCTGTATCAGGGGATCGCAGGTTACCGGCTGACATTGAGTCGACCCGCGGCCACAATCAGAGACATGCAGCGGGCATTAAAGCTGTGCCTGCATGAATTGCCATTCATAAAAGGCGATTCGCGCTACACTGCCACTCTGCAGCAGTAAATGTACTCGAGCCAGTTGGGAACCGCTTAACCAGAAATTATTTTAAAAGAATTGCTTTAAATACATCTAAAGCCTTAGTTGGACACTCGTGCTTATCCATTCAACAATTGTATGATGGCCAGGCTCTTAAAATATTCCTAACTTTTCTTGAGCAATATATATAAAAAGCAGAGCTGTAATCTGATTTGCTTCACTAATGGGTCTGGTCAATTCAAGTTGTTGAAAGGTGTGGAATGACCACATTTCTTGTCTTGCTAATTGGACTGGATTGATGTTGAAATTACTAATTCTATAACCAATTTTCTCTGTAGACCATCAAATTTCCTTGCAACCAAGTACCTTCAACATTCTGAAATAAGTATATTGGATTATTTTTGCTTGTGGGTACAGTTGATTATTTACTACTAGAGTTGAGCAAACACCTGGAAGTTCGGGTTCTGCTGGTCCGTCCGAACTTCGGGACAAAGTCCGGGTCCGGGTCCGGACGGAACCCGAACGATCGCACGGACAACGAACCCCATTGAAATCAATGGGGACCCGAACTTTTAGGCACAAAAATGGCTGTAGGAAAGTCCTGGAAAGCCCCAGAGGGCTGCAAAAGGAAGTAAAATGGGGGTAAGGGTAGGGCAAGTGCCCTACAAAAAAATGGGGACAGGGAAATAACTGTAAATATTTTTAAAAAAATAAAAACATAAAAAAAGCAAAAATGGAGGTGAATGTGGATCATCTTCAAACTGTGTCTGAAAAGTATTAATTAACGGTAGAAGCCATATAACTGTTCTAAAATCATCTTCAAACTAGGGCAAGTGCCCTACAAATAAATGGGGATA
>BLSH010032353.1:401863-425397 GCA_018402905.1 Glandirana rugosa
CCCCCAAGACTCATTAAAAGATCGTTTTTTTACTACTTCCTCTCTTCACAGTCTTAACCGGCCCCACCGTTCCCTAATTAATGGTATTCATTCATTATATGTTTAATAATATATAACAAAAATTCCATTAAATGATATAAAAGTTTTTGACATGAGTTCGTCTACAGAATTGTCTGTTTAATGACTTCAAACTTCAATATTGAAGGTTGGTCATTAAAGTGTCATTTATACAATATTGTATATCGTATTATTATATAATGAATCGAAATCACAACTCGCTTGGGCCTGACATTGCAAGCCCAGGCATGGCTTGAAATCCCACAGGCACCGTGCCTGGGCCTGGGCCTGTAAAGACCGAACCCGAACGATTTTTGAAATGTCCGGGTCCGGGTCCGTGCCACGGACACCCTAAAGTTCGGTACGGACCCGAACGTTACAGTCCGGGTTCGCTCAACACTAAAGCTAAGTAATATATTATTATGCTATATGTTATAACATATTTACTGTGAAATTACTGGTTGGAAGTTATAACTTCAAACTTCAGTAATTTGTCTGTTAAGACATCTGCTTGAGTACAGTTTTTGAAAATATAGTAAATTACCTTAAAAACAATATATAATAATTTGTATATTACTTACTTATGGTAATTAATCCCTTGCCACCCCGGCCAATTCTGACACTTCTCTCCTTCATCATTTTTTTGCTAGAAAATTACTCAGAACCCCCAAACATTATATATTATAAATATATATTGTTTTGGCAGACATCCTAGGGAATAAAATGGCGGTCGTTGCAACTCTTTATGTTACACGGTATTTGTGGATCAGTTTTTCAAACACATTTTTTTGGGGAAAAAACTGTTTCATGAATAAAAAAAACACTAAAGTTAGCCCGATTTTTTTTTTTTTTGTATAATGTGAAAGATGATGTTACGCCAAGTAAATAGATACCTAACATGTCACACTTTAAAACTGCACACACTTGTGGAATGGCGCCAAACCTCAGTACCTTAAAATCTCCATAGGCGATGCTTTAAAAATGTTTACAGGTTACGAGTTACAGAGGAGGTCTAGTGCTAGAATTAGTGCTCATGCTCTAATGTTCACGGCGTATGTAACCTGCGTGTATCTGGCTCTGATACTAGCCACTGACCTCACCACACGTCCCTAGATTGTACCACTGTACAGCCATAGCAAAGTCAGCACCCAACAGCATGTGACACACTTTGACAGCCATAGAGCACCTGCTGTGATGTGTGAATGATTATCCTAAGGCCTCATGCACCCAGGATGCCTTAAAAATGCCCCTCCTCTTGGCAGCAGCCTTTTGCCATAAAAAACGCCTGATGCTTGTAAAAGTGTCTAACGCTTTTACAAGCATTTAAGCTCATTTACAAATGTCAAGCACTTGGGTGTTCATTTGATTGGCCAAAATAATAAGTTATTCTAGTCACTGAAAGGAATTATCGCTCAATCGCTAAATGCGTTTAGGAGCATTTACATGTGTCAAACAGTTTTTGGGTCAAAACACTGCTGCTCCTAGACGCACTGGCTCTGTTTTTTTTTTTTTTTCCTGCTTGTAAAAGCCCCTGCCATTAAGAGATTCTAAAATTCTATGTGTGCATAAACACATAGGATAACATGGAGGGGGGTTTGGAACAGTAAAAAAAATGTATGCATGAGGCCTAAAGATCACAAGGCACTGTGAGATGCTACTGTGCTCTTGTGTTGGGGAGGGGTAAAAACGCACAGCTGAGCTGCATTTTTACAGCTCCTAACCACTCCCATTTATCCACAGCGTTTTGTATCAGAGCTGAGACCATCTTTTTAAACACATACACACATTTCTGGCTGGGGTCAATAGCCAGGAGTGTGTGCATATTTGTAAAAGCAACTGTCAGGTTTGATGCAAAAGTGATAGGAGCAGTTCTGAAGGCACTGTTCATTTCCACAACTGTTGCACCGTATCCCCCCCCCTTGACTTTGAGGGGGCTAGGGTGGAGCTGAGGGTGGGGTCAAAGGGGGCTCCATCAGGTAGGCTGTACGGGGCCCTATGATTTCTAACAAACAAAAAAATATATAACACCTGGTCTTATATCTCATGTTACTTCTTGTAAAATGTAAAATAAACAATAACTTGATAAAGTAGAGAAATTTGAAATCTGTCATTTCCTCTGCAGCAATAGCAAGGACAGATCTCCTGTGTGTGCAGTTCCTGAAGGTGGGCAGGCTTCCCTATGGACTATTTTTTTTTATTAACATCAAAAATTAAATATAATATTTGAATTCAGTTTTGTGCCTTTATTTTTTTATTTTGAAGAAAACATTTTTTCAACATATATTTTTTTTTTTGCTTATTTTTTTTGATAGAGCTGAGAAGTGTTACAAAGTTTGTCAGATTTTTATTGACATTTGTATCCCTGTTGGGGATATTTCCCCTCATTGCTGTCAAGATGGGAAACGATTGGAAAGTGTTCCAACAGGCACACAGACAAAAACAAAAGCAAAGTTTTAGTAAAGAGAGGAAGGGTTAGCAATTTGAAAAGCAGGATTCCTGCCTGGAGGAATTAAAGAGGACACAGTGTTTAGACTCAGGCAGGGGATGGTGGTCCAGACTATCTGTGTCAGGTCCCATAGGACCTATACTGCAAGCCACCCTGAAGCTGTTAGCAGATTGGCAAAGCCCGCAGGACCACTGTGTTTATGATTCGCCAAGTAGGCAAGTTAGGGATTTCCAACTGCTGAACCAAACAGGGTTAAATGCCATCTGTGACCACATCACTGTTAGGCCTCATACACACGGGCGTTTTTTACAGCCACGTTTTTAGCGTTTTTTTACAACTCTCCATGTTAGTCAATGACCCCATAAAAACGCTGATGTTTTTGAGCTGTAGAGGGCGTCTGCGTTAGTGAGCTGAAAGTAGAACCCACGGCCAGCACGTCCCGAGGCTGTAACGTTTTGGCGTTTTTGACGCCGAGCCGGCAAAACACTTACTAACGCGCATTAACGCAGTACCGGCGTTAACCGGCATTTTTGATGCCAGCGTTTTCAGGTTAAAAAATAGCAGAGGAATGTTGCCTATTGACGCCGACGCTCACTAATGCGCATTAATGCTCATTAATGCCAATGCAAAACGCCAAAAAAAAGCAGATTTTTCCCTGACCTTGGCCCCAACGCTTTGCCTATTTTTTTTAATACGCCCGTGTGTATGAGGTCTAAGGGCCGGTTCACACTTACGCGGTGCGAAGCGGCGCTCGAGGCGATCTCAAAGCGGCTTGCGAGGAGACTTCTATCATAGAAGTCAATGCAAGCCGCCTGAGATCGCCCTGAAAATAGTGCAGGGACCATTTTTCTAAGGCGGAGCGAAGAGATTCGCTCCTATTAGAACGGTTCCATTTGCACAGCATTGAGGCGAATTGTCAGGTGACTCAAGTCACGCAGCGCAAGTGTGAACCAGCCCTAAGGCAGCAGGGAGCCCCTGGGCAAATATAATTGAGGATTGTGGTGCAGCTGAGGAGATAGCAGGAAGGTTGAGTGGGTGTTTATGCACCCTAGTAAGTGAAACATGCGTGTGCAGTGTGGCGACCAAAAAAGAGATTGGTGCCATGTTAAAATCAGAAATGGCGCAGTGATATCTCCTGCTACCTGCCTACAATCAGTGTTAAGCCCTGCAGGGACAAACCACAGCACAGTAACAATCACAACACCAGTCTGCCTCAACAAAAGGGCAAAGTCATGAATTATATCAGTGGTGGTCCAGAGGACACCCTGGCCCCCACAAGGTAAACAAGCTGGAAAGTGCCAGCAGGGTACAAGCCTCATCTAGACAGACATCTCTCTCCTTGTAGGCATATTCCTTACACTTACAGGACAGGGTTCTATCAGATAAGTCAGTGCAACTCACATGTTAAATGAACCATTTCAGCAGAACCCAGTGCCTGCAGGTCACATTATATTATAATAAAAAAAAAAGGTGCAGCACAAAAAAAAAAAAAAAAAAAACCTAAATATATATAAAAAATAAAATGTGGTGCAAGTAAGAATTCATAATACACTAAATAATCTGTTGATACCAAACATATACAGTATCTCACAAAAGTGAGTACACCCCTCACATTTTTGTAAATATTTTATTTTAACTTATCATGTGACAACACTGAAGCGATGACACTTTGCTACAATGTAAAGTAGTGAGTGTACAGCTTGTATAACAGTGTAAATTTGCTGTCCCCTCAAAATAACTCACTTTACAGTCATGAATGTCTAAACCGCTGGCAACAAAAGTGAGTTCACCCCTAAGTGATTGGGTCTAATTAGCTATTTTCCCTCCCCAGTGTTATGTGACTCGTTAGTGTTACAAGGTCTCAGGTGTGAATGGGGAGCAGGTGTGTTAAATTTGGTGTTATCACTCTCTATCATCATGTTTTTGGGGTGTTTGATATGTGCAAAGAGAGATCACACAAATACTTAAAAATATAACATGTATTACAAGTAATGACAGATACAGATAATGATAAAGAATATATCAAGAATACTTAACTAAAGGTGCTTGTTTCCCTCACCATGGAGTCGCTTACATGGCACAGGGGATTAGGACCAGACACATGCCTCATAGCTGCTCTGGGTGAGACTAACTCATACTAGTTTGGGCTGTGGCATTAAACTTGTGTATAAAGAAAAAGACCACCCCAGCCAACACCCTGGTAAACAACTATATGACCTTCACATTCCTGAGGAGAGGGGGCCAGCTTGTCCATATAAGGCAGTTCAAATGACAATAAGTTGCAAGGTAACCAGGATATTAGAGGCTATAATAGATATTTGTGAGGCCAACCTTACTAAGGAATATGAAATATGCAATTTCTCCAGCACACTCTCACTCTCTCATACTGGTCACTGAAAGTTCAACATGGCACCTCATGGCAAAGAACTCTCTGAGGATCTGAAAAAAAAGAATTGTTGGTCTATATAAAGATGGCCTAGGCTATAAGAAGATTGCCCCTGAAACTGAGCTGCAGCATGGTGGCCAAGACCATACAGTAGTTTAACAGGACAAGTTCCACTCAGAACAGGCCTCGCCATGGCCGACCAAAGAAGTTGAGTGCACATGCTCAGCATCATATCCAGAAGTTGTCTTTGGGAAATAGACACATGAGTGCTGCCAGCACTGCTGCAGATCTTGAAGGGGTGGGGAGTCAGTCTGTCAGTGCTCAGACCATACGCTGCACACTGCATCAAATTGGTCAGCATTGCTGTTGTCCCAGAAGGAAGCCTCTTCTAAAGATGATGCACAAGAAAGCCCGCAAACAGTTTGCTGAAGACAAGCAGACTAAGGACATGGATTACTGGACCCATATCCTGTGGTCTGATGAGACCAATATAAACTTATTTGGTTCAGATGGTGTTAAGTGTGTGTGGTGGCAAACAGGTGAGGAGTACGGAGTACAAAGACAAGTGCTGCTGGCACTGGGGAGCTACAGTTCATTGAAGGAACCATGAATGCCAACATGTACTGTGACATACTGAAGCAGAGCATGATCCCCTACCTATGGAGACTGGTCCACAGGTAGTATTCCAACATGATAATGACCCCAAACACACCTCTAGGATGACCACTGCCTTGCTAAAGAAGCTGAGGGTAAAGGTGATGGGCTGGCCAAGCATGTCTCCAGACCGAAACCCTATTGAGCATCTGTGGGGCATCCTCAAACGGAAGGTGGAGGAGCGCAAGCTCTCTAACATCCACCAGCTCCCTGATGTCATCATGGAGGAGTGGAAGAGGACTACAGTGGCAACCTGTAAAGCTCTGGTGAACTCCATGCCCAAGAGGGTTAAGGCAGTGCTGGAAAATAATGGTGGCCACACAAAATATTGACACTTTGGGCTCAATTTGGACATCACTTAGGGGTGTACACACTTTTGTTGCCAGTGGTTTAGACATTAATGTCTGTGTCCGATATCTTTTGATTCTAAATTGGACAATATAATCACGACCTCTACAGGTACCCAACATTAAGAAATTTACCTATTTCCCTTACACTACCCCTTCTCTGCCGACGAGGAGCTTTGGCCCACTGGTTTGCTCCCCCTGGTGTGAGTGAGTATGTTGGTAAGCGGATCATTTTTTACTTTCCCCAAGTTGTATACATCACATGCATTTTTGGATATGGTTAATATATACAGTTAGGGTAATTGTTATATTGCTACATTGTATGACCCTCCTCTTTATCGCCTTAGACATCTCTCCTGAAGAAGCGGTTTCATGCCCGCGAAACATGTAGAGAATTCTAGATGTCCTTGGCTCAACTCCTCAACCACCTTGTTTCACCTCTGGGTGTTTGTCTATCCTCCCATGTGGGAGAAATAGGTTTAACTGGTGACAAATTTTTTTTTTATGTATTGATGTTCTTTTGATAAACAATATTTTATGTTTGTATAAATAAACTTGACAATTTTAATTATGATGTAAAGTTTGTTTAACTCAACACAGTGGTACCATGATAGTCCGATCCCCTGGGAATATTTTGTCCAATTGGACAGTGTGAGTGTGGTTTGGGGACCACAAATTAGTCACACACCCTCTTTCCACTATTCGATTTTCGGATGAGGCACCCCCAGTATCTACTTATATCCGTTAGGATGACTCATCTCATGAGGTACTCAATATATTAATGTCTGTGTGATGAGTTATTTTGAGGGGACAGCAAATGTATAATGTTATACAAACTGTACACTCACTACTTTACATTGTAGCAAAGTGTCATTTCTTCAGTGTTGTCACATTAAAATATAAAATATTTACAAAAATGTGAGGAGTGTACTCATTTTTGTCACATACTGTAAGTGTAATATGATAGAGAACTGCAAACATATGCATAGCACCGTTTAAAATGTGTGTTAGAATTAGAGCAGGCAAACTACAGGGTGGGCCATTTATATGGATACACCTTAATAAAATGGGAATGGTTGGTGATATTAACTTCCTGTTTGTGGCACATTAGTATATGTGAGGGGGGAAACTTTTCAAGATGGATGGTGACCATGGCGGCCATTTTGAATCCAACTTTTGTTTTTTCAATAGGAAGAGGGTCATGTGACACATCAAACTTATTGGGAATTTCACAAGAAAAACAATGATGTGCTTGGTTTTAACGTAACTTTATTCTTTCATGCGTTATTTACAAGTTTCTGACCACTTATAAAATGTGTTCAATGTGCTGCACATTGTGTTGGATTGTCAATGCAACCCTCTTCTCCCTCTCTTCACACACTGATAGCAACACCATAGGAGAAATGCTAGCACAGGCTTCCAGTGTCCGTAGTTTCAGGTGCTGCACATCTCATATCTTCACAGCATAGCCAATTGCCTTCAGATGACCCCAAAGATGAAAGTCTAAGGGGGTCAGATCGGGAGACCTTGGGGGCCATTCAACTGGCCCACGATGACCAATCCACTTTTCAGCAAACTGTTCATCTAGGAATGCTCGGACCTGACACCCATAATGTGGTGGTGCACCATCTTGCTGGAACTATGATGTCGGTGATAGGGAATTGCTGGCCATCAAGTCGGCTTTGGAGGAATGGCGGTACCTCCTGGAAGGAGCAGCTCACCCGGTATTGGTTTTTACTGACCATAAAAACCATAAAAAAACATATGCTGTGAAGATACGAGATGTGCAGCACCTGAAACTACGGATACTGGAAGCCTGTGCTAGCATTTCTCCTGCGGTGTTGCTATCAGTGTGTGAAGAGTAGGAGAAGAGGGATGCATTGACAATCCAACACAATGTGCAGCACATTGAACACATTTTATAAGTGGTCAGAAAGTTGTAAATAACGCATGAAAGAATAAAGTTACGTTAAAACCAAGCACACCATTGTTTTTCTTGTGAAATTCCCAATAAGTCTGAAGTGTCACATGACCCTCTTCCTATTGAAAAAACAAAAGTTGGATTCAAAATGGCCGACTTCAAAATGGCCACCATGGTCACCACCCATCTTGAAAAGTTTCCCCCCTCACATGTACTAATGTGCCACAAACAGGAAGTTAATATCACCAACCATTCCCATTTTATTAAGGTGTATCCATATAAATGGCCCACCCTGTATACTCTAACACTGTAAACCTATGAGTCTTAGTTGGATCAGGGTTCATGGGAGTTCAGGACAGGATGACACATCCTGGCATCTCTTTGGTGCCTTCCCCTGGTTTGGAAAGTTGGAGAACCTTCTAGAATTAAAGGGAGGGGGTTAGGAGGAGCTGGCATGCATATTTATTAGGCCTCAGCCAAACCCCAGTAGTGGGCTGGCAGAGGGGCAAAGAATACCTCAAAAATAGACATGGGCAATGCCAGCAGGACAGTCGGGAGGAATATGGAGATGCAGTGTTGAGGAGGCTGTTGGTGGCCCTGAGGGGTACCCCCTAGTCTGGGGTGGGTGACCTGCCTTGGTCCGGGGCTTGGGTACTGGAGAGATCCTGCCAAAGACACAAGGAGGCACAGGAGCAAGGAGAGGACAGAGTGAGTAGATCAACACTGTTGGGGAATAACAAAGGGGGGTCTGCCACATGTAGCCAGTCTCCCTTGAAGACAGCGGTGGGCTTAAGTCTTTTACCTTTTCCCTGAAGGTCAGTCAGAAGGGCTGGTAAGGTCAGTCAGGTGGACTGGTGAAAGAGGCAGCTGCAGCCAGGTTGGCTGGCGTTGACTGAAGAGGTGGTGCTGGGAGCAGTGACCACAAAAAGGAAGCAGAGGGGAAAGCTAAATGCTGGGTGACTCCACATGTGCTACTGTTAAGGGACTGTGTGTTCTTGCTGAACTGACAAGGAGACTGCCAAGTTCCCCTAAGAGTGTGCCAGCAGAATCTGAGCAAAAGAGAGGCCAAGAGAGTGCATGATGAAAGTGAAAAGTAGTTGTATATAGAAAGTTGCCCCTGAAATTTCCTGAAGTCAAGTGGGCATACCATAACTTCCCATCCCTATCCATGTTGTTAACTCCCTGTGACAGGAAGCCAGGAAAATATATGGGTTGTGTCCAGGATGGGAAATATATTTGTCCCATGTTTAAGCTGTACAATGAGGGTTAATGAGCTCAGGTATAACAGATAAAGCACTCAGGGCTCTATAAAACTCCCTGGTTGCTTCAACAAGGGACTCCACACTGAAACCAGATCTCTGTGCATGGCAGACTGGGGAGCATCAATCTCTGAATGGTGAGATTAAGTCTGGGTGACTAAAAGCCTCTGTCTATTTCTCTGTGACTGCCAAGTCTCTGGTCAGTGGAAGGCTGTGGCAGAACAAGTAGTCCGATTCCTGTGTCTTTGTAGTTGGACACCCAAAGTGGCAACGGTTTATTTTCTGTTTTGTTTTATTTATCTGTTTTGATGCCTGCACTTTGTAACCACAGACATGTAAATAAACCACAGTTTTTGCTTTCACATAGATCCAGCTGCCGTGTCTACTTTACTGTGCTGTGATCCATCCAAGGGGTCCTAAGCTAATCCCCTACACCCCTAATAAACAACAAAACCGAAGCTGTGGACTGTTTTCTGACACTGTGTGCTTGTGAAGATTCTGTGTGCCTGGCTGTGCAGGAGTGGAGGATCCCTTTCATCTGCAGCTCCTACATGGGATGTGCTACATGTGTAAGCAGGTGGAGTTAGCTAGCTGGTCGCTAGATGGTTCTGCTCTCATTATAGTATGGTAATGGGGAAAGTTATAAGCAACTGATAGCTCCCCTTTTTGAGAAGTCCCTGCTTAGTGATGTAATGGGTGTAGTCAGTATCCATTTAGAAGCCAGGTCGGGGGGAGCCTAGTTGCAGCTGGGGCATGGGAGCCAAGTAACCCACACCTATGCAGATGTAGCCAGCACAGCAAAGGCCCTGCTCAGGGCAGAAGTCCCAGGAGAAATATACCGAGTTTAGTAGCAGCTGCAGCACTCCTACATCTGGAACAACTAGAGGAGTGTTGTGAGCTGAGTGGCTAAAGCCTAATGAGCACGTCAGAGCCCTCTGAGTTAGTACTAATGGCTCTGGGATCAGGGGAAAGTAAATTCAGGGAGCATACCCAGCTGGGTAGAGCTATGGAGTGGATCCTGAAAGGCGAGACCGGTATACCATAGAAGGAGCCTTGTTAATCTTGGCTGACAGAGCAGGATGCATCTGCTTGAAATGGTATACAGGAAAATTGGTCTCAACATTATAGTGCTTCCAAAGAGAGATTGACTAAGAGAGCTGAATAATGGGCTGCTTTCACATAATGACTGCTATGGTATGTCTACCATATGTGTGTGATTGGCAAGGTAATGCCAAGCAACCCTGGGTAGTATGTATATGTGATGTGGTTTGTTAATACCATCTTCTGAAGAACTCTGGTAAAGTGGGGAAACTATCTTTTTTGTGGACATTCCTGTGTTTGAATATAAAGGCTAATGGCCAAGGATGATGTGGGAAGACCTCTGCCAGGGAGCTAGGAAGCAATATGGCAGAGTAAGAGGGCTATGCACAGGTGGGTTGTTGTTCTATCCTAGAAGAAGCGGTGTAGAGACTTGCACCTGTTGGCACCAACACCCAGCCACTCAGAAGCCCTCTTACACACGTAATCATAAAACATGATTACATAAATACTGTGATCTTTGGGGGTTGTTTAGCTTTAGTGTAGAGCTTACCAGTGAGCTGAGACATGCCAGATATGCCGGGCTTGTTGACCCACTTTTATTAAACAAAATAAATAAACAGTCCATGCAGAATTCCCACACAGGGGTTTCAACTTCACCCAAAAATAATGTAAATAAAAAATACCAAGCCACCTGACTCTCTTTAGCAGCAGCACCACTGCTCAGACTTTGTGCCTTGGTCCTTCTGACCGTGTCACACAGCATCCCTGTGTCACTGTATCAATGATGTGCCTCCGTCAGCTCTTTACTTCACAGCTTCCCTGCTGCTCCAGTCCACAGGCTTTGGTCCTCTGTCTGCTCTATCAGACTGTCCCGTGCAGACATCCACGCTTCTCCATTGCATGTCTGTACTCTTCAGGAGGGTGGAGCCCAGAACCCTGGTCCTGACTCTGCTTTTAGCCCAAGACCCACAATCAAACTACTGGCTGTTCCCATAACCCAGATTGGAAATTTCCTCCCACCCATATCGCTGCAAAATCTCCAGTCCCCCAACTGGACTTTACCAACCACAGAGTCAACTGAAACACAGTTTCCTCCAAAATTACACAATCATCCTGGAGCCCTTCAACCTGCCTGGTTGAAAATCCTGGGCAACATACCCAATTAAAGCTCACAATACATTAACATTGTGTAAGTTGAAATTCATGAAAAACTGTAACAAATCACAGTGTGCATACAGAAATTAATGTCTATGAGGAGAAAGCATTCAAAATAGATGTGGATCAACCATATACACAGCAATTTGTGAACAATCACTATGTGCTTGAAAAAAAAAATCTGAAAAGGAGTTTGTGAGGTTTCCAATGTGTAGATAAACAGTGCTATTCCCAGTTTTCATAAATCCTGATCACATAAAACTGCAGTAAAAGCAAATCCAGTCCTCGCTGGCGGGTGCTGTGTATGATGACGTCACATCAGGCACCACCTACACATTTTATTTTTATCAACCTAGAAGTAAATAGTATCACAGTGTGACATAAAATATTGCAACAACCACCATTTTATTCTCTAGGGTCTCTGTAAAAAAATGATATAATGATATAATGTTTGGGGGTTCGTGTAATTTTCTAACAGAAAATACTGGATTTTTACTTGTAAGCCACGAATGTCAGAAAAGGTTTAGTCTTTAAATGGTTAAACTTTCCTCATACAGCACAGAGATAATTCCTTTGATAAAAGAAGGAGAAGATACATTGTTGTTCATTTTTTTCTTCCTAACTATAAACAAATATGCCGGGCAGCCTGCCAAGTTTAACAGCTGTTAAGTTAAGCAGAGAACGTCTCTCTCTCTCACTGAATCGGAGACGCTGTGTTTTAATATAGCGAAAGAGAGAAGGAACGGCTGTCACTCACAAGGACTTGATTTCTGGTCGCAATGGCGACCTAGCACCCGGGGATTGTCGAGGCCTGACCTAAACAGTTGCTATAATAATAAAAGTCATAAAAAATATAAGCTAATGTAGGTCCTCAAATTTAGTTCATCAGGCTACAGCGGTGCTATTCCGTGTATAATACACAGGCAGAGCCAATTGACCTGAGATGAAAACACACCATGAATATTGTTCAAGTGATTGGATGGCAGTGTCCTGAAAATCCGTCCAGTGTAAAATCCTCCAAATCAATAAAAACTCAGGTCACAGTTCATCTAAAGGTTCATGCAGATGAATGGGGAGACTACCTTCACCACACCTCGTGATCCTGCTCCCATAAGAACTGCACTCACCAGAAATATATCAATAGACCACCTTTGTATACAAAAACTATCTACAAATAACAGAAAGCCTACTGAGAGGGGGTTATAGACCTCCAGTAGAGCAACATTGAAAGAAATGAAACTTTTCTTTTTCTTTCACATGCCAGCCCTGTCAGTGAGGGGATATGATCTCACTGCAGGAGCAGAAGCAAAGAAAGTCTATGTAGGAGTTCTTCTTTAAGGTTCCTGGTGGGAAGATCCCTTCCCCGAACAAACAGTCCTTAAAGTAGTTGAAAACAGGAACAAACCTCACCCCAGTGTCCTAGCAGTGAAACAGTCTCCTCCACTGGGCACAGGGTGGCAGGCTAGTTTGTCCTGCAATAGTCAGAAACAGAAGGAATCATGCTGCTCCATCCAGCAGTCTTTGATGGCAGTCTATGTGGCACTTTCAACTTCACACATAGTACCCAGGGTCTGGCAACGTTCTTCGGCCCCCTCCCGTTGTATCTGTGTAGAAAAAGTGACTCTGGGTCCACCGACACACTTTCACAATCAGCACTGGGCCCACAATTCACTTTCCAGCCCTCTCAATGGCTTTGGGTAGATAGTCCCAAATAAGGCCATCCTCCCACTCTAGCCAGGAGTCCTCCACAATGTCAATTATTTGGGGTGAGACATAAGGAAAGTCCAGGCCCCACTCCAGGGCTACCCTCCGCTGTATCTCCCGCTGAAACCTGGAAAATCTTTGCAAGTCCCTTGCATTTCCTTTCCCTGGGAGAATCTCAGTTTCAGGTGACCTCACCACCACTTGCTAGTAATTTGGTGCCCTGGTCTGGGTTGTCAATGGCCTGCGATGAAATAACTGATTTACTTGAGTTCCTTCAGGGGGTCTGGATGACAAACTGGGTGTTGGTTCTCTCCCTTTTACTTGGGCTCCTGGAGCACTAATCCCTCAGATTTCCCACTCTGCCCTTTCTAGGGACCTGAACTCACACTGCAGTCTGGGGGATCCCAGGTCTAAGGCCTGCTCCTCACCTTCCCCGTCCAGCTCACCTGAGGAGACTCCTCTCTCTGGCAGCGGCTCCTTCCGGACAGGTATGGGAAGGGTTTGCAAGCTGACTGGCACATCAGGGATTTTAGCTGGTCCTGGCCGTACAGTATTCAGTGGTCCCTAGCCAGGTCATAGGCCTCCACTGTTTCTTCCTTCTTGTCCTCTATCTTCGCAGAGGAGTCACCAGGCTGCAACTCTACCCTGCCTTGGAGTGATTCCTTGAAGCCCGCTCCAACCTTCCGGGACTTCTGCTGCTGTGGATGACACATTCCTGATTGCAGGTCCACGGTGTAGTAGCATGGCTCCTGCAGCACCAACACCAGCCGAGTCAACGGTTCATTATAATGGCTGCACTGGGCCCATGCAGTGACCTCTGCAGTTGGGATCCAACAGTCAGGACAGATCAGGCACAACCGCTCTGTCCCTCCAATGAATCCGAGGGTGAGTCCCCCACGAGGCTACACTTGGACCCCAGTATCCACCAAAGTCCCCTCCAGCTTTTCCGGCAGCCATGCCAGCGAAGGCAACAAATGACCACCTTCCGCCATCTTCCTCTGTCACGTGGCATCTGCTAGAGGTTGCAAGTGCTGAAGCTCTTCCAGGGCGTGGCGCCGCCCACACGCTACCAGACGAGCTGGTGCCAAAAGTCCTGATAAGCAGGCCTGCAAGATGTCACATAGCTGTAACCCCTTGTGATCTGGATGCAACTTTGCAGGCATGCGGACATTGGCAGAACTTGTCCAGACATGTTGGCTTTGCCAGTGGTTGCCGGTAGCGACAGTAATTAATAGTAGCCACTGTTTTGCTGGAAAATCTACTTGTAACACACTCTCTCCCTTTAACAATAAGAACAGTCCCAGGTATACTTTATTGTAAGCAGGAGTTGGAGCAAAAAGTTCAAGATGCCCAACTTTTGCAGAGTGCTGGGCATATTTGTAATCCAGTGGGTAATGTCCAGCTGTAGCATGGCGCAGGACATATTTGTAATCCATGGGTGCGATCGTCCCGCGTGGTTGCCAATGGTGACAGCACATGGTAACAAAGTCACTGAATTGCAGGATGATGTAAGTGTTTGCCCCAGTGCCGGCTGCAGCCACTGGGCAGGCAAGAGCGGCAATTGGCAACTGCTCTCACCGGTTGCTACGGGCAACTTGTAAAGCTTTACTGTTTAGCTGGCAAACACACAAATCCTTGTCCCAAACTTTGGTCCCTTTTAGCAATAAAACAATTACAGTTCCTGGCTCGGTTCTTTTTCATTTGCTTGAGGCAACGACAGGCAGCCTTGCAGGTATCCCATACGAGCCCCCAAATGTATCCATGTGCTATCCCTAAGAGTGGCTGATAGTTGTGGTCCACCTGCCCTCTGCCCTCAATCACACGAATTCCATACATCCAAAGTCACTGAACAGGCCAGTACTTTGTTTTGTTGTTTTATTTAGGGGATTGAACTTGGATAGGGGTTAGGGATGACTGTGGGATGTCCAAGGATTGAACATGAGATAACTCTATATACACCTCCGGTATATACACCTCTTCTCCTCCAGCACTCTACTTGCTGACCGTTACACCTGTTCTCCTGGTCCGAATGGAAATTTGTCAGACCTCCATAACACTTCTTCACCACAGCTAGCACACGGTGAGGCTTGCTGCAGCCACAGGCAAGGCTTCAGATCTACCTTTTGGGGGTAAGAGTCGCAGGTTTCCTTCACTGAAACTGTGATATCTCTTTAGTGTAGCAGAGTACATTGGTGCTAGCTGGGCCTTTGGATGAACTACAACTCCCAGCCCATCCATCCTCTAGACCCATCTGGTCTGTCCTGCGGCCTAATGGCTTTCCTTCCGCTTGGTTGGCTTCTAACCGCTTCCACAGACTGCTCTCTCTACTCCCAGACCATCCCAGCATTTTCGCCCAACTCTCAGGGGCTGCCACTCACCGATTATAAGGTTAATTCTTTAAAGAGTCTCCTTCTGTGTAGACCTCAGCTGCTCTCCTGCTTCTCCTGTGCCACTCCAGGAGCCGACTCCCACTCCTAGCTGCACCAAACCCCCAGGCCTCAGGTTTACCCCCCCACCCCAGACAGGGGGATCCCCTCCCTGGCGAGGCCTGATCCGCAGCTCCTGACTACATCCTCAATCTTCCACCTGAACTCTCCTGACACCTGCTGGCAGATTGCTGTTTTTAAGGAGGCCTGCCCCCTGCCAATCCAGCTGCTGGATTGGTCAGAGCTCCTTGTCATACATCAGGAAGTGACACCTCCTCATCCATCCCCCTTCTAGAGCTTTCCCAGCTCAAGGGGAGGAATGTCCAAGGAGTGTACCTTCCCTCCATCTCCAGCCCCTCCCCTGAGCCACCCCTAGCCCAGATCAAAATATTCAGGCCTGCACCTATAGTCATGCCTGACTAGATTTTTCCTTTCCTACCAAAAATCGACAAAAGTAAAAGCACCTATACTATGGGGGCGCTACATGTAGTTTAATTTTTTAGCGCTCTCACTTTTTATTTTACTGTGTATATATACAGTATGCTTGATAACAATAAACTTTTGTGTCAGTTGCTTAGCTAGATTTATGATCGGTAACCTAAGCACAGATTTTTTTGGTTTTGTTTTAGCATTAGGTCATATTACACGTTGCCCCATTTCTTCCTCACAGCAGGGTCCAGGTACAGCCCCAGTGGCTATGCCGAGAATAAACTCTGCAGCAACTGTAGAAGTGTGAAGGAAAAAAAGGATCTTGATAAAAGTATTAAAAGTCAAAGGAAAGAGTTTGCTTCTCACTGGGGATGTCTTTTTTCCTAGGACACTAGCAAAAACCTGAGTCTTACTGGGAATGGGAGGATTTTTACTAGGTTATCTTGCAGCTTTTTTTGACAGTGTCCAATCTGTTGAAGGCAGCAATATAACTCAGTGTTTTACAATTACTTTACCCTGTGCCCCTAAATGAATGCTTAAGAAAGATTTTCATTGCTGTCCATGTCTTCCTGTTTTAGTGACTACAGAGCCTCTCTTTTTTAACATGATCATCACAGGGATGGGAAGTGTGGGAAACCTCCCCAATGGGATCAAATAGAATAATAAATACATGTGATAAATTGTACATTTTCCTTGCACATCCTTCCTGAGGACTGGTGATCAGAACTGGATGGGCTACTGAAGATGTGATAGAGCCAGAATTTGGTAAAGTGGCAGGACTACAGTTTTATCTCTTGAGTAAATACTAGGGATGCACCGAAATTTCGGCAGCTGAAAACTATCTGCATTTTTGGCCAAAATCTGTGTTTTTTTTCGGCCAAAATCTGTGTTTTGGCTGAAACAAAAGAATGGTCTGATACCGAAAAGGGGGCAGGTACCGTCCATTGCAAGGTATGTGTGCATCTCATACCCGCAATGATGTAGGAGATGAGAAGATTCACAAAAGAGGCTGCTTGTAGGAGTCACTCTGTGCATGAAATTGTGACCTAATTACACTGGAATGCAGAGAATGCAGAGAGAGCTGTCAGATCTTCAACTTGATGTCGGGAGGTGGGTGGGACTCGGGTGTTAGCTGTGCAGTCCCGGATACCTCCGATCTCAGTGAAAATCTGACAGCTCTCTCTCTCTCTGCATTCTCTGCATTCCAGTGTAATTAGGTCACAGTTTCATGCACAGAGCGGCTCATACAAGCAGCGCACTCTGTGCTTTGTGAATCTACTCATCTCTTCTGCTAGTGCCAGCCAGTACCATCCAGTGCTGCCTGTCAGTACCAATCAGTGCCACCTGCCAGTACCATCCAGGGCCACCTGTCAGTGCCAATCAGTGCCACCTGCCAATACCATTCAGTGCCGCCTGTCAGTTCCAACCAGTGCCGATCAGTGCCACATGCCAGTGCTACCTGCCAGTACCATCCAGGGCCACCTGTCAGTGCCAATCAGTGCCACCTGCCAGTACCATCCATTGCCACCTGTCAGTGCCAATCAGTGCCACCTGCCAAAACCATCCAGTGCCACCTGTCAGTGCCAACCAGTACCAGTCAGTGCCACCTGCCAGTACCATCCAGTGCCACCTGCCAGTACCATCCAGTGCCACTTGTCAGTGCCAACCAGTGGCACCTGTCAGTGCCACCTATCAGCGGCAATCAGTGTCACCAACCAATGCTGCCTATCAATGCTTCCAATCAGTGCCACCTGTCAGTGACCCCTGTCAGTGCCATCTGTCAGCGCCAATCAGTGCCGCCTGTCAGTGCCCAGGCGCAGGTAGTCTGTATATGACAATTGTATATTAAAATATAAATATTTTTTAAAAACTGGCATTTTCAGTTTCGGTTTCGGTTTTCGTTTTCGGGACCAAAATTTCCGTTCAGTGCACCGCTAGTAAATACCCTTTAATGCATACTACTATTCTACTGGCCTCACTTGCTGCTATTGCTTGGTTTGTCATCAACTAGGACCCACAGATCTTTTCCATCCTCGATTACCCCAGTACCCTGCTAGTGTGTAGCGTGCATTCATGTTTTAAGCACCCAAGTGCAATAGTTTACATTTCCCTGCATTGAATCTCATTTCCATGTGTTCGCCCACCCCTCTATTTTATCGATGGGTTCCTGTAAAGTGGCTCTATCCTGTTGTGAAGTTATTTCCCTACTTAGTTTTGTATAATCAGCAAACACTGAGGTTGAACTATTTATCCCAACCTCTATATCATTTATAAACAAGTTAAACAGGACTGGCCCCAGGACAGAGCCCTGAGGTACCCCACTTATAACTCCTGACCATTCAGAAGATATGCTATTTATTAACACCCCCTGGATGCACCCCTGTAACCAGTTTTTTTGTCCAGGTACATATACTATCGTCAACTCCAACAGACTTCCATTTATGGTTATTAAGTGCTTATGGTGTACCGTGTCAAATGCTTTGGCAAAGTCTAGATACACTACATCCACAGGCCTTTCTTTATCCAGATTACAGCTCACTTCCACAGAGAATGTTAATAGGTCAGTCTGGCAAAAACAATCTTTCATAAATCTATGCTGGTTACCACTAATGATACTATTCTTATCAGCAAATTCTTGGATATGGTCCATTGGTTGCAGATATACTTGCCCTTGGTTGTAGATATACTTATTCCCATCAGGAACGCTGTGGATATTGTACATCCCTCCTGTATTTTTTCTGACAATCCATAAACATACAAGGAAGTTTATAGGACTTTATCAAATTGTTCCTGCTATGTGTGTACCAATCTACTCACCTGTTGTTAGTGCTACAAAAATAAATATACAAATTGTTTAAATATTATTTAATATTCTGTGTTTATTTTGACACTTTACTTTGAATCTGGTTGGGAGTATATGGCCCAAAAGTAATGGCAACCTACCTGTACATACTGTTTTATGGGCCCCTTCTCTAGCACAAGCCATCTTGTATCAGCATTGTGTAAAAAATACACTTGTTTATATTGCCAGTATGCCAGGCTAATAATGTTTTTTATTTCAAATATATGAAAAAAGTAAACAAATACAAGGTAACTCTTGTAGCATTAGAGAAACAGTGCCATAATTGAGCTACAATTAAAAGTATTGGATTAGACCTAATTAATAGAGATGTCATAAAACAGTGACAGTGTTTATAGGCACTGGTAATAAAAACAAAAACTTTTATAAATTACATTTCACGTATATTAGCATAAACACATACAATTATGGAAAACTCGTACAGTTTGGCACTTACATCTCCAATTTTAACTGGATCAGGGCCACATCATATGGTGACCCAGATGGGTACTCTCAGCGGAGCTGGAGTGGGTTAGCATTGTAGTATATGTGCTCTACATGTTTCACAATATACGCTTCTTCAGGAGCTTATTTTAATTTTTCTAGGTAGATGAAAAATCATTGAGTATATGCATATAAACAGGTATGCAATATGTGCATTTCATTTACTTTGATTATAAGAAAACATGCATCAGAGCTGTGTTCCACATCCAAGACCAAAGATGCGCACAGTGCAAGCAACAGTGCCAAGGACAGATGTGGGTACACACCGGGTACCCCAAGAGTGTGAAGATAATCAGACACCACAACGGGGGTATCATACCTAGAAAATAGGATAGAATAGAGACTGCCACCAACCATAGTGCTACAGCAAGGTGCACCAGGAGTAACCATTCACCACAAGGAGTGTGTCAAACACAGAAGGCATTAACCTACCTATAATCATGTCACAGTACATGTTGGCATTCAAGGTACCCTGAATGAACTGTAGCTCCCCAGTGCAGGCAGCACTCATGCAGCCCCAGAGCATGACACTCCCACCATCATGCTTGATTGTAGGTAAGACACACTTGTCTTTGTACTCCTTACTTGGTTGCCGCCACACACACTTGACACCATCTGAACCAAATAAGTTTATCTTGGCCTCATCAGACCACAGGACATGGTTCCATAAATCCATGCTCTTAGTCTGTTTGTCTTCAGCAAACTGTTTGCGAGCTTTCTTGTGCACCATCTTTAGAAGAGGCTTCCTTCTGGGACGACAGCCATGCAGACCAATTTGATGCAGTGTGCGGTGTATGGTCTGAGCACTGACAGGCTGTCCACCCCACCCATTCAACCTCTGCAGCAATTCTGGTAGCACTCATACGTCTATTTCCCAAAGACCACCTCTGGATATGACGCTGATCACGTGCACTCAACTTCTTTGGCCGATCATGGCAAGGCCTGTTCTGAGTGGAACCTGTCCTGTTAAACCCCTGTCCTGTTAAACCTCTGTCTTGGCCACCATGCTGCAGCTTAGTTTCAGGGTCTTGGCAATTTTCTTATAGCCTAGGACATCTATATGTAAAGCAACAATTCTTTTTTTTCAAATCCTCAGAGAGTTCATGAGGTGTCATGTTGAACTTCCAGTGACTAGTATGAGAGAGCGAGAGAGATAACACCATTTTTTTTTTTTTCAAAAGGTTTTTATTGAAAATTTTACAAGAATACAACTCAAAAGCTGACTAACTCAAAGGTCAAGAAAATAATATAGCCAGCTTACATTATGCATATGTTTGGCCAAAGTTAGTACTATAGAGGGAGGTCCAGCAAAGTCCGGGTTGCTGGGTCCCCTGATCCACCATAGCCGGGTAGCCCTGAGCACAGTGGCTTGGATGGTCTAGGATGAAGGCGGGGAGGACCCCCAGCACCCCAAAAGGGATCATGCTGTGCTGCTGTTCCCTGGCCTCAGAGGGTCCGTTCAGGGAGAGCAGGCTTAGATTATGTATAGTAGGTACTGTCCGTGGGATTGTCTTGCCCAGAATCAACGATCAGAACCTACACAGACCTGCAGAAAGAGACAAATAGAACCGAGACAAAGGGTAGAGAGAGAAAAAAAGGTACGTAGAGCCTGAGAAGGAGAGAGAGGGGAGAGTGTTGAGCCAACCTGTCATCACCTTTTTGGGAGCCTAAGTTGCAGGAATGCCAGGTATGAAGGAAATGCCCACATGTGTCACCCAGGGTTCCCAAACCACTTCAAATTTATGTAAGTTATCTGGTATGATGCTGGCCATTTTTTCCTGAGTCATCAGCTACGAAATTTTGCGTTTGGCCACTCTCAGCGACACCCTCTGCTGTTTCCACGCCCCTACTATAGTGATCTTGGCCCCTAAAAAGATATGATGAATCAATTTTCGATTTGGCTTGGAAATCTGTGGGATGTATTCATTCAGCAGAGTGATAGTGGGGAACCTCGGTAGTTGACATCCTGTGACCTTCTTGATCAAGCAGAACATTCCCACCATATATGCACCATGGTATCTTAGAGCTGACAGAGAGGGTCTGCCGACGGGTAGTACCTTGCCAGTATGGCAGGGGTGAGGTACCATCTCGATAGGACCTTTAAACTGCCCTCTGATATGGTTGTGTTTAAGACACCTTTGAATGATTTGAAAAAAGCAGTCTGCCATCTGTCAAGGTCCCATTGAAACTGGAAGTTCGATTCCCAAGCTGTCATGAAGGCAGATTTCTCCAAGGGGAGGGTAAGAGCCTCATAAATGACCTAGATGCCCCCCTTTTGTACAATAGGCTGACCACACCACCGTTCATAGGTTGCAAAACTAGGGGGAAGATTTTTATCTCTCCAGTTTTTGTGTAGGAAGTTGGAAATTTGGCTATACCTAAATCTTTCTGATTCAGGAAGGTCCAGCTTACTCACACAATAGCTAACAGAAATCGGGCAGTGGAGGTGTAGAAATGTCCTATACGAAAAAGTTATTTGTTCAGCCACCATTGAAAGGCTTTAATATTTAACCCAGGTGGGAAATCTGGGTTGTGAACAAGTGCGCTAATGGTTTGGCTGGAGATACTAGTGATGGGAGGGGGCTCAGCTTGTCCCATAGCGCCAGTGCTTGAGAAAGAGTTGGAGCCATGACCGGGGCCCTATTTTTGGGGGAGCACCACAAAAGATAATCTAATGTATGAAGTGGCGTAGCCTGACACTCCATCCGCACCCAGTCCAGTTTCTCATATCTGGTGTATACTAATGATAGTTGTGCCAATCTCCCAGCGAGATAATATTTATGGAGATGTGGGAGGCCCAGACCTCCCCTCTGTCTGTGGTGGTATAGGGATTGTTGAGGTATCCTATATCCTGCACCCCCCCAGTTAAACTTTAGGATTCTACTTTGGAATGATGTAAGGTGGTCCTTTCCTATTGGAATGGGCAAGGAGTGGAAGAGGTAAAGGAGTCTAGGCAATAAGGTCATTTTCACTGAGTTTATTCTTCCCAGCTTGGACCACAGTTTCAGGTCGGCCTCTAGTGTACGGTACATGGACGGGTAATTATTAACATATAGGGATTCGAATTTGGGTGTGAGGTTAATGCCTAGATATCAAATGGAGGAGTCACTCCACTCAAATTCAAAGTCCTTCCTTAATGTGGTGATTATTTTGGGTTGTAGTGAGACATTAAGTGCCTGAGACTTTGTGTAGTTAACCAGAAAACCTGAAATTTTGGAAAAGTTTTCTAGTAGACAACAGAGGTTGGGGAGGGAAGTCATTGGGGAGGTTATGAACAATAGGATATCATCCGCAAACAAGCCCCACTTGTGTTCCTGTTGGCCGCACATAACTCCTTTAATATTAGGGTTAAGTCTTATAGACAGGGCCAGAGTCTCTATCACAATGGCGAAGATTAGGGGGGATAGAGGATAGCTCTGACTGGTGCCTTTTCTAATGAGGATAGGTTTGGAGAAGAATCCCTGAAGTTTTATCAAGGCCTGCGGGTGAGAGTAGAGGGCACAGAATAGGCTTCGAAATCATTGACCAAAACCCCAATGTTCTAGCAGGGAAAACAGATAGGGCCACGAGACTGAATTAAGAGCCTTTCAGAGATCCAAGGAGAGTAGCATGCCTTTTTGTTTGGGACCTCCAGGCAAGTTAGATTGAAGTATAGAGACTATATTGATAGCCTGTCTAATTTGGTCCGGGTCCTGTCTACCTGGAATAAAACCTACTTGATCCTTATGGATGTAGGTGCTTATAAACGAGGCTAGACGGTTAGCAAGGATTTTGGTAAGGATTTTCAGGTCATTATTTATGAGGGAAACCGGGCGGTAATTATCTACTTCTTCCGGGCTCTTCTCGGGCTTCGGGATCACTGTAATGAATGCCGTGTTTAGATGTGTCTCAAGGGGGTCCCCCTTCATTTTAGCTCTGAAGAATCGAACTAGGTGAGGCGCTAAGGTGTTAGCTAGAGCTTTGTAATAGGGGACAGAGAGGCCATCCGGGCCTGGTGCTGAACCCCGCTTGAGTCCCTTAATGACCTCCTGGACCTCCTCCTCGGTGAATGCTGCATCCATGAGGTTTCTGTGTTTGTCCGAGAGCAGCAGAACTGGAATATCATCAAGAAACTAAGAGATCCCCTCCCTGTTGATAACACCAAATTTAACATACCTGCTCCCCATTCACACCTGAGACCTTGTAACACTAGTGAGTCACATGACACCGGGGAGGGAAAATGGCTCATTGGGCCCAATTTGGACTTTTTCAATTAGGGGTGTACTCACTTTTGTTGCCAGTGGTTAAGACATTAATGGCTGTGTGTTGAGTTATTTTGAGTGGACAGCAAATTTACACTGTTATACAAGCTGTATACTCACTACTT
>BLSH010032353.1:433937-444148 GCA_018402905.1 Glandirana rugosa
TGGATAGAGGACCGACCCATCTTAGTTACAGTAATTTTACCGTTATAACGGTTTTAAACGTGAGAAATAAGCTGGTAAGGGAATAGGGAGGACCCTGAATAGGTAGAGGAATTTTGGCAATATTGCCATTTTAATGACATTGATTCTACCCAGCCAGGAGATAGGTAGTGATGACCACTGGGACAAAACATTGGGAGACTTTCTTAAGAAGGAGGAGATAATTAGCTGCAAATAGAGAGGGGGTGGTTGTTGTAAGCTTAATTCCCAGGTATGAAAGGTGGTGGGGCTCCCACTGGAAGGGCAGAGACGCCTGTGCTCGCTGAAGCTCAGATGGGGGGAGGGAAATGTTCAGTAACTGGGATTTGTGCTCATTGACATGTAGGCCCGAGACGCTAGCAAATTCTTTTAGAAGGGAGAGAAGGTTCGAGGCCGAGATGTGAGGCGAAGTTAAAAAAATCAAAATATCGTCCGCGAAGAGACTAATTTTATGATGGATGCTGCCATGCTCTATGCCCCTGATGTCGGGGTGCGAGCAAACGAGTTGCGCTAATGGCTCTATGAGAAGAGCGAACAGTAGCGGAGATAATGGGCATCCCTGCCTGGTCCCGCTCTGAATGTCGAACATTGCTTACTTGTAGCCGCAATATTTCACATACACTCTGGGATTTGCATAAAGGGATGAGATCCAGGTCAGGAAATGAGAGCCTATACCCCAGCGCGGAAGGACATAATTCATATAGGTCCATGAGACAGTGTCAAATGCTTTCCTGAGGTCGAGGGACAGGAGGCAGGTGGGTATTCGTCTGGTTCGTGCTATGTGTGAGAGGAGTAGCGTACGTCGAATATTATCCCCGGCTTGACGCACAGGAATGAATCCAGTTTGATCACGATGGACCAAGTCGCCTATTATGAGGTTAAGTCTGGTGGCCAAGACTTTTGCTAAAAGTTTTAAGTCAAGATTGAGGAGGGAGATTGGCTGGTAATTTGACCAGGAGGAATGGTCCGAGTTTGGTTTGGGTAGTGATGGTGGCTGTCAGCATCTCGGGCCCAAATGTGCGCCCATTTAAGAGTGTGTTAAATGCATTAGCGAGCAAAGGCATCAAAATGTGTGAAAATTGCTTGTAGCAATTGGCCGAGAAGCCGTCAGGGCCTGGTCTTTTATGGGGTTTTAGTTTCTTGATAGCCTGTGCTATCTCTAGTTCCCAAAATGGGAGAATCTAATGTTTCCTGCTGGGCTCAGGTCAGGGTTGGGAGGGATATACTTGAGAATAGCCTGTCTAGGTGGGCAGTATCTGGGATTGCGGTGTTGGAGTATAAGAGGGAGAGTTTGGAGCAGAATACCTCAAGTATTTTAACCGGGTTACTGGTGTAGGTATGATTGCCCGTTTTAAGGCGTATGGCGGGGGGGAGATTATTAATTGCTTTCAGCGCGCGCCATTAACGTATCAGGTTATCTTTAGTGTATATCTTGTGGCGATGTTTGCGTATGGACTTTTCAGCAGAATCGGTGATAAACAAATCGAGGTCGAGTTTGGCTTTATCTAACCTCAGCTTGATGGGAGAGTTGGGGGTGGTTTGGAATATTTCATGACTGATGGCAAATTCCACCTCTAATTTCTTGTACATTTCCTTGCGCTCCCTCTTGAGGGCGGTAGCTTGCTGGATTAATTTGCCCCAAATAACTGGTTTGTGGGCCTTCCAGAGTGTGACGGCTGAGATCCCATCTGTAGAATTGATTGAAAGGTAATCTTTAAGGGCGATCTCTATGTTCATGCGATGAGAGGGATGGGCCAGAGTGGTATCATTAATGTACCATGTCGTATTGTGAGATCGAGGGACAGGGGGTGCTAAGGTAAGACAGACAGCTGAGTGGTCGGTCCATGTCTATGGGGTTAATGTTGATGTAATGATTTCTGGAGTCATGCTATTCGAGATGAGGATATGGTCAATGCGGGAGAATGAATTGTGGGGGTACCAGTAATGGGAGTACTTCCTTCTGGTAGGGTTAGCCTCACGCCACGCATCGGAGAGAGAGTGCCTAATGAGCAGCTGCTGCAGTGAGGATTTAGTGAAGGGTGGGTTTGGGGTGGAAGGGGATTTGTCGAGAAAAGGAGTAACTACTTGGTTACAGTCCCCACATATTAGTACTGTGCCTATTTTGTGGGAATCGGTCACTCTGAATAGGTGTGATAGAAAAGCTGTAGGGTTCTTGTTAGGGGCATAGTATGATACCACCGTAATTGGAATATCAGAGATATGACCTGTGAGAAGTATATAGCGTCCAGCCGGATCGCTTGACTGAGTAGCTAGAACAAATGGTGTGGTGCGATGGAAGGCTATGAGTGTACCTCTGACTTTGGTATTGGCTGATGCTGTGTAAAACCAGGAGTACGCTCGACTAAGAAACTTTGGGGTGTGAGATTGGTAGAAATGGGTCTCTTGCAGACATACAATATGGATCTTGGCAGTAGCAAAGGCTCAAAGGGCTTTAGACCGTTTCTGCCGTATATTGAAACCCTGGACATTGAGGGAACAGATGTTTAGGGGGGCCATGGTGATAATGAAAGCGAAATGGTATAGTACCTGATCCGCCGATCAGTCGCCGCCACCACTGCCGATCCAGAGGGGGGAAAACATAGACTTAGGGAATAGGAGGGAAGAGAAAAGAGAGAGACATTAAGTACCAATATAACATTCTGAATAAAAAAAAAGTTAAACAGCAAGCAAGATGGTGAGCATGCTAGGGGCTGGTCAAGCCAGTCCCCAGAGGCTCTGCGTTTGCGTCCGGGAACCCACATCGGAATGCGGGGTAGCGGAGGCAAACAAAGGGGGGAGCAAGGAAATCCTGCGTGTGGACAGCGCCATAAAAACCGAACACTATTAAGAACTTAGGCAAGATAACTAAGGGCCTCCTGGGGAGAAAGGCGGTGGCTAGGGGTGGCTCATCAAGGATCTGACGTGAGTCATTAAAAATCTAGCCTATTGCGTCATGACAAGCTTGAAGCAGGTTTGAGCATGAAAAGGGGTGACATAGCCCGAGGTTGTGAGGGAGTAAGAGAAGGGATGGTTTGATATAGGCTGGGATGCAGCCTCGGGGAGAATAGTCTGTTGAGGAGTAGTTCAGTTCAGCTAGATGAAATATCAGATAAGAAGATAGTGCTGGGAATGAAAACAGGCAGCAGCGTTTGGAGGGTTAGTTGATATGGCAAGGCGAACTGAATTCAACAGTGCAAAGGAGACAAAACAGTTAAACATGCAATAGGCTATGGTGGCTGCAGAGGTGAACAAGTCACGTGAGCCAATTGTTACTGCAAATAGCGCTGGGGAGAACTGGTAACAGGTGAATAAAACAGTTAACAAACACAAAGTCAGCTGAGTGGCTGTAATAGGGGGTTAGCTGCGCTGCTCAATGTAGGGATGATCGAGTCCTTCACTTTCTATGCAGGAACAGACATGAAGTTCAGGTAAGGGCACATGTTAGTGGAAGGTGAGGGTATAAGGACAAAATAAGACATCCTTAAATTACTTAGGCTGACTTTCCCACAGTTCATTATAGGTTCCAATTATTTGCTAAAAAAAATATTAAAATATATTTCCTTTATAACTATGAACCTTCTAATTGTGGGAATATGAAATGCTGACTTTGTCTTCATTTAAAATGGCCAGTGCCCTCAATGACTTATGACTCACTCCATAACCAGGCTTTTAGCACTTATTTGTGTGAGAAGCACTTAGAGGGATGTTCTACTTGTTTGTGTGGCAGACTAGAGGTTACCTGAAACATTTTAGAACCTCAAGAGTCTCAACATAGTGACCTCCAATTGTATTTTTTCCTTGGCATAAAAAATGGGAGCTTTCTTCCCTCCTCCACGTGATTTATGACCATCGACTTCAGCAAATAAAGTGTGACAGCAGAGACATTTGGTATTACAAAGTAATGGAAAGTTACAGTGCATTAAAAGTTATTACTTCAGTAAAAGGAACATTTTAGCAAATTATAGCCTTTGAAGACATGCAAGGGCTTTGTCTGAAGACCTCTAATCATGCTAATCTTCCTTACTCTAGTTTAGTCTTTGGAGGAGTTAAAATCACTTTTCAGAAGATGCCCAAAGAGCTTCTCTAAGAGCAATCATTTCATTTTCAGGTTTTCCAAAAAAACAAAAATAATACCTTGCTAACAGCATCTTCAGTTGATTACATTTTAGGAACCCATAAACCAATCAGAACAAATATTTTACTGCTCTGGCTTCAGTTAACCAATTACATTTGATTACTGTATGCTCCATAAATCTGTCCAGTCTGAAAGGGCAGTTCTTCTGACAGGAACAACAGACTCCTTGCTATGGAAAAGAAAAAGCTTTATTTAACACATGTGGGAGAACAATTAAGATGGGAAATGTTATGACTGGCAAGCTTTAAAGCAAGAATTTATATGGGCAGCAAATTGTCATAAACAGATGAATACATCCCAAAAGCTGCTGTACATACGGTAATATATAACAGTCACAAATCAGGAATATCATGGGCATGAAACAGTAAACAACATCAAGTGTAACCCCTTTGTGGTTTTGACCACATACTTAACCACTTCCTTACTGGGCACTTAAACCCTCCTGCCCAGACCAATTTTAGGCTTTCAGTGCTGTCGCATTTTGAATGACAATTGCGCGGTCGTGCGTCCCACAAATAGAGCTTTCTTTTAGTGGTATTTGATCACCTCTGCAGTTTTTATTTTTTGGGCTTTAAACAAACAAAGAGCAACGTTTTTGAAAAAAGAACAATATTTTTTACTTTTTTGCTATAATAAATATCCAAAAAAAAAAATTATTCATGAGTTTTGGCTGATATATATTCTTCTACATATTTTTGGTAAATCGGCATATATTGGTTTGCGCAAAGGTAATCGCGTCTACAAACTGTGGGAATAGATTTATGGCGTTTTTACTATTCTTTTTTACTAGTAATGGCGGCAATCTGAGATTTTTATCGGGACTGCAATATTGCAGCGGACATGTCGGACATTTTTGACACATTTTTGGGACCAATGACATTTATACAGCGATCAGAAATTTAAATGTCCACTGATTACTGTATAAATGTAATTGGCAGAGAAGGGATTAACCTGAAGGGGGCAGTGAAGAGGTTAACTGTGTTCCCTGGGTATGTTCTAACTGTGTGGGGGCTGGGCTAGTCGGGACATAACAGATCTAACTGATCCCAGTGACAGGGATCAGTAGATCTGTCATGTCCTGTTCACAGAACGGAGAACCGCCATGTTTACATCGAGTCTGCCCAAACCGCAGGCACGCCCACGCAGTGTGCGGCGGCCGTGAGAGCGCGCCGCCGCAGGCTGCGAGTGCACACGGGGAACGTGCACAAAGGAGGACGTCCATAAACGTCCTCCGGGCATTTCAGAGCCACGCTGTAGCCGTCTTTTGGCTATAGCGTGGATCTGAACTGGTTAAAAGAGGTAGTAGGTACAGTGGCAAGAAATGTATGTGAACCCCTTAAAATGAACTGGTTTTCTGTAGTAGTTTGTCATAAAATGTGATCTGATTTTCATCTAAATCACAGCAATAGACAACACAATATGCTTAAGTTGATAAGACACAAACAATTTGAATATCTTATATCTTTATTAACACACCCACTGAACATTCACAGTGCTTTAGGGAAAAGTAAGTGAACTGACATACTAATTACTCCAATGAAAGCTAATTGGAATCAGTAGTTTGCACCCCGGAGTCCAATGAAATGACTTTGGAGGTGTGGTTTAAAGCTACTTTGATTGATAAAAGACACTCAAACATTTTAAGATTTCTGTTCATAAGAAGCATCCGCTGATCAAAGTAGTTGAACTGTATGAGACTGGAAAGGGACACAAAGCCTTCTTAAAGTGTTTAGGCATCAATCAGTTGACAGTTAGATAAATTGTCTATAAATGCAGACAGTTTAGTAGAATGGCTACTCTTCCAAAAAAAACATTTCTGCTCGCCTAAAGTTTACCAAAGAGCACCTTGGCAAACCGCAATGCTACTGATATTTTTGTTTTTTATATAGACGGATGAAATAAAAGTGGAATTGTACGGGAAGAATACTCAGCACTATGTATGGTGCAAAAAGGGCACAGCTTACCAGCACTAAAACATCAATCCAATGATTAATGTGTTACTAAACCCAGTAATATGAAAATAGTTAATCTGCCCCCCCCCACAGTGCCCACAGCTTATAAATATTCTTTTTACTTTAAAATACTGCCACTGTATACCTTTTGGGATGATCTGTATACCGTGGTTTCCTGATAACCTGCACAGTTTGTCCATAGATGTGTGTTCAAGTAGGAGGGGATTTCCATTTCAGTCTGTATACATGCCCACATGTGTGATGCCAATATCATGTGACCTGAACAGTTCAAGTGAAACAGGAAATGTTCTATCCAGCATAAGAGACCAAACAGCATGTGCAGCTTTACCACCCTGCTGTGTATTATATGGACTTGCCCAGATTCACAGTGCAGAAGGGGAAGTACCTATCCATATGGGATAAAACTGCCTTTTTACACAAATGCTGAGGATTAACCCCTTAAGCTCCACAGTGGGTATAACAAGCATGCTATGCTGCATATACAGACTGATTTTACTGTTTAGTTACACTTTAAGTATGGTGGAGGAAACATCATAATTTGGGCTTGCTTTGCTGCTTCAGGGCCTGGGCCATTTGCCGCAATCGGAGGAAGATATGCCAAGATATCGTACAGGATAATGGCAGGGTGGCTGTCCTCTAGCTGAAGTTTAGTAGAAGTTGGGTGATGCAGCAGGACAATAACCCTTAGCATTGAAGTAAATCCACCAGAGGGTAGCTTCAGAAAAAGAAAATGCAACTTTTAGAGTGGCCCAGTCAGAGCCCAGACCTTAACCCCATGGACATGCTGTGAAATGACTTTAAGAGTGCTGTTCGCACCAGACATCCTACAAATGTGTCTGAGCTGAAGCAGTTTTGTAAAGAGGAATAATTAACAATTACTCCTGAATGTTGTGCAGGTCTAATCCAGAGCTACCGAAAGTGCTTGCTTGAAGTCATTGCTAGCAAAGGAGATTCAAGCAGCTCTTAATGCAAAAGGTGCACTTACTTTTTCCTTCAACACTGTGAATGTGGCGTGTTCAATTAAGATATGAGAAATTAGAACTGTTTGTGTGTTATTTATTTATTTCAGGTGCTTACAGTATCTCACAAAAGTGAGTACACCCCTCACATTTTTGTAAATATTTTATTATATCTTTTCATGTGACAACACTGAAGAAATTACACTTTGCTACAATGTAAAGTAGTGAGTGTGCAGCTAGTATAACAGTGTAAATGTGCTGTGTGCTCACAATAACTCAACACACAGCCATTCATGTCTATAACTCTGGCAACAAAAGTGAGTACAGCCCTAAGTGAAAATGTCCAAATTGGGCCCAATTAGCAATTTTCCCTCCACTGTGTCATGTGACTAATTGGTGTTACAAGTTCTCAGGTGTGAATGGGGAGCAGTTGTGTTAAATTTGGTGTTATCGATCTCACTCCCTCATACTGGTCGCTGGAAGTTCAACATGGCACCTCATGGCAAAGAACTCTCTGAGGATCTAAAAAAAAGAATTGTTGCTCTACATGAAGATGGCCTAGGTTATAAGAAGATTGCCAAGACCCTGAAACTAAGTTGCAGCACGGTGGCCAATACCATACAGTGTTTTAACAGGACAGGTCCCACTCAGTACAAGCCTCACCATAGTCGACCAAAGAAGTTGAGTGGAAGTGCTCAGCGTCATATCCAGAGGTTATCTGTGGGAAATAGGCTTATGAGCGCTGCCAGCATTGCTGCAGAGGTTGAAGGGGTGGAGGGTCATCCTGTCAGTGCTCTGACCATACGCCGGACACTGCATCAAATTGGTCTGCATGGCTGTCATCCCAGAAGGAAGCCTCTTCTAAAGATGATGCACAAGAAAGCCCACAGTTTGCTGAAGACAAGCAGACTAAGGACATTGATTACTGGAACAATGTCCTGTGGTCTGATGAAACCAATATAATATTATTTGGTTCAGATGGTGTCAAGCATGTGTGGCGGCAACCAGGTGAGGAGTACAAAGACAAGTGTGTCTTGCCTACAGTCAAGCATGGTGGTGGGAGTGTCATGGTCAGGGGCTGCATGAGTGCTGCCAGCACTGGGGAGCTACAGTTTATTGAGGGAATCATGAATGCGAACATGTACTGTGACATACTGAAGCATAGCATGATCCCTTCCCTTCGGAGACTGGGCTGCAGGGCAGTATTCCAACATGATAACGACCCCAAACACACCTCCAAGAGTATCACTGCCTTGCTAAAGAAGCTGAGGGCAGGGGCGTAACGATAGGGGTTGCAGGGGTTGCAATTGCAACCGGGCCCCATGCTCCAGGGGGCCCATGTGCCTCCCTTGTACACCTGGATAGGAGGGATGTTGGGGGTGGCATTTAGAGGAACTAATCTCCTCCATTTTCCCCTATCCAGTTTACTTGTCTTCTGCTGTTCCCAGGGTCCCTGTGTGCTTTCCTGGTCCCCCACAGAGCTGCTGTCTTCCCCCCTCCTCTCTCCTGCCAGCTGCTGTAGAAGATGTGTTATGATGGAAAGATGGGAACGGGTCAGTAAATGTGTCATTTAACGGCTCCTTCCTTTTCTGAATGAACAGAGTTGGTGATTGGTACCAATTGGTGCATTCATAACTGAAGCATAGTAAACTGTTTTTACTATACTTCCTTTTGTGAATGAATGGGAGGCTTGGTACACAACTATTCCTGCCCATTCATTATTTGCAGCTGAGGCTACACAGATGGAAATTGAGAGGTGAGGTTTGTTTAGATCCCTGATATCTCATCAAAGCCCCCCAACAGAGCTCCTAAAAAAATTTGTAAAAAAAAATGAAAAAATAAAATTGTAAAAGAAATAAAATAAAATGTTAAAAAAATAATAAAATTAAAATAAAAATTAAAAACTACTGACACCAGTGAGGGGACTATCATGATTGCAAAGGTTGAAATTGTGACGGAGCCCTGGCATTTCACCACCATGGGAGGGCCCACTGCAGAACTTGTGAAAGGGCTCCGCTGCGGTACCGTAATAAAGAGACCCATGATAGGAGTAAAGGGCCCCAGGATCAGTGGGAAGAGGGAAGGGCCCTGGCCAGGAGTCAGGGGGCCCTTCATAATTTCTTGCATCGGGGCCCTGAAGGTTCTAGTTACGCCTCTGGCTGAGGGTAAAGGTGATGGCCCAACCAAGCATGTCTCCAGACCTAAACCCTATTAAGCATCTGTGGGGCATCCTCAAATGAAAGGTGGAGGAGTAAAAGGTCTCTAACATCCACCAGCTCCGTGATGTCATCATGGAGGAGTGGAAGAGGACTCCAAACTATAAAGCCCTGGTGAACTCCATGCCCAAGAATGTTAAGGCAGTGCTGGAAAATAATGGTGGCCACACAAAACATTGACACTTTGGGCCCAATTTGGACATTTTCAATTAGGGGTGTACTCACTTTTGTTGCCAACAGTTTATAAACGAATGGCTGTGTTTTGAGTTATTTTGAGGGGACAACAAATTTGTGGGAAATAGACGTATGAGTGCTGCCAGCATTGCTGCAGAGGTTGAAGGGGTGGAGGGTCAGCCTGTCAGTGTTCAGACCATGCGCCGGACACTGCATCATATTGGTCTGCATGGCTGTCATCCCAGAAGGAAGCCTCTTCTAAAGATGATGCAGTTTATAAATGAATGGTTGTGTGTAGTGTTGAGCGAACCCGGACTGTAACGTTCGGGTCCGTACCGAACTTTAGGGTGTCCGTGGCACGGACCCGGACCCGGACATTTCAAAAATTGTTCGGGTTCGGTCCGGGGTTCTGCTATTTTACTCCACGTGTTGAGAAGCTGCAGGGCAGCCAATCAACAAGTGTTTCACTGGTTTGCCCTTAGAAGCCATCACAGCCATGCCTACTAATGGCATGGCTGTGATTGGCTGGTGCATCATGTGACCCAGCCTCTTTATAAGCTGGAGTCACAGTGCTGCAGTCACATGCTCCTTGGGTTAGTATAGGGAAAGGTAGCTGACGGCGTGAGGGACAGATTTTAGCCATTTTAAGACCTGATCCTGCATCCTGAGATAGATTACTTTACTACTGCTGTCTGTGCTGTTGCTCTGAGGACAGATA
>BLSH010032353.1:462814-477872 GCA_018402905.1 Glandirana rugosa
TAAAAAGACACACAAAAAACATATAACAGGGTATTTAAAAAAAATATATTTGATAAGTACATTAAAGAACCCACAGCTCTATCAGGTACGAAATCAGTTTCGAAGGGAAAGGGAAACCACCTGACAATGACCCTGTCAACGATGGTAAAGGTGTTTATGAGATTAGTTACACCTACTACTGTGGGGGGGTAAAACTGGACATTTTGGAAGAGAACCGAGTACAAAAATAGTTACTTTATATACCGGAATTTGAAGGTCATTGCGTGTATTGATATCCTGTAATTTGCACGTCATTGTGTTACTTTACATACCGCAAGTTGAACCGTTGTCCGTGCGATCGTTCGGGTTCCGTCTGGACCCGGACCCGGACTTTGTCCCGAAGTTCGGACGGACCAGCAGAACCCGAACTTCCAGAGGTTCGCTCAACTCTACATCTATTACATTGCGTTACTGCAAGTTGAACGCCATACATTTCATTGTGTTACTGCACGTTTAATGTCCTATAGTTATGTGCGTTACTGGAAGTTTAAGGCCATATATTTCATTGATAAAAACATGAGCCAAGAGAAGGTTTTACAGGTCAAAATGGGGGGGTGTCATCATCCACATTGATTAGAGTATTTGTGGAAATGGTAGCAACTGTCCCAGTAACAGTCCACCAAAGGGAAAGGGAAGCTTTGACTAAAGCATGGACTATCTCGACACCCAAGAAATTACATGAATAGTTTATATAAAAAAAATTTATGGGACAATATACAAAAAACACACAGAAAAATGTGGCTGAGACATAACCACAACATTGAAACCAAATATACATAATTAGCCCCTATTGTGGGGTAGAGGCTTAACTTAAAGTTCTCTGAGGTAGTCAGAGACTGATGGGGGATCCTTAAGATTCCTAAAAGCTCCACTGGTTTCAAGGGAATCAGCTTCTTCAGGAGAGTAGGGAGGGATCTGAGAAAATCAAATACAATACCAGTAATAGAATAAATACACAACAACATAAAATGTACTAGTATATATTGTAATGTAATAAAACACTGGGATTAGGTGCTGGTAGGCAGAGGCTCACCTAGACATAGGCTCAGACAGATCCAAATGCTGTGGGTCAGCCCAGGGAGGGCTATCCCCCCATGGCGAGCATGGGGATTATAGAGAGCTCAGAGAAAATGATCTATGGTAAAAATAAATAACCATATAAAGTTAGTAACAGCCTTTGATCAATGGGAAAGAGACACCCAGTGGTAGTACAAAAAAGTGCTTCATGCTGGAGGGTAAAGTGAATCCAATCCCAATTCGGAGAGGGGGGGGAGAAAGGAGAAAAGGGGAGGGGAGAAAGAAGAGAGAGAAAGGGGGAAGAGGAGAAATAGGGGGAGGGGGATACCAGGGGACCAAAGGGGGGGAAGGAAAGAGGAAAGGAAGGGGGGCAATGGGGGAGAGAGGAGGGAAAGACCATGGCAGGGGGAGAGGAAAGACCCATGGGAGGAGAAAGGGGGAGGGGGGAAGGGGGGAACAGGGAGAGCCGGGGGGAGGTAGAGCTCAAGTGGTGGGCTCATACCACAGCAGAGCTGCCGTCTAGAAGACAAAGTAGGAGATAGAGTTGAGCGAACCCGGACTGTAAAGTTCGGGTCCGTACCAGACTTTAGGGTTTCCAGCCCCCAAACCTGGACATTTGAAAAAAAGTCCGGGTTTGGGTATTTTTGTCGCCTTTTCTATAGCTGCTGGGCAGCCAATCAACAAGCTTTTCACTAGTTTGCCCTTAGAAGCCATCACAGCCATGCCTAGTAAGGGCATGGCTGTGATTGGCCAGTGCATCATGTGACCCATCCTCTATATGAGGCTGGAGTCACGTAGCGCCGCGTGCTAGATCGTCTCAGACTAGAGTAGGGAGAGCTTCATGCCGGTGCTGTGATGGAAAGATTAGCGTTCCCAACCATCTCAGACTGCATTAGGGAGATCTTCATTGCGGTCCTGTGAGGGAGACATTAGCGTTCAGAACCATCTTATAGTGCATTAGGGAGACGTTCCTGTCTGTGCTGTGAGGGAGACATTCCCATTCAGAACTATCTTATAGTGCATTAGGGAGACGTTCCTGTTGGTGCTCTGAGGGAGAGATTATCATTCTAAAACCATTTACTACTGCATTAGGGAGAAGTTCCTGTTGGTGCTCTCAGGGAGAGTTTATCATTCTAAAACCATCTACTACTGCATTAGGGACAGGATCCTGTTGGTGCTCTGAGGGAGAGTTTATCGTTCTAAAACCATCTACTACTGCATTAGGGACAGGTTCCTGTTGGTGCTCTGAGGGAGAGCTTATCGTTCTAAAACCATCTACTACTGCATTAGGGACAGGTTCCTGTTGATGCTCTGAGGGAGACATTATCGTTTTAAAACCATCTCCTACTGCATTAGCGAGAGGTTCCTGTTGGTGCTCTGAGGGAGAGTTTATCGTTCTAAAACCATCTCCTACTGCATTAGGGAGAGGTTCCTGTCGGTGCTGTGAGGGGGAGATTATTGTTCTAAAATCATCTCATACTGCAGTAGGGACAGGTTCCTGTTGGTGCTGTGAAAGATTATCGTTCTAAAATCATCTCATACTGTTGTAGGGAGAGGTTCCTGCTGCTGGTGTGAGCGGTGCATTTCTTGCACAAAAATAAAAAGTGCATCTACAATTTTCTTTTTTTTAAAAAAAGGATAATAATTTGTTCTTTTTTTTTTTTTTAGTATTAATAAATAGTGCTACATAGTACATTTGTATCCAGAATGAGGAGAGCATCAAATAAGGGATGTGGTCGTGGTGCTGCTGGTGTTGGTGGTGTTGCTGAAGCTCCTGTTGGAAGGAGAGGACGTGGTCGATATGTGCCAGCTACATGCACAAGTGAAACACCTTCCTCAGGTAGCCGACAGAACCTTCAACGTTATATGTTAGGCCCGAATGCCGCTCAACGAATGGTGAGGCCAGAACAAGTACAGGCGATAGTAGATTGGGTGGCTGACAATGCCTCCAGTTCCTTCACATTGTCTCCCACCCAGTCCCTTGATGAAAGCTCAGAGTTGGCACCTGAACCCCATGGCCATCTGTCTTTCACCTCAGCCCCTTGTAAATCAGCCAAGCAGTCTGAGCCCCAAGTCATGCAGCAGTCTCTTCTGCTTTTTGATGACTCTGCTGCTGTGCTTTCCATGGGCCATCCACATAGTCCTGCCCCAAAAGTGGAAGACATTGAGTGCACCGATGCCCAACCACTTCTGTTGCAGGATGAGGACATGGAAACACCACTGCAGCACATCTCTGATGACGAAACACAGGTGCCAACTGCTGCGGCTTTCCTCAGTGTGCAGACTGACAAGGAGGACAGTGGTGAAGGGTAGGTGGAAGATGATGTGGAGGATAATGAGGTCCTAGACCCCACATGGAATGAAGGTCATGCGAGTGACGTGTGCAGTTTGGAGGAAGAGGTGGTGGTCGCACAGAGGCACCAGCACAGCAAAAGAGGAAGCATGTTGCAAAAGCGGAGCGAGCGTCCCCTAGACAGTATGCCTGCTACTACCCACCGCACCCAGGAAACTAGCACAGCAAAAGCAGCTTAAAGGCTTTCCCCAGCGTGGCAATTCTTCAGACAATGTGCTGACTACAAGACACAAGTGGTTTGCAAACTGTGCAATCACAGCCTGAAGCGAGGCACAAATGTTCTAAACCTGAGCACAACCTGCATGACCAGGCATCTAAATTCAAAGCACTTGCTGCAGTGGAATAAGTACCTGAAAATCCAAGAAAGGTCTCGGCCTCCTCCTGCTTCCTCTTCTGCTGCTGCCTCAGCCTCTTCCTCCACCTCTACAGTGCCAGTGTCACCTGCCACCCAGCAAACAGGGCATGTGACAGCAACGCCACCGTGTCTGCCACCGTCCCCAAGCATTTCCACACGGTCCCATGGAAGCTTACAGCTCTCCATCTCCCAAACACTGGAGAGAAAGAGGAAGTACCCCCCTACCCACCAGTGATCCCTGGCCCTGAATGCCAGCATTTCAAAATTCCTGGCCTTTGAAATGCTGTCATTCCGTCTGGTGGACACGGACAGTTTTAAAAACCTGATGGCGGTGGCTGTCCCGCAGTACATGGTTCCCAGCCGTCACTACTTTTGCAGGCAAGCCATCCCTTCCCTGCACAAACAAGTAGGGGACGAGATCAAGTGTGCACTGTGCACTGCCATCTGTGGGAAGTTCTACATAACCACTGATACGTGGACCAGTAAGCACGGGCAGGGACGCTATATCTTGCTAACTGCACACTGGGCAAAGGTAGTGGCGGGTGGGCCTGAGGCAGCTAGCCATTTGGCGCATGTCCTTCTGCCACCGAGGATTGCAGGGCATTTCTCTTTGCCTCCTGTTGCCTCCTCCTCCTACTGCACTTCCTCCTCCTCTACCACCTCCTCATCCGCTCAGCGTAACAACTTCACCACCAACTTCAGCACATCCAGGGGGAAATGACAGCAGGTTGTTTTAAAACTGATATGTTTGGGGGATAAACCCCACACTGCGCAGGAGCTGTGGACGGGCATTGAACAACAGACCGATGAGTGGCTGTTGCCACTGAGCCTCAAGCCCGGCCTGGTGGTGTGCGATAATGGGAGAAATCTCGTAGCAGCTCTGGGCCTAGCCGGTTTGACGCACATTCCTTGCCTGGTGTATGTGCTGAATTTGGTGGTGCAGAAATTTCTAAAAAACTACCCGGATATGTCAGAGCTGCTGCAGAAAGTGCGGGCCGTCTGTGCGCGCTTTCGGCGTTCTCACCCTGCTGCTGCTCGCCTGTCTGCGCTGCAGCGGAACTTCGGCCTCCCTGCTCACCACCTCGTGTGCAACGTGCCCACAAGGTGGAACATCACCCATGCTGGAGAGACTGTACGAGCAGCAGCAGGCAATAGTGGAGTTTCAGCTGCAGCACGCACTTCACCACCAACGAGTGGGCCTCCATGTGAGACCTGTGTAGTGTATTGCGGTGTTTTGAGTACTCCACCAACATGGCCTGTTCTCAGCGTTACTATCCCACTTCTATGCCTCCTTGAAAAAACACTTTGGGCGATGATGGAAGAGGATGTGGCACAGGAGGAGGAGGAAGAGGGGTAATTTCCACGGTTAACAGGCCAGTCATTCACAAGTGGCTCGGAGGGTGGGTTCCTGCAACAGCATAGGCCAGGTCAAAAATTTTCAAGCCAGGGGACAGTTCTGGAGGATGAGGAGGACGAGGATGATGATGAGGAGGAGGAACCATGTTCACAGCAGGGTGACACCCAATGCAGCTTGTGGGCATCACTGGAGCGTGGCTGGGGGGATACGGAGGACACAGATGATACACCTCCCACAGAGGACAGCTTGTCTTTGCCTCTGGGCAGCCTGGCACACATGAGCGACTACATGCTGCAGTGCCTGCTCAACAACAGCCGAGTTGCCCACATTTTAACTTGTGCCGATTACTGGGTGGCCACCCTGCTGGATACCCGTTACAAAGACAACGTGCCGTCCTTAATTCCCTCACTGGAGCGTGATCGAATGATGCGCGACTACCAGTGCACGCTGGTAGATGTGCTGCTGAGGGAATTCCCAAATGACACAGGGGGCTCTGTGGAAGCACAAGGCGAAGGCAGAGGAGGAAGGGATTGCCAATGCAGCTGTGCCACCGCCAGCACCTCAGAAGGCAGGGTTAGCATGGCCGAAATGTGGAAAAGCTTTGTCAGCAGCCCGCCTCAACAAACAGCACCACCAGCTAATAGGCAACGTCATAGCAGGAGGCAGCATTTCAACAACATGGTGGGACAGTATGTGTGCACACGCCTACACGTAACTGACTGATGGGTCTGCCCCATTCAACTTCTGGGTCTCCAAATTGGCCACATGGCCTGCGCTTGCCCTTTATGCCTTGGAGGTGCTGGCCTGACCTGCAGCCAGTGTATTGTCTGAATGTGTGTTTAGTACGGCAGGGAGCGTTATCACAGACAAGCGCAGCCGCCTGTCCACACCCAATGTGGACAAGCTAACATTTATTAAAATGAACCAGGCATGGATCCCACAAGACTTGTCTGTACCTTGTGCAGAATAGACATTTAGACCGGCCTCACACAGCCATTGGTATCCTTTTTTTTTTTTTTTTTAATATGTCTCAATATTTTGGGGGCTACCCCAATTCTAAAAAAAAACCAAACAAACAAAAAACAGTGTTGGCTACCTCCTCCTCCACCACCACCACTTCCAACTACACTGCCACGGTCACGGCCTAGTCAACCTCTAGGCTCCTACTCCACATCCACCACCTCCTCCCATTGTTATTTTTTTTATGTGATTTTAAGTTATTTCCCTATCCACGTTTGTTTGCAGTGCACTTGTCCTACTCTTAGCCCCATTTTGCTTCCTTTTGCAGCCCTTTAGCCCTTTCCAGGACTTTTTTACAGCCATTTTTGTGCCCAAAAGTTCGGGTCACCTTTGACTTCAATGGGTTTCGGTGTCCGGGGTCAAGTTCGGATCGAGTTTGGTGCTGAACCCAAATGGTTTCACGAGGTTCTGCCGAACCCGATGAACTCGAACATCCAGGTGTCCGCTCAACTCTAGTATTAACATTAACAGCAAAGTTTTCACATGTATATTCATATCATATAACAACATATGTATGCATCCTAATTCATTAACTTCAGACCGCCTCTCACAGAGCAAGGACCATGCACCTGGCCCCGAGCTGCAATCCCCATTCCCAGTTTCAAAAGATTTTTATAAAATTTTTGTATAGAGTACAAACAGAAAATCATGTTAATACATCACTCTGTATACAGCATCTACGTCAGAAGTACATCAGTTAGGAGGAATATAAAGTCTCAACTCTTACTATAAAGTCTTACTGATTCCAGTTGAACACTAGGCATGATTCTATCCTTGTCCCGGACACCCCCATGGGTGCACAACTGTGTCCAGGGGGGGATAGCGTCATGCTGTTGCAGAATACCTTAGACAGTAATATCGTACTCATATGTTAGTGTTGTCTCTGTAATGAACTTAATCTCAAACTTATACAGAGTAAACTATCTAGTCGAAACAACAGTAACTGGTAAACAAAAGCAAAAAGGGGGAAAGGGGAGTAGGGAAGTATGGGGGAGATAGGAAAGGGGGGGGGGGGTACCAGTCTTATAGGATGAATAACCTGTATTCAGCATTTGCGTGTGCAGCTGGAACTCGTTAGCCAGGCTTCCCATTTGGATTTGCATTTTGAGATAGTGAGTTTTGTGGTCTCCAGTATTTTCGCCATCTCACATTGATAGTTAATGGATTGACTGTTGGGATCATGGATACTGGGGGTATGGCGCCCAGTCTGATGGCAAGAAGAGTTGTTTCAAAATCTTTGTGGGAAATTGCTGGATTCCATTTGTGCCCAAGTTTAAAGTTTGGTGGGGTTCCACCAGTATCTAATTTGATCTAAGACACATGCCTTATAATATGCTGAGACATTAGGTGATCCCATTCCCCCATTTATTCTATGTCGCATCATGATATAAAATTTTGGTGCTCTATGGTTCCATATGAATTGGTTTAGGGTTTTTTGGATAGTGGTGAGGAAAGTTTGGAGTGAAGGCATTAAGATGTGGAACAAATACAAGAGTTTGGGGATAATTAACATCTTCAAGGATTCTATTTGTCCCGCTGTGAACAAACCCTGAGATAGTTGTTAGGGTAATGAATCTATAAATGGTTGGAAGTTTTCTTTGTAGAATTGTGAGGTGTTTGGGGTCAGTTTAATCCCCAAAAAAGTCAGCGAGTTTAGTGACCATTTAAAGGGGAACGTTATGGTTAACAATTTCCTCATTGGGGTTGGGGTGTTAATTCCTAACATTTGTGACTTTGTGGCGTTAAGTTTATAGTAAGATACTGCACTGAATTCTTTTAATACAGTTTGCAATTCTGGAAGCGATGTCTTAGGGTTAGAGAGTATAAGCATGACATTGTCCGCAAAAAGACTTTGTTTATGTTCTACAGTCAGGTCCATAAATATTGGGACATTGACACAATTCTAATCTTTTTGGCTCTATACACCACCACAATGGATTTGAAATGAAACAAACAAGATGTGCTTTAACTGCAGACTTTAAGCTTTAATTTGATATTGGGTATTTACATCCAAATCAGGTGTAGGAATTACAACAGTTTGTATATGCGCCTCCCACTTTTTAAGGGACCAATTGGCTGCTCAGGTGTCTGTTAATCCCTCATTATCCCATTTAGAAGGAGCAGATAAAAGGTCCAGAGTTCATTTCAAGTGTGCTATTTGCATTTGTAATCTGTTGCTGTCAACTCTCAATATGAGATCCAAAGAGCTATCATTATCAGTGAAGCAAGCCATTAGGCTGAAAAAACAAAACAAACCCATCAGAGATAGCAAAAACATTAGGTGTGGCCAAATCAACTGTTTGGAACATCCCTAAAAAGAACACACCGGTGAGTTCAGCAACACCAAAAGACCTGGAAGACAACGGAAAACTGTGTGGTGGATGTCCAAAGAATTATTTCCCTGGTGGAGAAAACGCCCTTCACAACAGTTGGCCAGATCAAGAACACTCTCCAGGAGGTAGGTGTACGTGTGTCAAAGTCAACAATCAAGAGAAGACTTCACCAGAGTGAATACAGAGGGTTCACCACAAGATGTAAACCATTGGTGAGCCTCAAAAACAGGAAGGCCAGATTAAAGTTTGCCAAACATCTAAAAAAGCCTTCACAGTTCTGGAACAGCATCCTATGGACAGATGACACCAGGATCAGCTTGTATGGGAAGTGATGGGAAGAGAAGAGTATGGAGAAGGAAAGGAACTGCTCATGATCCAAAGCATACCACCTCATCAGTGAAGCATGGTGGTGGTAGTGTCATGGCGTGGGCATGTATCACTGCCAATGGAACTGGTTCTCTTGTATTTATTGATGATGTGACTGCTGACAAAAGCAGCAGGGTGAATTCTGAAGTGTTTCGGGCAATATCTGCTCATATTCAGCCAAATGCTTCAAAACTCATTGGACGGTGCTTCAAGTGCAGATGGACAATGACCCAAAGTATACTGCGAAAGCAACCAACGTTTTTTTAAGGGAAAGAAGTGGAATGTTATGCAATGGCCAAGTCAATCACCTGACCTGAATCCGATTGAGCATGCATTTCACTTGCTGAAGACAAAACTGAAGGGAAAATGCCCCAAGAACAAGCAGGAACTGAAGACAGTTGCAGTAGAGGCCTGGCATAGCATCACCAGGGATGAAACCCAGCGTCTGGTGATGTCTATGCATTCCAGACTTCAGGCTGTAATTGACTGCAAAGGATTTGCAACCAAGTATTAAAAGGAAAGTTTGATTTATGATTGTTAATCTGTCCCATTACTTTTGGTCTCTTAAAAAGTGGGAGGCACATATACAAACTGTTGTAATTCCTACACCGTTCACCTGATTTGGATGTAAATACCCTCAAATTAAAGCCGAACGTCTGCAGTTAAAGCACATCTTGTTCGTTTCATTTCAAATCCATTGTGGTGGTGTATAGAGCCAAAAAGATTAGAATTGTGTTGATGTCCCAATATGTATGGACCTGACTGTACATCAGCAATGGTGAGACCTGTGATATGGGGATGGGATCGAATATTTTAAGTGTGAGGTTCCATAAGCAACATAAAGATAAGAGTGCGGGGGCGTGGCTTGGCACGCAGCGCGGATGGCAGCATAGAGAAAGAGCTCTCTCAGCCCTGCGGCTAAATCTTGCTAAAGCTGACCTTTCATGCTCGATATGGGCAAGCCGCACCAGCTCCAGAACGTCTACACACCGAGAAGGTCATCCTCTGTACCCAGAACGAGGAAAATCCCGGACTTGTTTAAGTCCCAGCAGCCGGTTAAGCGAATAGGGGACGAAGCCAATATGGCGCCGGAGGACCACGAGGACGCTCTCAGCGAGGATTCGCAGCCGGCCTCCGAAGACGGGGTAAGACACAGACCGGCAGTAGACCACCCTCTCTCATACGGGGACATGTCGGCTTTCGTGGCGGACATTAAAAGCACGTTCTCCTCTGCCATTACAGAGTTGAAGGCGGACATCCTCGCGCTTAATGAACGAGCGATACAAACAGACAGAGCGAACCGAAAGAGGGATCAAAATATCTCCCACCTCATGACGGTTACCTCAGCCCACTCCACACAACTCATAGCGGTTAACAGGCACCTGGAAGACCTGGATAACCGGGGCAGAAGACATAATATCAGAGTTAGAGGCCTACCTGAAGCGATTGCCCCGGCCCAGATCCAGGTGACCTTAGCTGAGATGTTTAACTCGCTCCTGGGAAGACCGATCGATACTACGATCGCGTTTGAGAGAGCCCATAGGGCCCTGAGACCGAGACCTGATGACTCAGCCCCCCCGAGGGACATCATTTGTTGTATGCCCGACTATAGATTGAAGGAGGAAGTCTTGACGCAAGCCCGACGGGCAGGTAATATCACCTACCAAGACCACTCGTTCTCTCTTTTTCAGGACCTTTCCCCTATCACTCTGGGGAACCGCAGAGCGCTTCGCCCCCTACTGGAGTCGCTTAAAGCCCATGATCTTACATACCGGTGGAAGTTTCCATTTGCCTTATCTGTCACTGTAGAGGGGACACAACACCTATTGCGGACACCAGAGGAACTGCCAGGGTTCTGTGAGGCCTTACAAGTAGAGCTTGTGGATCTTCCGGAGTGGAACCGCGAGTTTCGGCACCCCGTTAACCCGACGAGCCCCATGACATCCCCGAATTCTTCACCTACCAAACCGGCACCCAAGAAAGGGAAATTCAACCGCCAAGAGGGTGCGGTAGGCGGGCATCCCAACAACGCGAAGAGAAGCACAAGGGCTAGAGAATACAACTAAGGCCTTAGGTTTTGGGCACAGTCGGTTGTATCCGGGCTTTATAATCTCCTGAAATGTTCACGGGACACTGACAGCGCCCTTGTTTACTGCTCTGCAGGAGGACTGCACACGAACGTTGCTCTATGATATCTCCTGCGAGCGGCAATAATTTTACTTCTCCATAGCTGTGCAAGAGAAGCCTAATATTTTTTGTTTGCTGACGAGCCCAGCTATAAATAGGTTATCCACCCCCCATACGCATCAGGCTGTTCCAGCTGCACATGAACATTGCTCACTGTTCCCAACATGAATGACCACCCATGGGGGTCAGAGAGGTGATTCGGGAGTTCTAATGTCGTGAGATGTCATGGATAAGTGTCTGCTTAAGCTTACGCACGTCTACTTAAGGGGGTGGGAATGGGTGTTATGGTTATAATATATGGAGATTATGTTTGCCTGATACTGTGATCCCTATGTTATGTTTCAAGTTGACGTAGATATTATAGTAACGTGTTGGCTCACTTGCGGTTTGCCCCTGTATCTGAGACATTTGTTTGAGATAGCGGTGTGGCCGGGCGGGGGTTTGGCCGGTGCGGCGGCTTGTCCGGCGCGCCGGCCGCCTGACGCCCTAGGGCTGTACCGCTGATATTAGGTCAGCATCATTTGTTTGAGTGTATATTTGCATTTGTTACTTGGCCGTGGGGCTGGGCGCCTGTGATAGTTGTTAGGTAGAAGTTTGATTGCTTTGCCTCCTGTCTGTCACACGGGCTCGGCCTCCCACATACCCCCAACTGTGTCTCTGGTGGACGCCCCCGGCTGGAGGGCGCCCGCTGTAGGCACAAGCTTCTAGGCCCCTCTGCTAGCCACAGAGGTTGGCACAGTTTAGTGTGTACAATATTCCTTCAAGCCCCAAAAGAGGGCTTATTACTTACTTCTCTCCCACTCTCTTTTTCTGGCATTACTCTAATCTTCTACATCTACGCTCTTAATTTCTGTTTGTTTTTCTATTTACCTTCCTCTACTTGGCCCCAGTTGCATCACACACACGTCTGATACTTCTGTGGGCCTAGGGCCTCTGGAAGATCGAGATGGCTTACACACCTTTGAGAAGAGCACCCACTTTGATATCGCAAAATGTTAAAGGCCTTAACATCCCGGAGAAAAGGATCTCACTCCTTAGAGAACTGGGGAAGGCTAAACCTTCGTTTGTTTTTTTACAAGAAACTCATTTTAAAGCTCAGATGATACCCAAGTTGTATGATAAAAATTTCCCCCGGGTGTACCATGCGCCAAATCCCACACATAAATTCAAAGGGGTTTCCATCTTAATACACAAGCATGCAGGTTTTGAACTGCTCCAACAATATGTGGACCCCCAAGGGAGGTTCCTTTTCTTGAAAGGTAACTGGCATAACAGGCCTCTTACGTTAGCTAACGCGTACTTTCCAAATACGGGTCACCTAGCCTTCTGTAAACACATAATTGAGGAATTGAAAAGCTTCACCTCTGGGTGTATTTTGCTTGGTGGAGACTTTAATGTCCCTCTATCTCCTCTCCAAGACATGACCAACGGGAAGTCCAGCATAGCTTACTCAGTACTGAAAAGGATCAAAGCATGCTTGAATTCCCTGTCCCTGGTGGATACGTGGCGCCTGGTGCACCCGCATGGGAAAGACTATTCATATTTCTCAGCAATGCACAAAAAACATTCCCGCATTGACTACATATTTGTAATGCAAAGAGATTTGCCCTTGTTGAGCGGAGCTGGCATAGGGGTCCAGGTCCTATCGGACCACTGCCCGGTCTCCGTGACCTTAAATTGGAGGGAAGCCCCCCAGAAGCAATGCACTTGGCGACTCAACCCGACCTTACTGATCGATCCCACTATCCTTAAACAGGTGACAAAGACGCTAGACCTTTATTTTCAGACCAACGACACTGAGGACATATCACCTATGACTTTATGGGAAGCGCATAAATGCGCGGTGAGGGGTGACTTGATCCGCTGTGGGGCGCGAAAAAAGAGGGAGGCGAACTTACAATTAGAAACCTTGATGAACAAAATAAGACAATTTGAAACACAACATAAACAGTCGCGGGCAGAAAGTTTGTCTGCGGAGCTCTTACAAGCCAGTGAACAACTGCAGCAGATACTTAACTTTAAAACAAAACGCACTTTGTACTTCAAAAAGGGCTTCTTATACGAGAATAGGGACAAATGCGGCAAATTTCTAGCCAAGACACTGAAAACCATACAACACTCGGGTTCCTTCACATCCATTAGGGACACGGACGGCACCCACCTACAGAGTTCGGAACAAATAGCGGCAAAATTCCATGCATATTACTCAACCCTGTATGACATCCCCGCAACTCACAGACCTACTAGCCTAGTGGGCGATAGGGAACAAATTCTTCAACAATATCTATCAGAGAGCGGTATTCCAACCCTCACGGCGACAGAAATAGAGCAATTAGAGGAACCTTTTTCTGAGGAGGAGCTCCTAACAGCTATCAAAAACTTAAAACCAGGTAAAAGTCCGGGCCCGGACGGGTATACTTCGCTCTACTACAAAACCTTTATGGACAAACTCAAAACCCCTTTATTGCGAGCCCTAAACTATCTGAATACACCCCGACAGATCCCGGACTCCTTTACTTTAGCCCGTATAACCTTAATTCCAAAACCGAATAAGGACCCCTCTGATTGCTCTAATTACCGGCCAATATCCTTGCTTAACCTCGACCTAAAATTAATGGCAAAAATGCTTGCATTTAGATTGACACTCTTGCTACCTAGGTTGATCGGTCTGGATCAGGCGGGTTTTATGCCGGGGCGCGAGGCGCGTGATAATGTGATTAAGGCACTTAACCTGATTCATGTTGCTGGGACAGGGAAAGTCGAGGGCCTTCTCTTGTCCACGGATGCGGAGAAGGCCTTCGACCGTGTGGCGTGGGACTACCTATTTGCGACATGTCGATATATAGGTCTAGGGCCACATATGGTCGCGTGGATTACGTCTCTCTATCACAACCCCAGGGCACAACTTAAGGTAAACGGGATACTCTCAGACCCAGTGCGGATAAAGAACGGGACCAGACAGGGATGCCCTTTATCACCGCTCCTGTTTATCTTAGCCCTAGAACCCTTCATAAGACTGGTCAACAATAACGTAGATATCAAGGGTTTTCAGGTAGGTCCTAAATCATACAAAGTAGCAGCGTACGCCGATGACCTTCTCTTTTTCCTCACTTCACCCCTCATTACCATTCCCAATCTGCTAAAGGCTTTTAACCTATATGGCTATGTTTCAAACATGAAAATAAATTATAGCAAGTCGGAGGCTCTGAATCTTTCACTCCCGTCCGAGACCCTCCTTAGGGCTCAAACATTAAGCGCCTTCAAGTGGGAACCCAGTTCACTCACTTACCTGGGAGTGAAACTGGCGACATCACTCTCTCAGATCTATAGTGCCAACTTCTTACCATTGTTGGGTAAAATACAGAAGGACCTGGAACACTGGACTCTTAGGCCACTTTCGTGGTTTGGTAGAGCATCGGCTCTCAAAATGGTTGTATTACCTAGACTACTATACCAGTTTCATACGTTACCGATACATTTGCCCCGCAAATTCTATAACCGCTTAAACGCAATCTCGCGAGGGTTTCTCTGGAGGGGGCTAAAACCTCGCATTGGGTTAAACATCCTGACAAGACCAAAGGACCGTGGAGGAATAGGCTTACCTAACTTCCAACTATACCAGGTAGGAGTCCAACTAGCACGAGTAATTGACTGGAATTGCCACCACACTCTGAAAGATTGGGTAGCATTGGAACAGGCCCAAACACCACACCCATTAGGGTCCTTACCATGGATTAAATGGCAGACAATCGTGAACGATACCCAACAACACCCCCTAGTGGGTAACACTGTCAAACTATTTCAGAAAATGACAACTAAATACAAACTGTCATCTACTTACAGCCCCCTTACGCCGGTTACACAAAACCCAGACTTTGGCCCGGGACTGGACTTACAGCTGACCTCCCCCTCCGACCCAGCATTACCCCTCTTGATAACCCATTGTATGGAAGCGGGGAAAATTAAATCATTTGAGAAAATCCAACAGGAAATATCTCCACAGAAACTACCTTCCTTTTGGACTTACCGCC
>BLSH010032353.1:511046-521614 GCA_018402905.1 Glandirana rugosa
ACCTATCTTAATTGCCCACACCTTTTTAACAAGAAACCCACAGACACCGCGGAAGTGTGACATTGGGACATTCTCTATGAGAACTATTTTAGTTCTTAACAGGTCGAAATCACTAGGTCTTTGAGAAGGCGTACGTCTGAATTTAACCAGCGAGAATCAGACTACCCAGTTGGGGAGTTCAAGATTAGATACAATCGACGAAACTGGAGTGGGTGGATTCTATAAGGGGCGGGGCTTATTAAAAGTAGGAGGGGTCACAGGGAAGGGCGGGGCCTGGCGCCCCCCCATCCAAAAACTTCACCAGCCGCCACTGACTAAACTGCTATATAACACAGGTAAACATAATAATGTCAAAGCAGCTAACATAGATTAGAACTTGAGGGGTTGACCCATCAGACTAAGAGCGACCAATTTAAGTCTGCATGCGGAAGAGTTTCTGGATCACTAAAGCTGGACAATTCTTGATTTTATCAAGAGTATCTCTTACAGGGTTACAGTGTGAAGGCGCCACAGACACCCAAAGAACAATTTTTCCACACCCGTTAATTCTATCCAAAGTGTGTGGAAAAGACAACAGAATTTATCCAAAAAACTCTAATCTTGTTGCCAGTTCACTACATTGTGGCCTCATCATACAGACTGGCTCCCCAAGTCATTACTTCCAAAATAAAGGAAGCTTGCAGGTTGCAGGGAAAGTTATTTTTTTGGCTTTATAAATGCAATTATTGCTGCAGCAGATTATTTACATGGTACAGATGTGCCACTTTACAGGTAGACTAAGGGGACCCCCCAGGCACTATATTGAAAAGAATTTTTAATTTTTATACTTTCACTTTAAGCATCAATAAACCACTGCTCATTTAAAAGGGACATTTTTCCAAACTTTTTTTTCATTGACACATGTCCCTCAGGGCAGTACCTGGACCCTCATAACCATTGTATGCCCAATTTCTTGCATATAAGCTCTCAAAATGGGCACTTTTGATTTTTCACATTCAGGTTCGTTATTCGGTTCCAAACTTTCCTAATATTCAAAAGTTGTGGTGCAAACAACAGGGGGTCGTTTGGCCCATCCCTACTTTTTTTTCTGTCTGCTACTCAGCTGTTGCACCATATGGTAATGTTGTTGTTATTGATTGCCAAGTGCTGCTTCTAGTGAGCTTTTGTGCCATTGCATGTGCATGACAACCTAGTTTATCAGAGGAGCCAAGGTTTTTGAAAAGATTAAGGCAAAGAACAGGGGGTGCATTCCTCTAGTGGCTCCTACGAGGGTAGCATTACACAAATCACTGGTAGAAAGAAATTGTCCGAAGACAAGTATTCAGTAAAATGTATAGAGAATGTTAAAATATATATATTTATAGATAGGGAGAATGGCAGAAAAGAAAAAATGGGGGAATAGAAGAGGGGAGAGATAAAGAGAGAAATCCATTTACGATGTTGTCTTTCTAGTTGATTTCTGCCCCCCATATTGTTTTTTTTCCCAACAATTGTTTGCCCAGGTGCAAGCCACTGACAAAACCTCCCTGCATGAATAGAGCTGTAATTTAATGGCTCTGTCCTTGATTATGTACAGGAAATTTTGCTCTACTGCTGTAATAGATATGTACTCTTAAGATCACAAAGCAATGAAGCACTTGTCCTCTTTTTGTTTTCAGAGAAAGCTAACAACGTCCTGCTTTCTCTTTTTCTGTAGCAGGGATACAAATATGTTCTCTAACCTGAAGGTGCAAGTCAAAGAAATAGCATTTGTCTGAGAGGGTCATGCTACTGGGAGTTACTCTAAAGCAGGGATATGCAATTAGCGGACCTCCAGCTGCTGCAAAACTACAAGTCCCATCATGCCTCTGCCTCTGGGTATCATGCTTGTGGCTGTCAGTCTTGCTATGCCTCATAGGACTTGTAGTTCTGTAACAGCTGGAGGTCCGCTAATTGCATATCCCTGCTCTAAAGCCTCGTACACACGAGTCAACGATCGTATACAACAGGTCATACAAACGACCGTTGTATGCAAAACCGATCGTTAGTACGCGCGATTAGAACAGCCGACGTACGATGGTCATACAATGGGAGTTGTATGAGCAAACTAGAAAACTTGGTAGTACCAACAAGCGGTCATATGACCGTTGTATCGTCGGTACAGAGAAGTTGGTCCAACAAGCTGTATTGTGCAAAACACGCATGCTCAGAAGTCAGGAAAGGCCGGAAGCTAATTACATGCACCTGAACTTTCTTTCTTTGGTCGTACGATCGTGTAGTGCAGTCAGTATGCTAGATACAACAGGCAACTTACGATTTGGTCCGTTCGGTCGTACGACCGTCAAACCGTGTGTATGAGGCTTTCGACTGACGTTTTTTCAGGTTTTGCAATGCAAGTGAAAAAATTAATGTTAATTTTTTTTTTAAGTTTTAAAATTTTTATTGAGTTTTCAGACATAACAAAAAAAAAGGGTATCTTCAAATGTTGTCAAAGAATATACATAAAAGCACGTGTCACGACAGGGAATATACAACTTTGAAAACAGTAGAGAGAACGATGCATAACTCAGGTGGGAGCCCACCTAAATACCTATTAGCTACAATTTTCTTCTCCAGATGGAGCCCTCTGTCCTCAAGGCTCCCAAAAGGGCAAGCTGCCAGGTCAAGGCAGACTACCTAGAGAGAGAGGGGGCCATCACAAAAGCCAGGGGACTCCCCTCAGAGATCCCCCGGCTTTAACTGCCCTGGAATGCAGAATATGTGAAGTCATACACATATAAACTGGGCCTTGAAATGTAACCTGAAAAGCCCTGAAAGGGTATATAGGCCCAAAAAAATGAGAGGAACAATCTTAACTTAGTTCAACAACCGAGGGCTAACCCCACATAGGTAGCCGCTGGGAAGGCTAGCACCCCAGGCCCCCCCAGAGCCCATAGGAGAGCAGGGGTGGCCGCGCGCGCCCCCGCCAGACACCCCAATTGGGAACATACTGTGCCAGGAGGAGGGACGCATGCGCCAATCCCGTGCAGTCCCAGCCGAGCACGGGGAAACAAGCCAGCCAAGAACCTTGAAATAGAGATGGGGTCCGGGGAACTCAACCAACCTCTAGGTTCTCCCGGCAATGGATCACTGACTATGTCATGTAACTATGCTACTAACAGACCGTTCTCACGCCAGGGGTCCCCAGCAGATTAGAAAAGTTTGTGGGGATGCCACTGTTAGGGAGGCGGGAGGGGCTGGAAGTATTCCAGCCTCCCCTGCCCAGCAGAGACTAGAGATAAAAAGAGGAAAATTTAATGTTAATTTTTATGGCTTTCAGTTTTAACCAACTATGAAAAAGTAAAACATGCCTACATTTTTAAGAAACAAGTATTATATTATACTGTAGATATACAGTATGCTACTATGTGATCGTGTCAATATGACTCTACTGTGTAGTCTCTATTGAAGTGCCTCTGTGTTTTTTCTAAAGATTTGTCAAAAACAATTCCCCCATTGTGCTGGCCTATGTCTCCTACCAAAACTCCACCTCTGTTCCTTTTCCTGCACTGTAGCCTCCGTAGGGCTCTTTACCATTTGATCAACTTGGGTTCATTCAGCCTGTCCATATATGCTTCGAATTTCCTGCTGAACTGGCCGAGATTTTAAGTGCCTATGGTCAGCTTTAGGGTTGATTCACACCAAGTGGTGGGGCCGCCTTGGGTTGCTATTCAAGCACAGTCCCACCACATGATAAGGCAAAATGCCTTGTCTCCTATGTGCCCAGGTTCACACCACCACATTGTGGAGTTGTATAGGCAGTGTGCACTGAAATGCATGCAGTACTTTTTCCAGTGAAGTTAACTGTAAGGCCCCACACAACATGGCTACCAATTAAACTTAATGAAATGCTTCTGTGACATTTCAATAAAATTAATTTAAAAAAGTGAACAGCGCCCTTGCCGAAAGACACTAAAACTTAAAGTGGATGTAAACCCACCATTCACACAGTATAAACTAATGGTACAGTATTAATGTATATATATATATGCAAGCCTCATGTATGTATCCCTACCTTGCAAATGTCACCCACTTCAGCAGTAGCAGCCTTGCAAAACTCTGGAATCAATGGGTGTCTCTCTTTGCTGAAGCTCCGTGGGTGGAGTTGTGATGTCACAAGACTTCTGACCAACCTCTATACTGAGAGCTGGAGGAGATAGGAGGGGGGGGGGTGTGAAGCTCTGTATGCTCCATGCAGGAGATAAGAAAATGACCTGTCACTTACACAGCAGGGGAAGACTCATCTCCCCTATTTCCCAGTTAGACAATTTTACTCTTCCTGAAAAAAGATAACCGGATTGCTCAGAGCTGGATTAACTGTTCGTGGCAAGACTGGGCACAGATGACATGACATGCTATACTCTGCAAGGCAGAGTTTTTTTGTTTTTTTTTCCGCGTTTACATCCACTTTAAGTGCAGGGACTTACAGTTTTCCTAGTAACATTGAAATTAAGAAAAAAAAGTACTGTCACCTTACCAATATCACCTGATTATACAGTAAATAATAATGATGTAAGAACAGCCCCAGTGATCAGTATACACATTTTACACATTTCTATGTGCAGCCAGTTGTCTGCTAAATGTATCCATAGTTCGCAGTTTTTCTTCTACGACACTAACAACTAAGAACATACTGTATATATATTTGAAAAACAAGTATATGTATGAGGGTTCTTCAGTGGACACTATTAGACACAGAAAATTAGCTATGATATACTTTGTGCATTCAACAAATAAAGGACAGCTGTGCAAGTTCTATTTTGCATAGAAGCTCTGTAATTATTAGTTGGCCCTCACCTGCTGGTTCTGCCAATCATAGTATTGCCTGCAAATTTGGAATGCAGAGTATCATGCAGAGAACTAGGTCACAAATGTTTTATACAAATCAAACACCTGCTGCCATCAGGACCCATTGTTCTGCCTGTCTGTAGCTGACTAACATTTGGGCACTTACTTAATCTGCTCTTTTGCATATACATAATAATTTGTCAAGAATATTGCTATTAATTATTACACACATAGTGGCACAGAGGCTAACTGGCTTTGTAAATGATGAGAAATTGATAAGTGTGTTGGGAACCAGTAGACCGTTCTAGGAATTTCGGATTACTACATTTTTCAGAATGTCATTATGGCAGTGGGGCCTGGTCACTACTGGCAGAATGTCTCAGACATTGCATGCATCCATGTATTTGAGCAATACTGAATGTTTCCTGTAAGTTCTTTGAAGCTCTTTGTATATAGATTGTTGGTTTATTATTCAGAATTGTGAGCAGAGGCAGCTGGTGTTTTTATTTGGGGGGGCAGCAAACAACCACCCTCCCACCCAGTCGGCCGGTGGCACCCCCCGCTCCCGCTTGGTCGGGTCATCCGCAACCCCCACCACTCCCGATCTTGCTTGGTTGGGTCACCCGCACCCCCTGGGGGTCTCGCGGTTGGTCGATCGGTCATGCAGCCCCACACTTACCCCATTTAGGTTGTGGACGGGCAGCTCTTCTACGGGTGATGGGCAGCGGACGGGCCTCTCCTCCTTCTCTGCATCACCACAGCTTCTGCCGTATGTCTCCTCCCTCCTCCTCCTAAGCATCCGTCAGGATTGCCTGTCCTTTCAGCCAATCAAGTGACGGGTCTCAGAACACGCTTCCTGATTGTACGGGAGGAGGATCAGTGTAAGAATAGCGAATACTCATTCGCTATTCTCACACAACTGGATGGGCTCGGAGTGCAGTGATTTGCGCCCCAAGCCCACCCTTTTTTGAAGCCTATTAGAGCCTCTGGCTCTAATCACTTGCTTCAAGCCCCCTCCTCACTGGAATCCATGTGTCCAGCACCCTGCATGTAGATTAAGGGGCCGGACACATGGAAGGGGGGGCAGCGCCCATGCGCCCCTAATGGATGGGCCACCACTGATCATGAGTGCTGTTTGAGACAGTTGAGTTAATGTAGGCTGGTCACCAACGGCGGCCCATCCATAAGGAGCGCCACCCTCTAATCTCTATGTGCCTGGCCCCTAATCTCCATGCAGGGTGCCAGACACATAGAGTTCTACAGGGTTTTTTTTATGAAGCATGTGATTAGAGCCAGGGGCTCTAATTGGCTTCAAATAGTGTGGCTCAGGGTGCAGAGCACTGCACCTGAACCCACCAACTTGGGACAATAGCGAATCAACATTTGCTATTGTCTTCCTGCTTCTCGTCCTGGCCAATCAAGGCAGGAAGTGGGTCCCGAGACCAAACTTGCCAGGAGGAGAAGCTACCAAATTGGGTGTGAGGATTACTGGAAGGAAGCCCCCGAAGCTGTCCAGGACCTGGATGGGGTAAGTGCCAAGAGGTCTTTTGGGCGAGCGGGGCTGCCGAGTGGGACTGTAGAGGGGGCGAGTGGGGCTGGCGTGGGGGTGGTTGGGGGATTTGTTTGCCACCCCCCCAAAAAATGGAGCACCAGCCACCACTGCTGGTACATAGCATAGTGAATCTTCACATTTAAAATTGTGTGTTCACTTTGCAAAGTTAATGACGGTAAAATAAAGTGCATGACGAATATGCATTCAGCCTCAGCCTCTGAAAAGAATTTCCGGCTCACACTACAACATTCTAAAAACTAGTGATCATCACTGAGGCAAGTTAACTGAGCAGTTAATCCTTTACAGACGGTAGCCACCACTACATTTTTTTAGCTGAAACCAATGCTGTTCACAGCATCTGCTGTTGTATTTTACACCTTTAAAAAAATGTCTATCATTCTCTGCCATATCCAGACAGGAATGAATCTGAATTTACGCTATGCTAGCTTTTTCAAAAGAGGCAATATTTTTCATTTCTAGTTAGAGGGTATAGAGATTCATCTTAACAATTTATAAATATTGTTTTAATGAAAAGGAATACTATGCAGTAAATATTTGCAGAGTAGATATTACAAAATAGACATAAGCAACAGTAAAATAAAAGCGTTCTCAATGTAAAAAATACTTAAAAATACTTAAAGTGGTTGTAAACCACAGACATGAAATAAGCATATCCCCCTATTGTGTGTGCTCATCTCAATTAAGAGCACTGAGTGCCATTTCTGTCTGCTACTTCATTCCTCTGCTTTCTGCATGAGTCACTTCTGACATGTTTTCCTCATACCAAAAGACAAATGGTCACGGAGAGGGACCTCCAGCAGTTTGACAGCCTCAGCTCTGTTCCTATGAGCTCTGTGAAGGGGGTGTATCCTCCAATTAGCTCTCAGAGCTCTCCTCACTGAGCTCTGCAGAGTTTAATTTCAGCTCCCCGCCCCTTTTTTTCTGAACTTTCAGACCAGCTTTGTAAATTCAGCACTTTAAACGGATGTAGAGAAGAGAAGACTGCAGATAGACAGGCACAACTTATGTTGGAGGATTTGTTTCATCTCTGTGTATCATGTTAGGCCAGTCACTTCACTGGGTATATGTAAGAGATTACAACCACTTTAAGTCTGCCTTTGGTTCAGTGCAGAGTTTGGATCACTTGCAAAGTTCAGTCGGATGTTTGCAAGGGTCACTGGTTCTCATAAAGCAACCCCCAGCATCTTTAGTGGTTTCAATCATAAAATAAGTGCCACAAATGCCAGTTTTTTTGTCCCCTGCAAGGGTGTTGGAACTAGCTCCACCCTATTAAAGGGTCTGAGGGGTGTGTTATAGGTTTGCTTAAGCATTTATTAATGCCAAGCAGACATACCTTTAATGGCAACTATCCTTGGTACATTTGTATTTCCATATGACAAGGTGTTACAACCCAAAAATCAGTATATTTAGAATGAAATTACAATTTGGTAAATATCAAATAAGATATACCAAATAAGGATGATGTATATTTCTCTTAAATAGTCGAATGTGTCTTATTAGCTTTCGACCCTTGTACTATATGTGTGTTTATTGTCTAAGTAGTATCTTCTTCTACATTGGTGTTAGCCACTTTTTTGGAAGGTATATTACCATATACGTTATGGAGTATGGATTGGCATGAGAAATTGGGATATATGAAACCTCAGCTCTAAATAGGTATAGGTTACTACACAGATGTGTATACCTCAAACTGCTCTCCAGACTTTTTATGGCTGGACCGTTTGTTAGGGTCTCCTTTGAAAATCCTAGCTAAGGATTATGATGCTCTGCATTCCTTCTAAATTGGACTGTGTTTTTTCAAATGTGTAACCTTAAATGAACAAGAAGTACATATTGTCCAGCAAATCAGTTTTTCGGCTTGTAACTCTAATTTTATTTCATGATAAAACCTGCCTAGTGTATCCATCTTGGGGTGTTGTGTGCCTGTGAAACAAAAGAAGATACATTTTAAGCACAATGAAGCAGGAGCTCGTCAGCGGTTCTTAATTGTTGTAATTAAATTGTTACCTGTTGTGTAAATTTGCTACGTGTGTGTAATAAAAAAAAAATATATACATATATATATATATATATATATATATATATATATATATATATATATATATATATTGGATGTTTGCTATTTAGATGACATCTTAGCCTGAAGGGCGTTTAGTACTTTGCCCGGAAACTCGCTATCTAAATGATGACTGTTGATAAGCAAGTATGACTTGTAAATGTATTTCATAATAATCCTGATGGACTTGTAAATGAATACCAAAGTGCAACGATCCCACTTTAGATTTTTTCTATATATGGTCGGTGGGATGACCTGATCGTTGGTGCACTACTTCTGTCTGCTGTGCTGTTCACCACACCTGTTTGGTGTATATATATATATATATATTTTATATTAGTAGTAGTTTTATATTATTAGTAGTAGTTATATTAGTTAAGGTATACAGTATCTCACAAAAGTGAGTACACTCCTTACATTTTTGTTAATATTTTATTATATCTTTTAATGTGACAACACTGAAGAAATTACACTTTGCTACAATGTAAAGTAGTGAGTGTACAGCTTGTATAATAGTGTTAATTTGCTGCCTCCTCAAAATAACTCAACACACAGCCATTAATGTCTAAACTAAACAAGTGTGTACACCACTAAGTGAAAATGTCCAAATTGAGCCCAAAGTGTCTATATTTTGTGTGGCCACCATTCTTTTCCAGCACAGCCTTAACCCTCTTGAGCATGGAGTTCACCAGAGCTTCACAGGTTGAGACTGGAGTCCTCTTCCACTCCTCCATGACATCACGAAGCTGGTGGATGTTAGACCTTACGCTCCACCACCTTCCATTTGAGGATGCCCCACAGATGCTCAATAGGGTTTAGGTCTGGAGACGTGCTTGGCCATTCTATCACCTTTACCCTTAGCTTCTTTAGCAAGGCAGTGATCATCTTGGAGGTATGTTTGGGGTCGTTATCATGTTGGAATACTGCCCTGTGGCTAGTCTTCAAAGGGAGGAGGATCATGCTCTGCTTCAGTATATCACAGTACATGTTGTCATTCATGGTTCCCTCAATGAACTGTAGCTCCCCAGTACTGGCAGCACTCATGTAGCCCCAGACCATGACACTCCCACCACCATGCTTGAATGTAGGCAAGACACACTTGTCTTTGTACTCCTCACCTGGTTGCCGCCACACACGCTTGACACAATCTGAACCAAATAAGTTTAACTTGGTCTCATCAGACCACAGTACATGGTTCCAGTAATCCATGTCCTTCGTTTGCTTGTGTTCAGCAAACTGTGGGCTTTCTTGTGCATCATCTATAGAAGAGGCTTCCTCCTGGGACAACAGCCATGTAGACCAATTTGATGCAGTATGCAGCGTATGGTCTGAGCACTGACAGGCTGACTCCCCCCCCACCCCTTCAACCTCTGCAGCAATGCTGGCAGCACTCATATGTCTATTTCCCAAAGGCAACCTCTGGATATGATGCTGAGCATGTACACTTAACTTCTTTGGTCGACCATGGCGAGGCTTGTTCTGAGCGGAACCTATCCTGTTAAACCGCTATATGGTCTTGGCCACCGTGCTGCAGCTCCGTTTCAGAGTCTTAGCAATCTTATAGCCTAGGCCATATTTATGTAGAGCAACAATTCTTTTTTTCAGATCCTCAGAGTTCTTTGCCATGAGGTGCCATGTTGAACTTCCAGTGACCAGTATTAGAGAGTGATAACACTACTGGGGAGGGAAAATGGCTAATTGGGCCCAATTTGGACAATTTCACTTAGGGATGTACTCACTTTTGTTGCCAGTGGTTTAGACATTAACCACTTCCTTACCGGCGTATAGTAAAAATACGCCGGCAAGGTGGACTCCCCATCCTAAGTGGACGTCATATGACGTCCTCTTGTTTTCGCCGCTTTGCGGGCCCTCAGGGGCCCGCATCGCGGCGATCGGGGACCGGCCGTGTCCCTCGGGACCCCGGCCTTCCGTGATCGGGGTAAAGAGCCAATAAAATTGGCTCTTTACCGCGTGACCGGCTGTGTCCTATCACAGCCGGTCACTGACAACAATGGCGACTGAGCGGCGTGCACGCCGCTCGCGCGCGCCCCAGGGGGCGCGCAGCGCGGCGATCGGGGGGCGGGCTTGTCCCTCGGACAAACCCCAACCCCGATCACGGTAAAGAGCCAATAG
>BLSH010032353.1:547925-564377 GCA_018402905.1 Glandirana rugosa
GATAAGAAAAGGTCCAAAGTAAAAGTGGAATGTATGGCAGGGCCTAGGTTCTTATCATTCGGGCTGCGAGAGAGGGCTTACAAGTGTCTTGGTCCGTTATGGTGAGGTGGCCTATGATTATTGCCTGGTTCTGTGAACATTCGGGAGAGAGCGTCGGGCTTACTATTCTTGGATCCGGGACGGTATGTAAGGTGAAAATGAAACCTGGAAAAGAATAGCGCCCAGCGGGTTTGCCTGGGTCTTAATCTTTTTGCAGTGCGGAGATATTCCAGGTTTTTATGGTACGTAAATATCAGAATAGGGTGAGAGGCCCCTTCCAAAAAATAGCGCCACTCCTCTAATGCAGACTTAATAGCCAGTAGCTCCCGGTCTCCCACGTCGTAATTCCGCTCAGGGGCGGTCAGCTTCCTAGAAAAGAATGCCACTGGGTGGAGCAGGGCCTTGACACCCTGGCGCTGGGACAGGATAGCCCCTACTGCAGTCTCAGATGCGTCCACCTCCAGGACGTATGGCAAAGCTGGATCTGGGTGCTTCAGAATAGGGGCAGACGTGAAGAGGGCCTTGAGTTTCTGAAAAGCGGCTTGAGCTTCAGAGGACCACTGGAACCGGATATTTTGTTTAGTTAAACGTGTGATGGGCTCCACGATGGCAGAAAATGCTTTAATAAATTTTCTGTAGAAGTTCGCGAAGCCCACAAACCTCTGTACTCCTTTTCAGTCCGTGGGTGCAGGCCATTCCAAGATGGTGGAAACCTTCTGAGGATCCATGTGTACGCCCGTCGTAGAGATGACCAGCCCCAGGAAATGCATACTGGGCTGTTCAAACGAACATTTCTCCACTTTAGCGTATAAGCCATGCTGCCATAGACGCCCAAGAACCTTGGTGACGTGCCTGCGGTGTTCCTCCAAGGAATTGGAAAAGACCAGGATGTCATCTAAGTAAATTATAACAAAAAGATCCAGGAAGTCTCGGAACACGTCGTTGACGAAATGTTGGAAGGTTGCGGGGGCATTACATAGGCCGAAGGGCATCACCAGGTATTCGTAATGCCCGAACCTAGTACGAAATGCAGTCTTTCACTCATCTCCCTCCCTGATCCGAATAAGATTATATGCCCCCCGCAAGTCGAGCTTGGTAAAGACAGTTGCTGACCCTAGCCGCTGAAAAAGTTCTGGAACCAAAGGTAGCGGGTACCGGTTCTTGATGGTTACCCGGTTGAGCTCCCTATAGTCTATGTGAGTGGTCTTTTTTCTCCCCGAAGAAGATGCCGGCTCCGGCCGGAGATGTAGATGGCCTGATTAATCCCTTCTTGGTGTTTTCCTCCAAGTAGGATTTAAGGGCCGCCAATTCAGGTTCGGATAGCGGGTAGATCCTCCCGAACGGCACCTCTGCCCCGGGCAGCAGTTCAATGGGGCAATCGTAGGGCCTGTGCGGCGGAAGTTTGTCTGCCCCCTTCTTACTAAAAACATCTACGAATGCATGGTAGGATGGTGGAAGAAGAGCCCGAACATCCGGTTCGGTGACGGCCTCCAGGCTGAGGAGATTTGGAACAGTCCCGTCCCTAGGGCCCAGACAATGCCGACGGCAATACGGAGATAGGAACCGGACGGTTCCAGTGGCCCAGTCGATGCTGGGGTTGTGGGCCTGGAGCCAGGGCAATCCCAGGATGATGGGGCAGAGCGGAGAGGCAATGGCATCCAGCCGCAGATGTTCCTTGTGACCATCCAGGGTGCAGGTGAGCAGAGGGCTCGTCTCATGTGTGACGGTTCCGGATTTGATGTGTGATCCGTCGGCCAGGCGGATCACCAGTTTGTGAGCCTTGGGTTGCAGGGGGATGTGGTGCTGTGCCGCAAAGTCCAGGTCGACAAAACAGCTGCACGCGCCGGAATCAAGGATTGCCGGCACCGTGATAATCCCTCCGAGAAGCTGCAGAGACAAGAAAATGGTGAGATGGGCACGGGAGTTAACCGGTACACCAGAGACAGTGGATAGGCACTTACCGCGCTTCGCGGGGCATGTCCGAACCATGTGACCAGGTTCTCCACAATAGAGACACAGACTCAGCTGGAACCGGCGTTGTCTTTCCTCACTGGTGAGTGATTGTCGAAGCAACCCAACCTGCATGGGCTCAGAAGAATCCGGAGGAGAGGAGGAGGAGGTCGTTGGCCGGAAGGCCGGCGGAGTCGGGTAACTGGGCACCCAGGGGAGCATCCAGGTGGGACGCAATTGTCCCGAGGACCTCTCGGCATGACGCTCTCTGATGCGCCGGTCGATGGAGATGGCCAAGGTGACCAGCTCCTCCAGGGTCTTAGGGATCCCCACTCGGGCCAACTCATCCTTTACTGCCTCCGACAGCCCCATGCGAAACTGGAACATAAGTGCCGCGCTGCCCCAGGCGGTATCTGAACTCCAGCACCGAAACTCGGCGGCATAATCCTCCACTGGGTGGCGGCCCTGCTGGAGGTTGTGCAGGGTGGCTTCAGCCGCGGAGGCAAGGTGGGGGTCATCATAAAGTTGCGCCATGGCCAGGAAAAAGGCTGCAGCAGAAGCAACTTCGGGGGCATTCTGCTCCCACAGTCTGAGAGCCCAGGCTTGGGGTTCACCCTGCAACAGGGAGATCACGAATCCGACCTTGGTGCTCTCTAACAAAAATGTCCGTGACTGAAGACCCAGATATAGGTCGCAGGCGCTCCGGAAGACCCGAAACTTGCGTCGGTCCCCGGAGAATTTTTCTGGCAGCGGGACCTTGGGCTCCGAGGGCAGGGCCACTATGGTTCGGGCAGCTGCGGGACCGGATGCTGGGGAAGTAGACAATTTCTGTACTCGCTCTTCTAACCGGGTATATCCCTCTTGCAGGTTCTTGACGGTCTGGGTGAGGCCAGCCAGATGGGCGCACAAGTCGTCCATAGCGGAGCGTGTTCCCTGCGCAGATTCAGTCATGGCTGCTCGTTTCTGCTACATACCTGACGGTGGAGTCTGTCTTGTGCAGGGAACAACCGCTCTTGCGCACCCGATTCAAGGACCCCTGGTAGTGTAGACAGAGGCCCGAGAGTGCGGGATGGCACGAGGGCTGGATGGTCACTGATGCTGTAGTGAGGTTCCAGGAAGTCGTGCAGACAGAAGAGTGGTCATACAGGCAGGGTCGGCAATGGACAGGCAGGGAGGTACAAAAGGATCAGGCAGGTGGATAGTCAAGTCCAGGCAAAGGTTCGTTAACGGGCGGGCAGCAGAGGTACAGAGGAGTAGACAAGCGGATGGTCGTGGATAGCCGGGGTCGGTGCAGGTAGCGGACAACAGGTCAAGGCAAGCCGGGTCAAAACAGGAGGCAGATAAACACAGGAACAGGTGGGGGAGCTGTGGCTCACAGGTCACGGACACTGTAGAATGAGCAGCACCCATTGCAGGAGTCTCTGGGTTTAAATAGGCGCCGTTTGGCACCGTTTCCGGCGCGCGCGCACAGGGAGCGCGCGCACCACCGCGGAAACGGCCAGGATTACTGGCAAACATGTAATTTCTCTAACAGATGCGCCAAATGTACCCTGTTCAGTTCACACCAAAAATTTCAAACATTGGGAAAGTTCGGAACCAAATGATGAACACCATTGAAGTCTATGGGACCCAAACATGAACAATCAAAAGTGACCATTTTGAAGGCTTATATGCAAGTAATTGGTCATACAATGGTTATGTGGGTCTGGGTACTGCCCTGGGGGACATCAATGAAAAAAAAGTTTGTAAAAAACGTCATTTTTAAATGAGCAGTGATTTATTGATGCTTAAAGTAGAAGCATGAAAATAAAAAATTCCTTTCAATAAAGTGCCTGGGGGGTCCCCTTAGTCTACCTGTAAAGTGGCACATCTGTACAGTGTAAAGAATCTGCTGCATAAATAATTTCATTTATAAAGCCAAAGAATGACACTTTCCCTGCAAGCTTCCGTTATTTTGTAAGCAACAGCTAGGGGAGCCAGTCTGTAATCTTGTTCCCAATGCACTACATTGTGGCCTCATCATAGAGATTTTTTGGATAAATTCTGGTGTCTCTTCTGCAGACTTTGGATAGAATTAACGGGAGCGGAAAAATTTGGCTTTGGGTGTTGGTGGCGTCTTCACACCGTAACCATATAAGAGACACTCTGAATGAAAGCAAGAATTGGCCTTACTAAAAAAAAAAACATTAATTTGATGCAGCTGTCAAACAGGTGCTGAAAAATTGTTTTTGGGTGTCGGTGGAACCTTCACACTGTAACCCTAAGGAGATATTCTTGATAGAAGCAAGAATTGGCCTTGCTGTGAAAAATTGCAATGATATGCACCTGTCAAACAGGTGCTAAATATTGTTTTTTGGGTGTCTGCGGCGCCTTAACCGTAACCCTATAGAGGTACTGTTAATGAAAGCAAGAATTGGCCTTGCTGTGAAAAATTGCAATGATATGGAAAAATTGATCTTTGGGTGTCGGTGGATCCTTCACATCATAGCTCTTGATGAAAGCAAGAATTGGCCTTGCTGTAAAATAATTTAATTTGATGTAGCTGTTAAACAGGTGCTGAAAAATTGTTTTTTGGGTGTCAGTGGCGCCTTCACACCATAACCCTATAGAGGTACTTTTGATGAAAGAAAGAATTGGCCTTGCTGTCCAAAATTGCAATGATATGCATCTGTCAAACAGTTGCAGAAAAATTGGTCTTTGGATGTTTATTGTGCCAACACCAAAAACATTCTTCCAGATGAACACCCACAATGCTAGACAGCTTAGAAGTCCTGCAGAAAGTCCACTTCCCAAAAACACTTAATCGGCATCAGGGGCTTCATAGCTGCTGGTAATCCAGGACTGATTCATTTTGATAAAAGTCACACAGTCCACGGAGTCTGTGGACAGGTGCATTTTCTGATCAGCAAGAAAACCTCCAGCAGCACTGAATGCCTGTTTGGAAAGAACGCTGGATGCAGGGCAGCCCAGTAGCACAATAGCATACTGAGCAAGTTCTGGCCAGTGGTATATTCTCATGACCCAGTAAGCTAGTGGATTGACTGGAAAGCTCTCCATCTCTGCTTTTCCCCTAGAAAATCATCCACCATGTGATGCAGATGCTGCCAATGGGATGTGGAAGCTGACAGCCCTGGGCGGCGAGGACTAAAAAAATGGAGAAATGCATCACTTAGGCGGCCACCTTCTCCACCGCTCCTCACTTGACCAACAGAAGTCTCAAAACTACGTTTTCCACCACATTGTAACCTACCAGAGTAACCTACCAGGGAAAAGCTTTCAATAAACTCCTCTTTAAGGTGTCCTCAAGAGGTTTCATCTTCTGCACTCTCTGTAGATGGGATGAGTTCTAAAACTTTACCCTTATAACGGTGGTCATGAAGGGTTGCCAATAAATAGTGATCATTCTCTTTTATGCCTTGATTATTCTTGAGTCTTTTTGCGGACTCTGAAGCATGAGGGAGCCCATGCACCACAAATTTGCGGAGGCATGAGAAGCAGACTCCCCGTGGTCACTGAGGATTACAATATCTGGAACTGCCTCATCCCAGCCATGTACTTCTGGGGATGGAAAACCATTGGTTATTGTTTGACGTATGTCTTCCTCTGTTTTAAGAACTCCAAAACTGCCAGAATCCTCCTCCTCTCTCCTCTTGTGTGTTCTGTGGCATAGGAACAATGGTGTCTGCATAAAGTGGGCCTTGACAGTAAAGGAAGTCCTCCTCTTCCTCCCGCTGCTCTGCCTCCAGTGCCCTGTCCATAATGCCATGCAGAGTCTGCTCCAGCAGAAACACAACAAGGATTGTGTCACTGATGCATGCATTGGCATGGCTCAGCATCCTTGTGGCATCCTCAAATAGTGACAGTACAGTGCATGCACCCTTTAAGAGCAGCCATTGGAGTGGGGAAAAAAGTCAAGCCGGCCTGAGCCTGTCGTTGTACCATACTCACACAAGTACTCGTTGACTGCCCTCTGCTTCATGTGCAACCGCTGCAGCATTGCCAAAGTGGAATTCCATCTGGTGGGCATGTCACAAATCAGACGGTTTCCGGGCAGGTGGAATTGATGCTGAATTTTAGCCAACCGAGCACTGTGTATGACCGCCTGAAATGGCTACAGACTCTTCTGGCCTCCAGATCTTCCAACCCTGGGTACCTATGTAGGAAACGCTGTACCACCAAATTGAGGACATGTGCCAGGCATGGCACATGTGTCAACTTTCCCTGTCTAAGGGCGTACAAGAGGTTTGTGCCATTATCACACGCCACCACTCCTGGCTCCAGCTGGCATGGCGTGAACCACCTCTGAGCCTGTCCCTGCATAGCTGCAAGAATCTCTGCTCTGGTGTGGTTCCTGTCCCCTAGACACACCAGCTGAAGCACTGCATGGCACCATTTAGCCTGACTCATTGAATAGCCCTTTGAATGCTTAGGGGGTACTTGGGGTTCATAGGACAATTCAGCAAAGGGGGGCATGGAGGAGGAGTAGAGGGTAGAGCTGACAAATCTTGCATCACCAGCTGTATGGAGACGTGCGGGCACAACAAGCTGCAGCACTGAGCCCTGTCCTGCATCCTTCTGAGTTGCAAGCAGTGTGCTATGAACAAAATATATCGTCCCTGCCCATGCTTGCTGGACCATGTATCAGCAGTAGAGTGGACTTTGTGGCTGACTGCCTTGCCCGATGATGCCACAACATTGCCTTCCACATGATGGTAGAGTGATGGAATGGCCTTATGTGAAAAGAAAGTGACTGGGAACCTGCCATTGTGGTACAGCATATTCTGAAAATTCACGGAAGGGGGCAGAATCCACCAGATGGAAAAGCAGAAGTTGAAGAGCCAGCAGCTTTGACAAGCTTGCATTCAGACGCTGGGCATGTGGGTGGCAAGGACTGTTTTTTTTTTTCTTTTTTTCTTTTTTTTCCACTGCAGCAGATGGGGCAGAGAAATTTGCTAGCTATAGTGTACAGCTGATGTTGTGCTGCTGCCAGATGTGCTGCAAGGACCTAGGACACCCTATATCCTCATCCCTGTCAGTAGAGGCTGCTGAGGGTATGAGGTATAGCAGGGGCAGACTGAGGTGAGTAAGGAAGAGGAGGGTCAGATCTGTGCCCCTTTTGTGTAGCTTTTAAGTGCTCTTGCTCTTGGTGGGAGGTTAAATGCCTTGTCAAACATGTGGTACCCAAATTGCTGGTGCTTTTGCCATGTTTGATGTGCTTGAGACAAACTTTGCAAATAGCGACTTTGCGATCAGCTGCACATGTACTAAAAAAGGTCCAGACAGCTGTTGGAAGTGGGCCGGAAGATAACAGCTCCACAATGTGATGGAATAGGGTGGCTGCTCTCTACTCTTCCATGATGGCTGCCTTGCTGAGGTTGTGCCTCACCCTCACTTTCCTCCTCTGTTCTATCTGGCACCCAAGTTGCGTTAGTGACATCATCTTCATCATCATCATCATCATCTCCTCCATCCTCATTAACACTGGAGACAACTTGGCAATATGCTGTGGCTGGGGTAACATGACTGCCAGTTTGTGTACCAGAGTTCTCCCCTCTCTGTTGGTTCATGTTCCTGTGTTCATCAACTTCAGAACCAACATCTGAATTGAATAATGGCTGTGCATTGTTAAGGAACAAGTGGCTGACGCTGTGTTCAAATAACTCAGCTGACTCCTCCATGCCTGATGCTGGGGCTTTAGCCACTCTGGCAGCTGCAGGGGGATGCGTACTAGTCTCTGCTTGGGTGACGGAGGATGAGGTTGGCTTAGTAAGCTAGTCCGTGACCTCCGCTGCATGCTGTGGCTGGATAGCACGGGCAACATCACTAAACAGAGGAAATGATGCCCTGCCTGTGGGCTGACCAGGTACACCTTTGCCTGTGGACTCATACGCTGCTGGACCCCTTACAATACCATGGGAATGCCTGCCTCTCCTTGTTGTCCTCTCAGATGGAGGGAGGGGGGGGTTGGGGGTGCTTATTAACCAAATGTAATAAAGATGTGAAAATGTGTACGTGGATGCACTTTAATTAATGGAAAGTGGTGCACTTTAATTTGAGTACTCACTACACACACACTCCATGGATATACTGCATCAAATGTGCAGTAACGCACAGAACTATATGGTGTTAAACTTGCAGTAACGGACAAAACTTATGGTGTTAAACTTGCAGTAATGCAATGAAATATATGGCAATAAACTTGCAGTAACACACAGAACTACATGGCGCAAAACTTTCAGTAACGCACAGAACTATATGGAGTTAAACTTGCAGTAACGCACACAACTATATAGCGTTAAACTTGCAGTAACGCACAAATATATGACGTTAAACTTGCAGTAATGCAAAATAGGAGACTTATTCCAGCAACGCCAACTCTCACCCTTCCAACAACTTAAGGAACTGTTTGCCACCCGCAATAAGGATTTCTATGCTTACTTAAGAATCCAACATATCCTTACACCTATTTTGACCTCAACCGACACTCTGACCAAAGAAATTGTATTCTTCTTCCACCTAACAAAAAAATATGCAGTATCTCACGCCTTTATTGCCTGCTAACAAAACCTAAACAGAAGGATAAATCACCAGCTTTATCTTTCTGGGAACCTACCCTACAAAAGGAGTTTTCCACCCCCCTCTGGTACCAAGCAATTCGCACCCCCACCATGTACTCCAGGAATATCTCACATTGGGAGACCTTGCTAAAAGTCCTCTACTGTCGGTACTGAACACCTGTAAAGCTAGCCTGAATATTCACATCTCAATCAAGGAAATGCTGGAGGAACTGTGATTCAGATGGACATATCTTTCACATTTGGTGGGAATGCCCGTCCATTACCCTATTCTGGACAGGTGTCTCCAACCTCATTAAAGATGTAACTAAAGTACCTCTCATATTAACCCTCCAGATGGCTCTCTTCAGATTAGGACTCACAAATTTGCATTAAAAATTCCACCCTCTTATCACACATATACTAATTGCTGCCCTCCTCTCCATTGCCAGGTTCTGGAAACAGACCAGAGCACCTACTTTACACTGTGCTATTGATATCTTAAATGATCATTTAACTATGAAACTCCTATTTGCCAAATCCCAGTTGAAACTAGATAAATTCTATGAGCACTGGCAATACTGGTTATCAGACCCTAGAGCTGCAACACACTTGACCTGCCACCATATGTAGTAGGATGACCCTTTATTTGGAGGGTCATCTATACCATACTAGTCTACCCTGGGTGGAACCTTCTGAGAATAACCACTGCCTACTGTATATTTTACAGTATAAGGTGACATCACTAAACCATTTATATACTTCCCCAATACCATTCCTCACCACTCTCCTAGCGCTTCCCTTTCCCCTCCACCTACTCTTACTCTTATTACCCTTCCTTTAAGGAAATAATACCTTAAACATCTGACCCTTTTACACCGGGTCAGACCTAATTTTGGAAAATGTCATTGCTTTGCTATGAGATAGATAGATAGATAGATAGATAGATAGATAGATAGATAGATAGATAGATAGATAGATAGATAGATATAGAATTATCTCAATATTATCTCACAAAAGAAAGTGAGTACACCCTCACATTTTTGTAAATATTTTATTCTACCTTTTTCTGTGACAACACTGAAGATATTACATCTTGGTACAATGTAAAGTAGTGAGTGTACAGCATGTATAACAGTGTAAATTTGCTGTCCCCTCAAAATAACTCAACCCACAGCCATTAATGTCTAAATCACTGGCAACAAAGGTGAGTACACCCCTAAGTGAAAATGTCCAAATTGGCCCCAAAGTGCCATTTATTTTTCCAGCACTAAATAGATCCGCATACACACACACCTAAACTCAAGATCAAATATCCGTGCTCTAATGATGTCTGTCTAAGTATAAGTTCTCATCAGCTGCTACTTATAATTAATTAAAAAATAACCCAACAATGGATCACTCAAGTTGAATATACTCTATGATAAAGTAGTGCTAATCCACCGCACTTAAGCCCAAAAGGATAGTGGAATAAAATAGTAGGAGTGACTTCCCAAGTCCATAAAGTCCATTATATAAATAAATCTTTTTATATCACCACGTGAGGTAGACATCAGACACCTTCGCCCACATGGAAATTCACTCACCAGAGCCAATTACCTCGCACTCTCATGCTCAGCAAACATGCGTGTCAGGAGTGATATTCAATTAATCCTCTTTGACTGCTCCTCCACTCTCCACATAGACACTGGAAACTCTGACCTCCACCGATGTTAACCATCACCAGGTCACCAATAGGGGAAAGATAAAAGATACTCCACATCGTGCATTATCGTTTAAAAACAATACACTTTATTCCTTATCCCAAAACTCCCCAATACAAGGTACTCACAAACATAATCAGTAACGCCAGCACAGAGACAGGTGAGTGCCGAAGATTGGATGATACCACGTCCGTACCGATATCCGTTCTGACAAACGATCACACCCGACAAGCAGGATAACGATCGCTCGTCCCTTTTCACACCAGCTCACACTTGATCCAGGGTTGCCGTGTAGCTGTCAGACAGACGCGTTTCGTCCGTTTGACTTCGACTGTGACACGCTACACGGCAGGCAACCATTGATTTAAAACACCTCCCCATGCAAATTCATCAAGGGAAGAGGCATGTGATAATCGGTGACCATGTACCGTTAAATCATCGTTCTTCCGGCACTTCACCCTCTATCAATATTCTATAAATCTCCTAATGATGGGATAGCAGCAGAGCAGAGTGCAGACAGACACAGTCCTACCATCCAGGCTCCTCTCCATTTTTCCTGCACTGCCTTAACCCTCTTGGGCATGGAGTACAGAAGAGCTTCACAGGTTGCCACTGGAGTCCTCTTCTACTCCTCCATGACAACATCACAGAGCTGGTAGATGTTAGAAACCTTGCGCTCCTCCACCTTCCATTTGAGGATGCCCCACAGATGTTAAATAGGGTTTAGGTCTGGAGACATGCTTGGCCAGTTCATTACCTTTACCCTCAGCTTCCTTAGCAAGGCAATGGTTGTCTTGGAGGTGTGTTTTGGGTCATTATCATGTTGGAATACTGCCCTGAGGCCCAATCTCTGAAGGGAGGGGCTCATACTCTGCTTCAGTATGTCACAGTACTTGTTGGCATTCATGGTTCCCTCAATGAACTGTAGCTCCCCAGTGCCGGCAGCACTCATACAGCCACAGACCATGACACTGCCACCACCATGCTTGAATGTAGGCAAGACACAATTGTCTTTGTACTCCTCACCTGGTTGCCGCCACACACGCTTTACACCATTTGAAGCAAATAAGTTTATCTTGGTCTCATCAAACCATAGGACATGGTTCCAGTAATCCATGTCCTTAGTATACTTGTCTTCAGCAAACTGTTTGCTGGCTTTCTTATACATCATTCCTTCCTTCTGGGATGACAGCCATGCAGACCAATTTGATGCAGTGTGTGGCGTATGGTCTGATCACTGACAGGTTGACCCCCCCACCCCTTCAACCTCTGCAGCAATGCTGGCAGCACTCATACGTCTATTTCCAAAAGACAACCTCTGGATATGATGCTAAGCACGTGCACTCAACTTCTTTGGTCGACCATGGTGAGGCCTGTTCTGAGTGGAACCTGTCCTGTTAAACAGGAAAGGATTGAAGGAGCAACTCCTTCAAAAAATAGACAGGACTTTGTAGGCACACCATAGGCACTCAGTATCATAAAGTATCTTTATTACAACAATTTGATCACATACATGAAATATACTAACATATACATAAAATCACCCTAAACTGAGCAGAAAGGCACCACTCGTATAACCAGCAGTTAGGAGGTAGAGTTCTGTATATATAGTATTCAGAGTATGCTAAAAGTATCGCCTTTGTTTAGCAAATATTGGGAATTCTATGAATGTCTTCCACGCTGGTGTCTCAACGCGTTTCACTTTCAAGAGCTTCCTCAGGACACGTACGGGGGTGGGTGCTAGTATTAAAAATAAGAGAAACACACATAAACATACTTGTTTTTACAATATATACAGAAGTATTTGTCTGTATAACTTCTATGATTACATAGGTACAATGCCCCAAGAGAGGGGTAAATGCTGTAAATTAGGCTTGTGCAATTCGTTTCGTTCCAAACCTCGTTTTTACAGAATTTTGCAAAATTCCGCAATTCGGACGCATTCCGAATTTTCAATTTCCGAATTTTTCCGGATTTTCGTTTTTCCGAATCGCGGTAATTCGGAAATTCGGCAATTTCGTTAATTCGGAGATTTGCGGTAATTCGGGAATTGTGGTAATTCGGGAATTGCGGTAATTCGGAAATTTGCGGTAATTCGGCAATTGCGGTAATTCGGAAATTCGCCAATTGGAACAGCCGAAAATCCGAAATTCGGAAATTCGGAAATCCGAAAATTGGAAAAAACTAAGAATATCTGAAATAATAACTAACTAATAAATATTAAATTATAGGTATTGGAATTTCCTTGAAAGTTTGGCTGTTAATGAACTTAAATATGAAATTTAGCACTAATAGTCATACTTACAAGAACATTTCAATACCTATATTTAATAGTTATTTATTATTTTTTCAAATATTCTTTTTTATTTCCGAATTTCGGAAATTCGGAAATAAGGAAGAACATTTGAAATAATAAGTTATTCATTTAGTATTTTTACTTATTATAAATTATAGTAAGCTATTAGTATTTCAAATGTTTTTCCTTATTTCCGACTTTTGCAGCGTGTGACTGAATATATGCATACTGTATGTATGTGTGTGTGAATGTGCATACTGGGTGTGTATATACTGTGTGTATATTGGATGTATATTGTATGTATACTGTGTGTTTACATACAATATAAGCACAGTATATACACACCCGGTATGCACACACACATACATACAGTATGCATATATACAGTCACACACTGCAAAGGTCAGAAATAAGGAAGAACATTTGAAATAATAATAGCTTATTATAATTTATAATAGGTAAAAATAATAAATTAATAACTTATTAATTCAAGTGTTCTTCCTTATTTCCGAAATTCAGAAATAAGAAAGAACGTTTGAAATAATAATAAATAACTATTAAATTATAGGTATTGAAATTTCCTTGAAAGTTTGGCTGTTAATGAACTGAAATATGAAATTTATCACTAATAGCCATATTTTCAAGAAAATTCCAATACCTATAATTTAATAGGTATTTATTATTATTTCAAACGTTTTTCTTATTTCCGAATTTCTGAATTTCGGAAATAAGGAAGATCATTTGAAATAATAAGTTATTAATGTATTATTTTAACTTATTATGAATTATAATAAGTAGAGTTGAGCGAACCCGAACTGTAAAGTTCGGGTCCGTACCGAACTTTTGGGTGTCCGGGACCCGGACCCGAACCCGGACTTTTAAAAAAAAGTCCGGGTTCGGGGTTCTGGTAATTTTACTAAAAGTTCTGAAAATTGCTGTAAAAAAGTCCTGGAAAGTCTTAGAGGTCTGCAAAAGGAAGGAAAATGGGGGTAAGGGTCGGACAAGTGTCCTACAAAGAAATGGGGACAGTGAAATAACTTAAAAGCATTTTTAAACAAAAATCACACAAAAAAAATCAAAAATGGAGGTGGATGTGGACCATCTTCAAACTGTGTGTGAAAAGTATTAATTAGCGGGAGAAGCCATATCACTGTTCTAAAATCATCTTCAAACTGTGTGAAAAAAGTATAAATTAGCCGAGAGAACCCATATCACTGTTCTACAATCATCTGAAAACTGTGCGTGAAACTTAAACAATAGCCGGGAGAAGCCATATCCCTGTTGTAACATCATCTGCAAACTGTGTGTGAAACTTAAACAATAGCCGGGAGAAGCCATATCCCTGTTCTAAAATCATCTGAAAACTGTGTGTGAAACTTAAACAATAGCCGGGATAAGTCATATCCCTGTTCTAAAATCATCTGAAAACTGTGTGTGAAACTTAAACAATAGCCGGGAGAAGCCATATCCCTGTTCTAAAATCATCAGAAAACTGTGTGTGATATGGCTTCTCCCGGCTATTGTTTAAGTTTCACACACAGTTTTCAGATGATTGTAGAACAGTGATATGGGTTCTCCCGGCTAATTTATACTTTTTTCACACAGTTTGAAGATGGTCCACATCCACCTCCATTTTTGATTTTTTTAATGTGATTTTTGTTAAAAAAGCCTATTGCAGGGACATAGAGCCATATTACTGATCTAAAATCATCTTCAAAGTGTGTGGGAAAAGCCTATTTCAGCCACATAGAGCCATATTATTGTTCTAAAATCATCTTCAAAGTGTGTGGGAAAAGCCTATTTCAGCCTCATAGAGCCATATTAGTGTTCTAAAATCATCTTCACAGTGTGCGAGAAAAGCCTATTTCAGCCGCATAGAGCCATATTAGTGTTCTAAAATCATCTTCACAGTGTGTGGAAAAAGCCTATTGCAGGCGCATAGAGCCATATTCATGTTCTAAAATCATCTTCACAGTGTGTGGGGAAAGCCTATTGTAGGTGCATAGAGCCATATTAGTGTTCTAAAATCATCTTCAAAGTGTGTGGGAAAAGCCTATTGCTGGCGCATAGAACCATATTAGTGTTCTAAAATCATCTTCACAGTGTGTGGGAAAAGCCTATTACAGGCGCATAGAGCCATATTAGTGTTCTAAAATCATCTTCACAGTGTGTGGGAAAAGCCTATTGCAGGTGCATAGAGCCATATTAGTGTTCTAAAATCATCTTCACAGTGTGTGGGAAAAGCCTATCGCAGGCGCATAGATCCATATTAGTGTTGTAAAATCATCTTCACAGTGTGTGGGAAAAGCCTATCGCAGGGGCATAGAGCCATATTAGTGTTCTAAAATCATCTTCACAGTGTGTGGGAAAAGCCTATTGCAGGCGATAGAGCCATATTAGTGTTCTCAAAATCATCTTCAAAGTGTGTGGGAAAAGCCTATTGCAGGCGCATAGAGCCATATTAGTGTTCTTCCAGCCGCATAGAGCCATATTACTGTATATTAGTGTTTTAAATTTTAGAACAATAATATGGCTCTATGCGCCTGCAATAGGCTTTTCCCACAAACTGTGAAGATGATTTTAGAACACTAATATGGCTCTATGCGCCTGCAATAGGCTTTTCCCACACACTGTGAAGATGATTTTAGAACACTAATAGGGCTCTATGCGCCTGCAATATGCTTTTCCCACACACTGTGAAGATGATTTTAGAGCACTAATATGGCTCTATGCGCCTGAAATAGGCTTTTCCCACACACTTTGAAGATGATTTTAGAACACTAATATGGCTCTATGCGCCAGCAATAGGCTTTTCCCACACACTTTGAAGATGATTTTAGAACACTAATATGGCTCTATGCGCCTACAATAGGCTTTCCCCACACACACTGTGAAGATGATTTTAGAATCTAAAATCATCTCCTAGTTCTATAGGGAGAGGTTCCTACTGTTGCTTAAAGGGACAGATTATTGTTTGAAAAAATTCCAAAAATAAAAAAAAAACAGTGTTGGCTACCTCCTCCTCCTCCACCGCCACTTTCACTGCCTCCTCAACCTCCAATTCCACATCCACCTCCATTTTTGATTTTTTTTATGTGATTTTAGCTTAAAAATTATTTTAAGTTATTTCCCTATCCCCATTTCTTTGTAGGGCACTTGTCCGACACTTACCCCCATTTTCCTTCCTTTTGCAGACCTCTAGGACTTTCCAGGACTTTGTTACAGCCATTTTTGTGCCTAAAAGTTCGAGTCCCCATTGATTTCAATGGGGTTCGGGGTCTGGGTCAAAGTTGTCCCGAAGTTCGGCCGAACCTGCAGAACCCGAACTTCCAGAGGTTCGATCAACTCTAGCCAGAAGCTTTCATTTATCCTAGATATGTTATGAGCTGGGTGGTTTTATCTGTCTCCCACCTTAGTGTGCACTATATAAAGTGAGTTAAGGATACAGCAATCACTGTTAATTTACATTGTTTAATTATACAGTTAACCGCTTCCCCACCGCGCGCCGTCTTTTCACGGCGGCAGTCGGGGAGCTGGGCGCGAATCGACGTAAATAGGCGGCGATTCGCATTTTGCCCACCAGGGGGCGCGCGCGCGCCCCCGCCGCACTCCTGAGGAGTGTGCCCGCGGCTCGGGCGGACCCGATGTCCGCCGGCGAGCCGCGATGAGCGGCAAAAGACAAAAGAACGGGGAACCGCCGATGTAAACACGGCGGTTCCCCGCCCTGTCAGTGGGGTATGAGAGATCTACTGATCCCTGTCACAGGGATCAGTTAGATCTCTCATGCCCATGTTAGCCCAACCCCCCCACAGTAAGAACACACCCAGGGAACACACTTAACCCCTAGATCGCCCCCCCCAGGTTAACCCCTTCACTGCCAATGACATTTATACAGTAATCAGTGGACATT
>BLSH010032353.1:566850-585826 GCA_018402905.1 Glandirana rugosa
ATTAAAATTACCAGAACCCCAGACCCGGACCCGGACTTTTTTTGAAAAGTCCGGGTCCGGGTCCCGGACACCCCAAAGTTCGGTACGGACCCGAACTTTACAGTCCGGGTTTGCTCAACTCTAGCTGTGACTTGTCATGCGACTTTGTGTTCAGGGTGGCATGGCAAGTCGCACTAGTAGTAACTGAACCGAATGGTTAAAATTACCTGCTGCAAGTTTAGCCCTCATTGGTATACGTGGCTATATGAATTGGGAGGCTTTTACCAGACCTTTACATTGTCTTGCGCAATCGGTTATCCTAATGCATTAAGGTTCATAGACAGCAAGGGTATAAATGAGACACCTGCAGTCACAGAACCTAAGGTAAGAAAGAGGCTAGAACTGGGTTTCTCCTTTATATTTCAATAGTTTTTATTGTGTTTTAGCATGAAAATACAAAACTTTAGTACTTTCCTTGTCAACTGTACTAAATCACATCCAGCGTGGTGCTGCATATATATACACCTATCGCATACAGAATAGAGTTAATAGTCAGATAGTGGTGAAAGGCTTACTCCCACTATTGATGGAGATGAGAGGGGGCCTCCCCCTGCCAGACACCCCATATGGGATCAAGCTGTGTCTAGACACGAGAGGAATCCCACCCACTGTCCATCCTTAATATGTTTATTTCAAAAATACTCATTGAAGGTATGAATTATACAGCTAGTACAGTGTATCAACAATATTATGCAAATAACCAAGGCACCAGGGATGTTGTTAATATAGTTATAAAAAGACAATAAGAGTAAATCATCTTAACAAAAGCCCCATGAGGTGGATCTGGAGGAAAGGAAATGGGCAAAGGGGTCGTACCCCTAAGAGAACGGACTAGGCCTAGGGCCGCCCCTACTGGGATCGTACTGTGACCTCGGTCAGCCAGTCCCTGCCTCTCGTGACCCCCCAGACCCTCTACCAGGGTCAACGTATGACCAGAAATTATTAAAAACTAGAGTCTATTCAACAAATAAAGAGCTAGTGCCAACCTTGAAAGACTCTAGTCGCCAGTTTCGGGCTATCAGAAACTCATGAAACTATTATGTGGTGAGAGAGTGAAGAGGACAGATAAAGAGAGAGGAAAAGAAGGTAACAGGAAGGAGAGGTAAAGTATGATGCAGGCACCGCCGTGAGTCCACTGCAAGGGAGCCAAGTGGTTCAGAAATATTTGGAGTCCAGTAGGCACTCACTGCCCGGGCAAAAATGTGAGGTTACCCATTACCAACCAGAGAGACCCCCGTGTACCTGGCCCATGGTCCCCAAATTTTGTCGACTTGTAGCTATGTATTCAAGATCTTATGAGAAATCTTTTCTTGGGCCATGATCCAGGAGATTTTTTGTTTGGCCTGGTGGAAAGAGTCCTTAGGAGTTTTCCATGCCCGTGAGATTGTTATTTTAGCCCCTATGAGGATGAAAAGAATGAGAGACCGGGTGGCTTTATTACAGTCAGGGACCATTTGATTCAGGAGAGCTATTGCCAGATCTTGTGGGACTGGGATACCTGTGACTTTGCGGATCAAGTGGAAGATTTTATTCCAATAGGTCCGGATCCTGGGGCAGGTCCAGAAGATATGGGAAATGGTCCCCAAGTTCTCGTATCCCCTAAAGCAGAGAGGGGATGCTTGGGGATAATACATAGAGAGGCGAGTGGGTACCAAGTACCATCGAGTCAAAATCTTTAAGCTGGCTTCCCTAAGTATTGTAGTGTGGACCCCCTTACAAGATCTTTCAAAGTTTGAATGCCAGGTTTCCATGTCCCATTCAATGTCGAGGTCTCGCTCCCAGCCTAGCATAAAAGAAGCCTTTTCAGTCGGCTCTGTAAGCGAAGAATATATAAGAGAAATGCCTCCTCTCATGTCCCTGGCTGAGGAACACCGTTGTTCGTAGGGTGTGACGACAGGGGGTTTGGTGAGGTTGCCTTAATAGAATTTAGGAAGTGTATAATTTGACAGTAGCGGAACCGCTCTTTGGGAGGCATCTCGAGCTCCCTCAAGCAGTGCTGAAGTGAGATGGGTCCGCTTGCATTAAAGAAGTGCCCGATACGATATAGTCCTTTCTGTACCCACCACTTAAAGGCTTCTATGTTCATACCTGGAGGGAAGAGTGGATTGTGAAAGAGATGGGAGAGGGGAAGCCAGGGTGATATCAGTATGTTTATTTTACGCAGGGAGTCACACAAGGCCATGGAGTGGGAAAGGGTAGGCGACATGATTACCGGTCTGGATTTGGGGGGCCTCCATATCAGGAAGTCTATAGTATTTTTGGGAATGGATTGTCTCTCCATGTTTATCCAGTCAAGTGTAAATAGTGGAAATTTGTGTTAGCTGGGCTGCCTGGTAATAACACCAGAGGTTGGGAAGCCTTAGGCCTCCTTTAGATTTAGGTCTATAAAGGAAATGTTTAGAGAAGCGATGACCAGAGTTCCCCCAAACAAACCGGTTGACTCCGGCTTGTAGCCTGGTCAGTTGGCTTTTTAGTCCAGGGATGGGTAGTGAGCGGAACAAGTACAAAATGCGTGGTAGGAGTGTCATCTTTATAGCGTTTATTCGGCTTAGCCAGGACATTTTGTACTGAGCCCATTGGGAAAGATCAGAATTGAGAATCCTAAATGGGGGGATAATTATATTTGTATAGCAGATCAAATTACAGGGTAAGCTGAATACCTAGGTAGGGAATGGAGTTGGTCTTCCAGCTGAAGGGAAAACGTTCCCTCGGGAGGTTCACCTCTCTTTGTGTGTGGGGTAGATATGTTTAAGGCTAATGTTTTGAACATGTTGACTTGGAGACCAGAGACTTCCCCAAACTCTGAAAGGAGGTGGAATATATTAGATGTAGATGTCAGGGGGACAGTTATAAATAGGAGGACGTCTTCTGCGAAGAGCGCACTTGTGGGTAAGTGGGCCGCATCATACTCCATGTATGTTTGGGTCGGTCCGAATCCCTATTGCCAGAATTTCAATCACTATTGCTAATAATAATGGGGAAAGTGGGCACCCCTGTCTTGTTCCTCTTGTTATCGGGAAGGGCTCAGAGTAGTGTCCACATAACTTAATCCTGTTCGTCGGGAAGGAGTATAGAGATTTCAAGGTGTTGAGGAAATTGGGTCCAATACCCCATTTTTCTATGACCGCAAAAAGAAATGGCCATGATACAGTATCGAAGGCCTTTTGTAAATCTAACGAGAGCAGGAAGCCTTCCTGGGGGGTCCCACCATCCCAACCTGATCTCATAAGGGATAATATTGGCCGCCCTCCTAACCTGATCCGGTCCCTGCCTTCCAGGGATGAAGCCGACCTGGTCTTTATGCACATAGGAGCCTATGAACCTGGCCAGCCTGTTCGATAGTATTTTAGTCATAATTTATCAGAGAAATAGGCCTATAGTTGCTAACTTTGCTGGGATCTTTCTCTGGTTTTGGAATAACTGAAATGAAGGCCAGGTTTGCATTGGCTTCAATAGGTTTCCCACTCTGCAGAGAATTATAGAACCGGACCAGGTAGGGAGAGAGAGTCTCCTGAAAAGTTTTGTAATACAGGAAGGAGAATCCATCTGGCTCTGGGGCAGAACTGTTTCACAAGTTTTTGATTACCTCTCTAACCTCAGACTCTGTGAATGGGGACTCTAGGACATCTCGGTGGTCATCAGAGAGGGTGATCTTGTGGAGGAAGTCCTCCATATTGTGAGAAGAGTCTAGGTCTTTTTTGGAGTAAAGTTGCTTATAGAACTCAAGGAAAGTGTCAAGTTTTTTTTCTGTCCTGAGGGAATTCTAATTTTAGGCATGGAGTACGAACGTACCTTAGGGGATAATTTATGAGCAAGGAAGGGCCCAATTTGATCATATGATAGGTAGCTACGACCTCTAGCCCATGCTGCCTGCTTTTTAGGGATCAAGGTGAGGGCCAGGTTTAAGGCTAGTCTGGCGGCGTCTAATGATACCAAGGAGAGGGCGGTGGGACTTCTTTTATGCTGTTTGCTGGCTAAGCGAAATTCTTTTTCAAGATTTAATATGTCTACTTGGCGTTCCCGTTAAGACGGGAGGACAGCTGGATGAGCTTCCCTCTCAGAACTGCCTTATGTGCTCCCCACAGAATTTCAGGGGTGGTCCCATCCTTATCATTTAGTATAAAATATTCGCGTAGCTCCTTTTCCAGGAGTCTGCAGTGGACCGGGTTTGAGAGGATAGATTCATTCAGTCACCAGGGTTGTGGGCCATTAGAGGGGCTCCTTCAAAATGCAATAAGACCAAGGAATGGTCTGACCAGGGGACATCATAGATATTCGCCTGTTTGGCAAGATGGATAGAGGATGTGGGAACAAATATGTGTTCTATTCTGGCATCCGTCCTGTGTGGCGCAGAGAAGTGGGTATAGTCCCTTATAGACGGGTTCAGTTCCCTCCAGGTATTAATTAGGCCTAAAGAGTATAGGAGCCTAGCTATACGCAGGCTTTTCTTTGGAGGTTTCCTGAGCCGGGGGGCCTCCTAGAGGTTTTGTCCCTAATTTGGTCAAACATTATATTGGAGTCGCCCCACCATTATGATTCTCCCTTCAAAATGTGGAGCTAGACAGTTCAGCATAGACGAAAAGAAAGAGGCTTGTCTAGTTAGGGGCATAGTAAGAGACGAGAGTGTGTAGTGACCCATTAATGTGCCCTTTAACTAGGACATATCTCCCTTCTTTATCTCTGATCGTCTGGCTATGAATGAAGGAATATCCTTTTAGAGACGAGGATCGCTACTCCCCTTTTCTTAATTTCCGCATTGGCCATGTAGAAATTGTGATATTTAAGATGAATATGGGATGGATTGTAACTATTTGGAAAGTGCAATTCCTGGATAAAGAGAATATCATACCCTCTGCGATTATAGAAGTCAAAGGCCTTACGTCTTTTACTTGGGGAGTTCAACCCTTGAACATTATGTGAGGCGATCTTAAAGGTCGCCTTGGGGTGGGTGTCGTCAGCCATGGAAGAGAGGAATGAGCTTCGCCTTTGGAGGAACATGACTTACCCCCTTAGCCAGGAACAAGACCTCAAGACCAAACGAGTCCTCTGAAGCCCAGCTGGATGTGAGGTTTTCGAAATCTGGGATCCACGGAGGTGCCTACAACAGGGGTGAGGTTAGTTGACCAGAGAATTTAGGTAGAAGGTAGAAGAGGATAGACGAGGGAAGCATGGAATAGAGAAGGGGCATCAGGATGGAAGTATCCCGAGGTCCCTGTGGGAAGGGCGGAGCCAGTCCAACTCTTACCCAGGGCTCCAGGCAAGCCGGAGCCCTATTAGTAGGCAGCTCCGATACGAGCGCCTTGAGTGAGCAACCAGGGGCAATAAGTGCTCCTGGGTCCTACAGTAGAAGTGGCACATTGCCTCTCCTCGGCCGGAGGGATCCCCATAGTTAAATAGTAAAGGGTAGGAAGTCCCTCCGGTTGTGGTGAGAAGCTTGTGTATAAGATAATCTGGACATTAATATGTACCGGAGAGACTTCCATGAACCATAACTGTAAACCTTATGGAACTGTAAAACAAAAATACACTTGACATGGGTGCTTTGTCTAAATTTACAAAAGAGGATTAAAGAGGGCACTAGCAAGTTCCTCTCCCTCTCCCCCCACGGGAGGCCACAGGCCCAGTATCACCGGGAAGGTGATCATTGTCCATTAAGCAGATAGATAAACAGTTAGTAACAATGGGGCCACTAGTTCTTAGATCCGATATGAGATCAGTCGCCCTTCTGAAAAAAGGATGCCACCCTGAAGGGGCCTTGGCCATTCATATCTGGGTTTTAGTAGAGTGTGTAGAGCTCCCCCTGGGGCAGGAGGGAAGGATCTTAAAATGGGTGAACCCAGTATGAGTCAAGGGTGTTCTCATTATTAGAGAAGATAGAGCAAACCCTAGATAGGGGATGTATCGCAGAGTGGCAAAAGAGACGTTTTTTCCTAGGAAGTTCTGTAGATAGGAATCTTTTACTGGGAGGTCCCCTTGTTTGCCTCGGGGGGGACGGAGTCACGGATCCTCTTTTATTTTTGTTTTTGCCAGACAGGGTTCAGGGGGCTCCCGGGTGGCGGCCATTTGGAAGAACTCTGGCGGTGGCCTGATAGTGGTGGGGGCAATTCCTGGGAAATAAGGCCCAAATGGAGTAAGAGTTTCTCTCCGTCTGTTAGGTTAGTAAAGTGGAAAGTCTTGTTTTTGTGTTGGGAAGACAGCAGAATGGAAAGGCCCACCAATATTTTATATTCTTTTGGGTGAGAACCGACAGCAGGGGTTTGAGGGCTCGTCTTTTCTGGATAGTGGTCGGTGAAATGTCCGCAAATATTTGCACAGGATGACCTTGAATATTGATGGAATCAGCATTGCGGAACTTTCTCATAATCTCTTCTTTAACCTCATAATGATGTGGCTTTACGACGATATCCCTTGGTAGGCCGTCTTGGCGTGGTGGTTGCAGAGCTCTATGAGCCCTGTCTAATTCAAGCTTTTGGTCTGTAATGTCCGGTATTAAACTTTTAATAAGTGCTGTAACTGCTCCATTAACATCTGTAACCGACTCTGGAAGTCCTCTGATTCCAAAATTTGCCCTCCGGCTCCTGTTCTCAAGGTCGTCAATTTTCGCTAGGGCGGAATCCAGTTGGTCTTGTAATGTTTGGATGCAGGCAGTGTTTTGGTTAGCACTGGCTATTGTGTTGTCTACTGGCTGTTCTATGGTGTCCATTCGCGCCCCTAGGCTATGCAGGTCTTCCTTGATAGAGGAGGTTATCTGTGCAGCTGTTTGTGCAAGGCCAGAGGCCAGCATCTCAGAGAACTTATGGAGAAGTAGGTTCAATTCTGGTGGGCCATGCTGTGGCAGAGGGGTGGCTTGTGAGTTGATGAAGAGGCTGTTTGGGGTGCTAAGGGACGAGGAGTTTAGCATGGGAGAGTTCAGCATAGGGGAGTCCAACATTTCCTCCATTATCCTCCCTAGGAGCGATTCAGTGGAAGCCGGGGATAATAATTGGTTTGTTGCAATATTCATGGGTGGTCTGATGTGGGTCTCCGTAGGAGGCTGGGGTGAAGGAGAGTCAGCAATGGAATCCTCCAGAGCTGCCGCACCACCTGGAGCTGGGGCAGTCGCCATCTTAGAGGACTTCGGCAGCTGATCCTCAAAAATGAGCTGGCGGTGTACCTCTTTCCTGTTGTGGGAACCAGACATATGGTGGGTCACCCCAAATGTACAAGTATTGGGCCTGTAGGCTGGAGGGCACCCCCTGTAGTAATTATGGTGCGGGGCTTTAGGGTGCCTGGGTTGGGGAATGTAGTCCTTGGAAGTTAGTTGATCCCTTTAGGGTGGTAAAGAGGGGCTCGGTGATGCCTCTCTGGGAGCTGTGGCAGAGGATGTGTGATCAAGGATGTCTCTCTGAACTCACGCTACAGCGTGTAGGCCCAAGCCACGGCCTCTAGTATTCAGCCGATGCCCAGTGTGGGCTGTCTAAAAGTCCACGTGCTCTGATAGGGGTGAGCCTGTCAGATGCTCCCCCCAGGACGTGGTGTGGGATAGTCCTGGTTACCTCTCCGGTCTGATGCTGAGGAGCTCCTATTCTAAAAGCTGGCGGACGGCTTGAAGGCCCCAGCCGCGGCCTCAAGTGAGTGATCCGGTCCGGGAGCCGGTCCCTCAGGGCCGTGGTTGGGACTTGGTGCTGCCGAAAGTGCCCCTGTGGTTGCTTAGTCCCTTGGGGGGGTCGCCGGGCTGAGTCCTCGTCCCCTGTGCTTCTTGTTGGGGTCCGACAAGCCGAGGAAAGATGGAGCTCCGGAATTAGGCTGCCATTCCGGACGCTCCGCACGTGCGCACTTTGGGTTTCTCCTTTATTACTCCCTGGTGTAAGGTTGACTCTCTGCTCAATCCACAGACCAGCAGAGTGGGTCAGGGGAGTCTGGCTGTTTGAGTATCCCTCTTTTCCCTACCGGTGGTGGGGTTTCATTTGGGTCTAGGCGGCTGAGTGCTGGTCATAGTATGATCCTCTGCACCCTCGTCTCTCCTTGTAAAAGGCTCATATCACCTTGTGTCCTCTCCCTGTAGGACAAAGGAAGGGAGCAAAAGGGGAACCGCCTAAGGGACAGATGCACAGCCTGCACGTACAGATTATCTCCTGCCTGGATATCAGCTCCAGTGCTGCAACACTCTAGGAAGTTTCCTAGAAAGCAATGCTGAGAAGTGTCTTGATTTTCACAAAGATTCCTTCTCCACTGGAGGAGAAGCAGCTATTCTAGCGAGCACTAAGGCTCTAGTGGAGCCTTCCCTCGCTCCCTTTTGGGTCAAGCACCATATCTTCATTTGCTGGCCTGATTAATATGGCTTGATCGCGGCAGCTGGCTTCCCCGAATCTTTTTTGGAGGGAGTATTGCACAGTACATCTTTTACACAGCCTTCTTAACAGAATATTCTGTTAATGCTACAGGCTCAATCGCCTGAAGTGGTGATCTGCATAACTTGCCACCAGTATCACAATGTGCCATATGAAGTCAGACTTCCAACGTTGGGCAGAGCACCTGTCATTTATAAAATGGTCAGGTTCATTTTTACCCAGTTCCTTTTCAAACACTCAACAGCTACCGTACCAGTTTTCAGAGGGGAGAAAGGTCTTAGGTGTGGGGCATATGCATTTTGGGTATTTATAGCATTGTGGCAGAACTCTCACTGGATAACTACAAGGGCCTATTGTCTAAATGTCCATAGGTATCTCTTGAATGAAGATTATGTAGTAAGAGACCTATAGATTGGAGAGCAACCTCTAGTTTGCTTGTTCGCTTATGGAGCCTAGATAAAAGCAAGAGGGTTGGTTTCAAAATATTGCTATCACAAGCTGATTAAAATATGCAGTGATGGAAGCTTACCAGGCATCATCACTGTTTTCTCTAGAAAACATCAAAGCTCTTTTCAACAGAGCATGGGCCATTTCTTGGGCTGACAGCGTCATCGGGTCTTTATATATGTGTGTGTGTATAGATATAGATATCTATCAATATATATCAGCCTTCAGTTATTTGTTTAATACTGAGGTACTACTGGTGAGCAGCCTTTTTATAATGTGGATCATGTGTTTCCTGTTAGGTGGGAGAAGCCTCTCTCTGTAAGCCATCCTGGAAGATTCCTGAAAAGTGAGTTATCAGGTAATAACTCGGTTTTCTCCATTCGTTATTGAATCAGATGACTGAATCACACATTTAAATAAGTGATATAATTCTCTTTATTTCTCTAACTTGGGGGTAAGCTCACGTTAATGTAATTTTAAGTGACAAGGGGGCACTATGTACATCAGGAGGAAAGAAGTTAAAGCCTCTGCATACAGAAAGACGTCTTTACTGTTAGAGCTGTGACATATGTAGTAGTTCTAGCCAGCTTAATGTTTTATAAAAAAAAGTCTGTGTTTCTAAATGCACAAACTATACCTGATTTATTCTTTTTTTTTTACATAATAACACTGCTTATCCATGGAATATCGAAATTCTTTAGTGATCAAGAAACATTTGTTAAACTTTGGAGCAATTTACACCATGCTTTATATGATTCTTCCCTTCTTTTGGCCAATTGTGGATTAGGGTTCTGTACATGCAGGTTTTCGATTTATCTAATTATACATTTTTCTGTTGGTTGAAATGAATAAACTCGTTCAGTCTGACAGCCTATACTGCCTTAGTAAATAAACTCCAATGTCTCTGTCCATCATGGTATCTTGCCATACAGACAGAGCCAAAGCATTGGCTTTTTTAAGTGAATTTCTGAAAATCCAATATTATAACTTGAACTGGTTGAACTAAAGTCGTCATTTGGTTGCTATGGGAACTAAATACTTTAAATAAAGCATTCTTACTGTGTTTTCATAACACTAAATGCAGTCACTTTCATCTGAGATGGGCAATATTTACCCACAATAGACAAAGAAAATCTATAAGGTCAGGAATGGAAACATAATACTCTTTCCTGGAATTTAGAAAAACTCTTGACAAAAACTTGATCTTCAATATGAGGGCATTTGAACCAACAAAACAATGTTTCGGAACATTGACCTATTGATTTATAAAATCTATTTCATATCATTTCTGAAGCTCAAATAAAATGTATGGGAACAAAGTCAAGCTCTCGGCTCATCAGGGCTTCAAATAACTGTACTGCTGACTTTTAACAGCTAGCACAGCTTCCAGGGAGAGAAATGCAAATAGGCCAGTAAAGTGCAATCCTTTGTTTCTTTCAGCCAAACATTTTGTGTGATACAGGAATTGTTCTAAACAAAGTATTGAGAGAAAATGTTATGGTTAGCCCGCTGATAATACAGATTTTCACATTTCTGAGGTATATGTGAACTCAGAGCTGTCCAATGTGAACTACTTTGTTGGTCAGAAGTGGGATGCACAGGTCAATGATAGTTTGTGCTTAAAGCAAAACTTCCTCTAAATATGGGTTCGAAGGCCCCTATGTAGAAGCACTGAAAGCTTTGTATTCTAATCCTACCTTCCAGGTTCAATCAGTTTCTCAATCTAAATCTTTTACTATGTCTAATGGTAAAAGGCGAGGGTGCCCCTTGTCCCCTCTGCTTTTTGTTCTCTGTCTAGAGCAGGGGTGTCCAAACTATGGCCCTCCAGTTGTTCTGGAACTACAATTCCCATCATGCCTGGTTATGTCTGTGAATGTTATAGTTTTACAATGCCTCATGGGACTTGTAGTTCTGCAACAGCTGGAGGGCCGTAGTTTGGTCACCCCTGATAGAGCCTCTTGCAGAGGCGATAAGGGCTCATCCAGACTTTGAAGGGGTACTGATGAGGCAGAGAGAATATAAACTCACTTTTTGAGGATGGTATCCTCTTGACCCTAACAGACCCACTTATTACTCTTCCTTCTCTCCCTGATTTACTATCGAAGTTTAGCTCCATATCGCGTTACAAAGTAAACGCCTCTAAGACTGAAGCCCTACCCATTCTCCTCCCACAAGAACTTCTTGAGACCCTGAAACATTCTTATCCATATAGATGGTGTACCCATACCCTTAAGTATTTGGGAGTACATCTTACTCCCAACTATCAAACCCTATATGCAACTAATTTTTCCCCATTGTTTAAAGAAATTCATGCTATGCTGCTACAATGGGATAAATACCCTATCTCGGGAGCAATATACCCAGTCCACCCAAGCTCATTGATCTGGTCTATGCATCTACAGGGGGACAAAATATTACATGTGCTTAGTGCCCATGACATTCTGTAGACAAATATGGTTTTTAGCAGTGAAAAGGTATTCCCTATGCTCTCCATGCCCTCCCTTGACCAATATCCTTTTCAACCCAATGATCCCGGATAGTTTATCCACTGGACAAATGACTCCATGGGCTAAAGCAGCTTTCTTCCAATTACACCACATTGTTCATCCGGTGACTCGTGGAATTTTAACCCTTGAAGACATTAGGAACAAACATCGGATTCCCTCTAACCTTCACTACTCATACCTACAGGTTAAACACTTTTTTGCTTCTTTATCCCCATCTCTCATGTTAGGTAGGCCCAATCAATTTGAATTGTGTGCCCAGGGACCTTATCAGCCCCATTTAATTTGAGCCATAAATCAACTACTTCATGAGGTCTCTATTCTCTCTGAAGACTCACATGCTGTAATGTTTGTCACATACCTTGGTGGAGAGCCTGACTTCTGTAGGAGGAGGCCTCTCATACAACTCTGGCTTACTGACCACTGGAGTGGAGACAGCAGTCAAAGAGCACAGTGGGGTAGGAGTGCCTGGTGGAAGCCGTAGAGGCTGACCGGTTACCAGATGCAGGTGAGTGCACATTGGTGCTATTGGTGTCCTGACACATGCATACAGGGGGAAATGGTCACAAATTCTGCAACAGCCAATCCCTATCCAGGTCTGGAAACTGATATGGCTGGCAGTTTTTAGCTCCTCTAGATGTGTGACTCAGAGAGAAACGGCAGTTAAAGTGCTGATGTTCTGGTACAGAACTCCAGATATTCTGCACAAACATGACCCAACTTTGTCTCCCCTTTGCTGGAGATGTGGTTTGGAAAATATAACTCTATATCACATCTTTTGGCAATGTGTAGAATTGCAGCCCTTCTGGCTAGAGGTTAGACACATACCACAGACATTATGTGAGTCAGTTACCACTGGACCCGCTGCATTACTTATTAGTAGAGTTGATCAAACCTCTAGAAGTTCGGGTTCTGCTGGTTCAGCCAAACTTCGGGACAAAGTCCGGGTTCGGGTCCGGACAGAACCCGAACTTTGACCCGGACCCCGAACCCCATTGAAATCAATGGGGACCCAAACTTTTAGGCACAAAAATGGCTGTAAGAAAGCCCTGGAAAGTCCTAGAGGTCTGCAAAAGGAAGGAAATGGGGGTAAGGGTCAGGCAAGTGCCCTACAAAGAAATGGGGATAGGAAAATAACTTAAAATAATTAAAAAAATATATATAAAAAAATCAAAAATGGAGGTGGATGTGGACTATCTTAACCACTTCAGCCCCGGAAGGATTTCACACTTTAGGACCAGAGCCCTTTTTGCGATTCGGCGCTGCATCGCTTTAACTGACAATTGCGCGGTCGTGCGATGTTGAACCCAAACCAAATTTGCGTCCTTTTTTTCCCACAAACAGAGCTTTCTTTTGGTGGTATTTGATCATCGCTGCGTCATTTCTGATCACTGCTATAAACAAAAGAAGAGCGACAATTTTGCAAAAAAAAACAAATTTCTTACTTTTTGCTAAAATCCAAATCCAAAAAAAAAAAAATACAAAAAACATTTTTTTCATCAGTTTTGGCCAATTTATATTCTTCCTCATATTTGTTATAAAAAAAAATCACAATCGCCGTTTATTGATTGGTTTGCGCAAAAGTGGCCACGTTTACGGATAATGAGAATTCATTTTTGGGGTTTTTATTTTTTTTATTTATTTTTTACTAGTAATGGCGGCGATCTGCGATTTTTAGCGGTACTGCGATATTGGGGCGGACATGTCAGACCATTTTGACACTTTTTTGGGACCATTGGCATTTATACAGCGATCAGTGCTATAAAAATGCACTGATTACTGTGTAAATGCCATTGGCAGTGAAGGGGTTAACCTGCAGGGGGGTTAACTGTGTTCCCTGGGCGTGTTCTAACTGTGGGGGGACTGCCCTAGCAGGGGAAGGGAAGTGATCACAGCTTCCATGTAGAGGAAGGCCGTGATCACAGCCCTTCCTCCCTCACAGAACGGAGGTCCGTGTTTACTTACACAGACCTCCGTTCTTTCACTCCGTGGGGGGGGCATCGCGGGTAGCCAGCGGCGATCGAGTCCGCCGCACCCGCTCCCTGGCCCTCCCCGAACACAGTGAGCATGCGGGCGCACCTCCGGCGGCACACGCGCGCTCACAGTGCGCGATCTCGCAGCCGCCGTCATATGACGGCGATTTGCGATATCGAACCACTTTGTCGCCGTCAACCAGCGGTTGGCTGTCGGCAATTGGTTAAAACTGTGTGAGAAAAGTAGAAATTATAAATTTATGTGTGAGAAAAGTATAAATTAGCAGGGAGAAGACATATCAGTGTTCTAAGAACAGTGATATGGCTTCTCCCAGCTAATTTATACTTTTATCACACAGTTTTAAGATGACTGTACATTCTACAATCATCTTAAAACTCTGTGAGAAAAGTATCCATTAGCCGGGAGAAGCCATATCCCCGTTCTTAGAACATCTGCAAACTGTGTGTGAAAACTATCAATTAGCGGGGAGAAGCCAGATCACTGTTCTAAGAACAGTGATATCTCATATCACTGTTCTTAGAACAGTGATCTGGCTTCTCCCCGCAAATTGATAGTTTTCACACACAGTTAGAAGATAATTGTAGAACAGTGATATCATATCACTGTTCTACAATGTAGAACAGTGATATGATATCACTGACAGTGATATTTTGACATCACTGTCAGTGTCAGACATCTCTCTGATCAGAAAAAACATGTCAAGCAGATGCTCTCATACGCACTATTAGCAGCAAGGGGAGCCAGCCATACCAATGCTTTGGCTGTCAAGGGAACCTCCATGCCTAACCATGCTACACAAAATCATTACGGACATAAGGAAGATGGAATGTCTCACAGCTTCGGTCACAGATACTGTCCATAAATTTAACAAAATTTGGGGGCTATGGGATACCTCCAACTTTGGTGAGTCCCTTGTTCCCACCCAAGACTATTATCGCCATCGATTTAGGACCCCCTCCAGAGGGTCCACTAACCAGGCTTAACTTGGTCTTATTTATCAATACACTCCCATTCTCTCTAATATGTAATAGTTGTATCATAGTTACACAGTAAACGAGGTTGAAAAAAGACACAAGTCCATCAAGTCCAACCTATGTGTGTGTTTTTAATATCAGTATTAAATTGTATACCCCTCAATGTTGTGGTCCCTTAGGTGTGCATCTAATAGGTTTTTTTTAATTATCTAGACTCCCAGCAGAGACTACTGCTTGTGGAAGAGAATTCCACATCCTCACTGCTCTTACCATAAGGAACCCTCTACGCTTTTTAAGGTTAAACCGCCTTTCTTCTATTTTTAGTGAATGGCCACGTGTCTGTGTGCTCCCTTGCACAGAATAGTTTTGTACCTACTGTGGGGGCACCAGTACAGTATTTGTACATTGAAATCATATCCCCTCTCAAGCGTCTCTTCTCCAGAGAGAATAAGTTCAGTGCTTGTAATCTTTCCTCACAACTAAGGTCCTCCAATCCCTTAATAAGCTTTGTGGCCCTTCTCTGTACCCTTTCCAATACCAGAACATCCTTCCTGAGGACTGGTGCCCAGAACTGCACGGCGTACTCCAGGTGCGGCCTCACCAGAGACTTGTATAGTGGGAGAATTATTGATTTATCCCTGGTGTTGATCCCTTTCCTGATGCATGCCAACACAGCTTTGTTTGCAGCAGCTTGGCATTGCATGTCACTGCTGAGCCTGTTCTCCACTAGGACCCTTAGGTCTTTTTCCATTCTAGATTCCCCTAGGGGCTCTCCCCCTAGTGAGTAGTTTGCTTTTTTGTTCTTGGTACCCGAATGCATTATCTTACATTTTTCTACATTAAATCTCATCTGCCACTTGTCTGCCCACCCCATTAATTTATTCAGATCTTCTTGCAAGGTTTCCCCATCCTGTGGAGAGTTTATTGTTCTGCTTAGCTTGGTATCATCCGCAAATATTGAGATTGAGCTCTTCATCCCATCCTCCAAGTTGTTTATGAATAAATTGAATAGGATTGGTCCCAGGACAGAACTGAGTACTCCCCATTTATCACCACCCTCTGGACTCGCCCTTGTAGCCAATTTTCAATCCAGGTGCTCCCTTTGATCCATGTCGAGGGACCTTAGTTTGTACATTAAACATTTATGGGGAACTGTATCAAATGCTTTCGCAAAATCCAGATACACCACGTCTACAGGCCTTCCCTTATCTAGATGGCAGCTCACCTCCTCATAGAAGGTTGATTGGTTTGGCAAGAACGATCCTTCATGAACCCATGCTGATTACCACGAATGATACCATTCTCGTTACAATAATCTTGTATGTAATCCCTTATTATTTCCTCCAAGAGCTTGCCAATTATTGATGTTAAGCTAACTGGTCTGTAGTTCCCAGGGATATATCTTGGTCCTTTTTTAAATATTGGTACTACATTGGCTTTCTTCCAATCAGCTGGTATCATACCAGTCAGAAAACTGCTCTTAAAGATTAGGTACAAGGTTCTGGCAATAAATTGGCTAAGTTCCTTAAGGACCTTCGGGTGTAAGCCATCTAGTCCCGGTGACTTATTAGTGTTCAGTTTTTCAAGCCTATTTCTGATTTTATCCTCAGTTAGCCATGAGGGTACTTCCTGTGACATGCCGTGAGGATCAGCATTGTAGTTCTGAATAATTGAGCGCCCTGTTTTCTTCGTGAATACTGAGGAGAAAAATTAGTTTAACACCTTTGCCATTTCTCCATCCTTTGCAACCAGATTACCTTCATCATTCTTTATGGGGCCAATATGATCTGACCTCCCTCTCTTACTGTTTATATACTTAAAGAATTTCTTGGGATTCCTTTTACTCTCCTCTATGTGTCTTTTATGTTCTATCTTAGCTGCTCTGATTGCGCCTTTGCATTCCTTATTGTGTGGTTTATAAATATGAAAATCTGATATGGTCCCCTCAGCCTTGTATTTTTTGAAGGCCTTCTCCTTTGCTTTTATGTGTGCCTTTACGTCGGCGTTAAGCCATCCTGGTCTTTGGTTAGCTCTTTTAAATGTATTTCCTGTTGGGATACACTGGCTAATACCTTTGTTTAGTATGTTCTTGAAGCACTCCCATTTTTCCTCCGCATTCATTGTTCCTAGAATTTTATCCCAGCTAACATCTTCCAGCATGGAGCGTAGTTTATGGAAGTTGGCTCTTAAAATTCAGCGTCTTTGTATTCCCCTTATGTTTCTTATTTATACTGAAACTAATTGTCCTGTGATCACTATTTCCTAGATTGCCCCTTACTTCCATGTCTGTGATCAGGTCTGTGTTGTTAGTGATCAGAAGGTCTAATAATGCTTTTTCTCTTGTTGATGCATTTATCAGAGTTACGAAATATGATCCTACATCTTTTTTTTTTTCAAGTTATTAAGATTTAAAACTTGGCCTGTAATACTTTTATTGTTCAGTTTCTTTCAAACCTTTACGTATAATACGTCTGCATGTAATTCTCTGTAAGATTTCTTGCATTTGTTCTTTGAAAAATGGCAATTAATATTTCTATGTACCTCTGTTATTTTTTTCTCTCTTTCACTTAATAAAAACATAACCCCTCCACTGGTACATTTGGCACTGTTTTGGGAGGAGGGGGAAGCGGGTACCTGATTTTAACAGGTACCCGCTCCCACTTCCTGTCAGATGTGTGTGGCGATCTGAGCCAGAAGTTTGGCCCCCCTCTTTCCTTCACAGCCTTCTGGGACACATAACAGGTCCCGGAAGACTACAGGACCATTTACAAAGAGCAGCATGATTCATGCATGCACAGTAGCAAGCCGGTTTCCCTTACTTATGATGATGGCGCCTACACCTGAAGCGGATTGAAGAATCGGCTCAGCTGAGGACATTGCTAGATCCCTAGACAAGTAAGTGTTCTTATATTAAAAGTCAGCAGGTGTTTGCACCTTTTTTAGGGGGAGCCTGGAGCTCCTCTTTAAGTGAGGAGTCTAAAGGACATTTGATACTTCATTGCTGAAATATGAAGACCAGATAATAGGCCAACAAGCTAAGTAAATATATGTAGTATAAAGAAAAAGGGTGTTTTAAGTTTGTTGCTTTATCATTGAACAATACAACTAATAAAAAGATTACATTTCCCAGTGATCAAAAGCCAACCAGCTAATAGATGCATTGAATTTAAGAGATTTTTTTTTCCTTTTAAAGTACCATATGGTATTGGTAACACTAATAGCAAGATGTTATTACTGATAACAGACCAAGCAACTTCAACTTATTAATCACTTCAGCCCCTGAAGGATTCCCCACGTTAGGACCAGAGCACTTTTTGCGATTCGGTACTGTGTTGCATTAACTGACAATTGCGCAGTGGTGCGACGTTGTACCCAAGTTAAATTTGTGTCCTTTTTTTCCGCACAAATAGAGCTTTCTTTTGGTGGTATTTGACACCTCTGCGTCATTTCAGATCACTGCTATAAGCAAAAAAAAAGCAACAATTTTGCAAAAAAATAAAAATAAAATTATTTTTGCTAAAATTCATATCCAAAAAAAAATATATATATAAAAAAACACATTTTTTCATCAGTTTTGGCCGATTTATATTTTTCCTCCATATTTTTGGTAAAAAAAAATTGCAATCAACATTTATTGATTGGTTTGCGCAAAAGTTGCCACGTTTACAAACCATGAGAATTCATTTCTGGCATTTTTTACAATTTTTTTTTCTACTAGTAATGACGGCGAAGAAGATTGTGGGACACCCCACATGATTTGGACGTTTTAAATGGGCACACCACGAGATAGCAAAGATTGATTTTATAAAATTACATTTTATTTATACATAAAAAAGTACATATACACAAAATATATAAATAAAGAAAAAAGAAAAAAGTGAGAGAGAAACATAGGCAAGAGATCCTCGGAGCGCCACGTAACGCGGACCCCGCACAAGGTCGCATCCAGTGACACGTCGAGGAGCCCCGACCGATGCACACTATACACATATATAGGATACTCCAACCATAATATGTTACTACACAGCTTATTAGGAGTCAACGCGTTTCGCTATGAGCTTCCTCAGGACTCCAAAACTGTGGCTGTCAGTTGCAGGAACAACTAGTCAAAGAGAAATAATGTAATTAGCATAACTCAAAAACAATAAAGATTGATGGACTGTATATAATAGTAATTCATTTTAACAGTTCAAATATAGTTTATAGTACATTGTATGATATATAGGCGCTTACATACGACTCCACGTGGCTCGGGACGGCAATCAGGGGGGCGAGCATAGGGGTCTATCAAGATCCAGACTTCAAGGGGTTCTCTGTTAGGGGTTAGTACAACATTGTAAATACTATATATTTGGATGTTTAAGAAAAAAGGAGGAGGGTATTGTTGATAAAGTATATATAAATATAAGGGCATATTTTTACCTTCACTTTGTACTATTGGTACACCGTGTCATATTCACGATAAGATAGAAAGGAGGTGGGAGAATCTACTGACACGTAAGTCACCTCCCGAATTAAGGTGGCTCCCTTATACTGTGCCACATGGTTATCATGTTTCACTTCCATTTTTATACGGGAATATAAATATATATGAAATAGTTGTTATGGGAGGAGGAAAAAAGAATTTGTAGGTTTATATATCATAAATGTTACAACATGATTGGGGATTGTCTCTTGGGGAACTTCA
>BLSH010032353.1:587396-597932 GCA_018402905.1 Glandirana rugosa
TAACCAGCGATCATCATAAATGCTGACCATAAGGTGTCCCAAAACGGGGGGGCTAGGAAGAAAAGGGAGGCCGTGTCACAGGGGGGGGGGAAGGCCGCCTTCACTCCCAATTGAGCCCCATTGGTAGCACTGCGCAATGGTCTGTCTCTGCCCTTTAGAGTGTAAGTAGAATACGTCCTCCTAAAAAATCAAAAACGTAAAAAAATGTATGTAGGGGCATAAACAACGCGCAAAAAAAAAAAAGTTAAGGAAAAAAAAGTTAAGGAATAAATATTGCAACCTCCACAGTATGGGACGGTGGCGCAGTATTCAGGAAGTCCCCTTTGTATTCTAGTAATAGCGGCGATCTGCGATTTTTTTATCGGGACTGCGATATTGGAGTGGACATATCGGACATTTTTGACACTTTTTTTTTTGGGACCAATGACATTTATACAGCGATCAGAAATTTAAATATTCACTGAATACTGTGTAAATGTCATTGGCAGTGAAGGGGTTAACCTGCAGGGGGTGATCTAGGGGTTAACTGTGTTCCCTAGGAGTGTTGTAACTGTGAGGGGGCTGGGCTACCAGGGGCATATGAGATCTAACTGATCCCAGTGACAGGAATCAGTAGATCTCTGTGACAGGGATCAGTAGATCTCTGACATGCCCACTGACAGAGCGGGGAACCGCCGTGTTTACATTGGCGGTTCCCTGTTCTTCCGTTCTGCTAGGCAATCGCGGCTGGGTTCACACTAGTGCGAATTGGATGCAGGTTTCCCAGCATCCAATTAGCATGTCAGGATACTGTGACCGGCTCTCCGCTGATTCAAACAGGATGTCTGCGGAGCAGTTTGCAGAAGAGTACTGTGCATCTTCTGGTCCATTTTCGGTCTGAATCCAGCCCAAAATTTTTGCCTGTTTCACCTCTGAAACGGAGAACAGGGACGTACTGGACCCTTGCTGTGAATCGCGGCGCACAGCAGTGTGAACCCAGCCTGTGACAACCACTTTAACCTACAGGTAAGCCTAGAATAAGGCTAGAATATTTTTTTATTTTGTTTTCAGTGTCACCCTAAGTCCAGGGTGCCCCTGTGCTTTCTCCCTCTCCTATCATGTCTGATGTATAAATCTTTCCTGACTCCTTTCATTTACCAGAGGCCTCTCACAGTTGCCTGATAACCCTTAATTCGGAAGACAGTCCTAATGTTCGTATGTGTAAAATGCAATAAATGCATAATTTGTTGCTTTGGTTTCTGTTTATAAAAGGCTGCCAGAATTTTCAATAGGGATACAGCATACTAGGACTTATTATACACTCTGGATATAATTATGTTTCTGTTCTTTGTATGTAGACATGACATAATGCTGTTTCATGTGTTGTGTATACTTACTGTTTTTTTCCTCAGTATTTGCACTTATTTTGTATCTATGGGTGCTGGGTAAGTACAGCTTCTCTTGTTCTGTATGGTGGGTGTAATTTACAGTATCTGTTCATATACTGTATATAGATCTTACGCAGTGATATTTGAACCCTGGTCATGCTTTACTAAATGACAAAGGTTTAAAACTGCACAAAGATATTTAATAACACCACACACACACACACACACACCCAATGATTGATATTCTTATTTTTGGTTTGTTTCTTCTTTACGTTTTTTTTTGCCGGCCCTGCCCTCCACCACTATTCTTCCCTTAGAAGAGAAAGATGTGTCCCTGCTCATACAGCCTCCTGGGACTATCACATATTTCAGGAGACTGCAGTAGTAGGGACTCACAGAGGCAAGTGGACAGAGATGGAGCTCATCTGCCGGAACCCAGAAGAGATAGCCAGCTCACGATGACTGAGGAAGACCAAGATGGCGGCATGTGACTCAGACTGTGACACATGTACAGCAAGGCAACACTGGGTCCACTGGACAGGGGAATATGTGATTTGAGGACAAGGCTGAATGACAGGGAAGAGGGGGTTAAAAATAAAAAATGCAGGAGGGGTGTGAAGTTCCTTTTTAACAAGGGTCAGCTGTCTTCCATTTGAAGCTTAAGATTTATGTATGCCCTTTTTAAAGTATATGCCAAGGAAGATAAAAAAAATGAAAAAAACATTTGCAGTACATGCACTTTTCCCATTCCTTTATCTCTGTAAAGACCCTGCAAGTACAGAAAAATACCAGTTGATCTGCCAGAAATTCACTCCACTTCCAATTCCTGTTGTGTGCTGACAAAACCGTGTTTTTGTGGACTAAAGCCCCTTTCACACAGGCAGACCAATCAGGTCCACCTGTCAGTTTTTCAGGCAGACCCAATCAGACTATCTATTGCCCTCTATGGGGCATTGAATGTAAATGGACATGTATCCGTTTACACCCACCTGCATCCGATCCACTAAAAACAGATGGATCCTTTCTGTCCAGCGCATCTGATCAGATGACAGTCGGATGTAAATGAATGGGCAATCCATTTGCATCTGACCACCCATATAGAGAGGTGGGTGCTGTGTCTGCTCTGCATAAGCAGAGCAGACACGGACCTGTGAGCAGGCAGATCCGCTGGTGGAGTCCGGACCTGCGGAAGGGACTTAAGTCATATAAGCTCTGCCCAGCTGTCTTTATCTAAACTACTTTCACCAGTTTGCATCTCCACAGAGTAAACACTATTTGATCTTTAGCCCCAAGATAAGAACTGGGAAAGCTAATTAGACTTCTTGAAACCACATAGGAAGTGTTTAGAGGACACAGGAGGGCAGCCCTGATTTCCTGACAAGCTCAGTCAGTATTTTATTGCACCCACTAAACCATCTCTTCTTATCATTCACATTGAATGGCACCACAGCACATCAACATATATAAAGTGTTGCTGTACATTGCACTGGTGTGAATGGGCTCTACAGTTAGCATTAGCATTGGCTGCAGCAGCTACCAGCCCTGCACTGAGATCTAACATAGCACTGAAATTACTAATCTGCCTGGTATGTACTCTTATATATAATTATACTTACTCTCATAGATTCTTTTTTTACTCAGCTAACAAATCATCTTCCTTTATTTCTGTCTTTTTTTTCTTTTAGAGAGTTCACTGTTTAGTATTCAAGCTGATAAGTAAAAACCAAAAATACAATAAAGTCTTGTAAAGATGGATAAACTTTCATTAAAATTGTGTAGAGACACATTTGAAATGGGGAATGCATCTGCAGTTGGGAGAACAAAGCAATGGCCTCTGGGATGCAGCTCTGATAATGGATATAGGACTTAATGAATTCCAGTTTCTCAAGAGTGTCACAGTGTATTACATTTATTTATTATCAGGGATAGTTACACTTGTTTCTTTTTCATATGTGACCTTGTTTCAGAAGCAATAATCTAAATTACACTTAGAACTCACATATTACTCTGCATCTGTAAATGGAAAACTCTTGTCGATTGGGCTTTATCATAGTCTCAAGGCTGAGTAACCAGCAGGCCAAGTGATCTTCATAGGTATAAATAAGGAGGAAACGTAGAAGTGGAGACATTTGCCTACAGGAAAAATTCACAACTTTGTTTTTATTATCTGACATGCACAAGAAAAAAAGAAAAACACCAACTCCAAGCAATTTTTTTCCTTTTATTTGCCCGTTCAGGAGTTTGGAACAAAAAAGCACTATATGCAATATTCACCTCCTCTTCAGAGCAGACCCCTATAGTAATTTCTTTCAGGTACTAGATGTCCGTACTCATCCGGGGTGAATAACTTTGTCCATTCAGAGTTCTTTTTAATGTGATACTAAAGACTCAGGTTTTTTCTTCTTTAAAAATAACAAACATGTTATACTTACATGCTCTGTGTAGTGGTTTTGCACAGAGCAGGCCAGATCCTCCTCATCTTGGGTCCCTCGTGGGCACTCCTGGCCCCTCCCTCCTGTCAAATGCCACAACAAGCAGCTTGCTATAGGGGCACCCCATCCAAGCAGCAGCTCTGTGTGTCCATTCAGACATGGAGCCACTGTTCGGTCCTGCCCCCTTTCTCTCCTGATTGGGGTAACTGACTTTGATTGACAGCAGCAGGAGCCAACGTCGCCACTGCTGTGTCTCAGCTAATTAGGATGGAGAGTCTCGGACGGCCGAGGCACTCATGCAACATCACTGGATCGAGATGGGGCTCAGGTAAGTATTAGGGGAGTTCGGGGGGGGGGGGCTGCTACACACAGAAGTTTATTTTTTATTATTTTAATGCATAGAATGCATTAACATAAAAAACCTTCTGCCTTTAGAATCACTTTAAAGCAGAGTTCCAGTAGATTTTGTGTTTATTAAAAGTCAGCAGCAGCTACAAAAATATAGCTGCTGACTTTTAATAAACACACACTCACCTGTCCGAAGATCCAGCGATGTGGCCCCCCAAACCCTCGCTTCTCTCCCTCGCCTCTCCCTGGCACCACAAGTGTGGGCACCCAGCTGTGACAGCTTGCGGCTTCACAGCCGAGTGCACACTGTGCATGTGCGGGTTGTGCAGCACCTCCTCAATGGCCTGGCAATCTTCTGGGACTTGTGATGTGTCCCAGAAGATTGCAGGGAGGGAAGGGGAGAGGAAAATTTCCGCTCGAGTTGCCTAGGTGGCACGAGCAGAAGTGGGAGCTGGGTACCTCTCAAAACTAGGTACCCCCCGCCCCCCCAAAAAAAATGCCATTCCAAATGTGGCATGCAAGGAGGTGAGGAGTCCTTAAAGCGGAACTTCCACTTTCGGGTGTAACTCCGCTTTAAGTACAGCTAAAGGCTCCTGCATGGCAGTCTAAAATGCTAAACATGTCCCAATCCATCAGTATGTGATGCACAAAGTTAACCAAAAACATATTTCACTTTCCCTGACTGAGCCAAATCCTCTTTCATCTGTGTCTCAAACACTCCACCTCCCAGACACTGCAGCTCACAGAGGAAGGGTTTCAGCAACAGAGACAGTCCTGCCTATGCAGAAAGGGCAAGACTATGTGTGATAAATGTGAATATACGCACTTGTGGTAAAGTTATATAAATATGATTTAAACAAATAAGCAGCTAGTACACTTAAACCCACACAAAGAGTTAAACAAGCTAATAAAAATAATCAAGTGCAGCGTTAATATAACAAGTGGTAAAACTGTACATAAAAAAGTCCTCATTCAATTTGTATAAAGCAATAAAGTGCTGGTGCAATGACATGATATCCGAGTGATAAAGTTCATAAGAATTTCTTCTGTGCAAAGAAATGTGAAGAGTTCCATTTCCAGAGGATATCAGATAAAGGAGATGTGTTATTGGAAAACAGCCACCAAATGATAATCCTTGACCAGTGAAGATGGGAGTTTACCGGAAGACCAGTGACACTCCTTCTCAGGAGTGTCGGAAACCTCTTAGAGGTATCTCAGATCCTTCAGAGTGCGTCTCAGATGTCCACTGATGGCTTTGATGTTAGTAGCACCTTCCCTCTGTGTCCACGATCTCTGTATCTCCTCCCCAGTGGGTGATAAGGTGGTATATGATGTAGAAAAAGCATAAGGAGACTCCACTAATGTAATAAGTCACAACTTTATTAACCAGTTCAGATCCGCGCTATAGCAGAAAGACGGCTACAGCGCGGATCTGAATTGCCCGTCGGAGGTCCATGGACGTCCGCCCTTGTGCACGCTCCCCGCACGCACTCGCAGCCTGTGGCGGTGCACTCTTGCAGCCGCTGCATGCCGCGTGGGCGTGCCCGCATGTCGGGCGGACTCGATGTCCGACCGAGACCCCCCGATCACCTGTAACAGCTGCAGAATGGGGAACCGCCAAAGTAAACACAGCGGTTCTCCGTTCTGTTAAAGGGGACATAACAGATCTACTCATCCCTGTCACTGGCATCAGTTAGATCTGTTATGACCTGACTGGCCCTGCCCCCTCACAGTTAGAACACATACAGGGAACACCGTTAACCCCTTCCCTGCCAGTGACATTTATACAGTAATCAGTGGACATTTAAATTTCTGATCGCTGTATAAATGTCATTGGTCCCAAAAATTTCAAAAATTTCCGTCATGTCTGCTGCAATATCGCAGTCCCAAAAAAATTTGCAGATCGCTGCCATTACTAGTAAAAAAAAAAAAATATAGTAAAAACGCCATAAATCAATTCCAATAGTTTGTAGATGCGATAACTTTTGTGCAATATACGCCAATTGCAAGTTTTGTTTTTTTTTTTTTACCAAAAATATGTAGAAGAATATATATTGGCCAAAACTAATGAATAATTTTCTTTTTTATATTTTTTTGGCTATTTATTATAGCAAAAAGTTAAAAATAGTATTCTTTTTTCAAAATCGTTGCTCTTTGTTTATAGCTCAAAAAATAAAAACCGCACAGGGGATCAAATACCATTAGAAGAAAGCTCTATTTGTGGGAAAAAATTATAAAAAATTTGTTTGGGTACAACGTCGCACAACCGCGCAATTGTCATTCAAAATGCGACACTGCTGAAAGCCTAAAATTGGTCTGGGCAGGAGGGAGGTTTAAGTGCCCAGTAAGCAAGTGGTTAAAATAATAGGCAAATACAGTGTGCAAACACCAACCATACCATAAAATTAAAATGTGCATTAATCTGGTAAGCTCCCATCTTCACTTAGGAAAAAAACATTTTTCCTTGTGAAAAAACAAAAACAAATAGGTATATATTATTGAGTCAGTAGGACTCTCTGACTAGCTTCACTTTTGCGGCTTGTTTACACTTGAGGTTGGGAGAAGGGGAACAGTTTTTCCTTGAGGTTGTGCCAAGTTCCCTCAGCCACTACCCCCTTAGTTGCAGCCCTAACGTGGTTGTATGGTTATATTGATTCATTGGGGTTGATTTACTAAAGCAGGAGAGTGCAAAAAACGGTGCAGCTTTGGATGCTAGCCAATCAGCTTCTAATTTCCAGCTTGTTCAATCAAGCTTTGACAATAAAACCTTGAAGCTGATTGGTTTCTGGGTGGAGCTGCACCAAATTTTGCACTTTCAAGCTTTAGTAAATCAACCCATTGGGTCCCAAATCCTACTACATAGATGCCATGTTTTTCATATACTGCATTGATGATGGACAATAGTCAGAAACAACTGTATGCAGTTTGGAATACATTACTCTATAATAATGTCAATTTGCACTATACACCAGTAGTATTACAGGTGCTGGTCATATTATTAGAATATCATCAAAAAGTTGATTTATTTCACTAATTCCATTCAAAAAGTGAAGCGTGTATATAATATTCATTCATTACACACAGACTGATATATTTCAAATGTTTATTTCTTTTAATTTTGATGATTATAACTGACAACTAAGGAAAATCCCAAATTCAGTATCTCAGAAAATTAGAATATTACTTAAGACCAATACAAAGAAAGGATTTTTAGAAATCTTGGCCAACTGAAAAGTATGAACATGAAAAGTATGAGCATGTACAGCACTCAATATTTAGTTGGGGTCCTTTTGCCCGAATTACTGCAGCAATGAGGCGTGGCATGGAGTCGATCAGTCTGTGGCACTGCTCAGGTGTTATGAGAGCCCCGGTTGTCTGATAGTGGCTTTCAGCTCTTCTGCATTGTTGGGTCTGGCATATTGCATCTTCCTCTTCACAATGCCCCATAGATTTTCTATGGGGTTAATGTCAGGCGAGCTTGCTGGCCAATTAAGAACAGGGATACCATGGTCCTTAAACCAGGTACTGGTAGCTTTGGCACTGTGTGCAGGTGCCAAGTCCTGTTGGAAAATGAAATCTGCATGAAGTGCTCTAAAACTTCCTGGTATATGGCTGCGTTGACCTTGGACCTCAGAAAACACAATGGACCAACACCAGCAGATGACATGCCATCCCAAACCATCACTGACTGTGGAAACTTTACACTGGACCTCAAGCAATGTGGATTGTGTGCCTCTCCTCTCTTCCTCCAGACTCTGGGACCCTGATTTCCAAAGGAAATCCAAATTTACTTAGAACATAACTTTGGACCACTCAGCAGCAGTCCAGTCCTTTTTGCCTTTAGCCCAGGCGGGACGCTTCTGACGCTGTCTGTTGTTCAAGAGTGGCTTGACACAAGGAATGCGACAGCTGAAACCCATGTCTTGCATACGTCTGTGCGGAGTGGTTCTTGAAGCACTGACTCCAGCTGCAGCCCACTCTTTGTGAATCTCCCCCACATTTTTGAATGGGTTTTGTTTTACAATCCTCTCCAGGGTGCAGTTATCCCTATTGCTTGTACACTTTTTTCTACCACATCTTTTCCTTCCCTGCAACTCTCTATTAATGTGCTTGGACACAGAGCTCTGTGAACAGCCAGCCTCTTTTGCAATGACCTTTTGCATCTTGCCCTCCTCGTGCAAGGTGTCAATGGTTGTCTTTTGGACAACTGTCAAGTCAGCAGTCTTCCCCATGATTGTGTAGCCTACAGAACTAGACTGAGAGACAATTTAAAGGCCTTTGCAGGTGTTTTGAGTTAATTAGCTGATCAGAGTGTGGCACCAGATGTCTTCAATATTGAACCTTTTCACAATATTCAAATTTTCTGACATACTGAATTTGGGATTTTCCTTAGTTGTCAGTTATAATCATCAAAATTAAAAGAAATAAACATGTGAAATATATCAGTCTGTATGTAATGATTGGATATAATATACAAGTTTCACTTTTTGAATGGAATTAGTGAAATAAATCAACTTTTTGATGATATTCTAATTATATGACCAGCACCTGTATATGTGCATCTGACAAACAGGGTGTAAATCAATGATTTAAATGGCTTCTCCCACTGTCCTGAAATCAGGAATAACCCTCTTTTTTGGGATATGTGATGGAATAAAACATGCAAATACTTTCTGTTTTAAGACAGCTTTACTTTGACACGCACTGAATTTTTCATTCCTTTAGTCTCCTCACACCATGGTTATATTGCCTCATCATATCACAATGTTATCATATTTAATAGCCACAATTGCCGTCTTGTTTATCAGGATGATATTAACTGTTTTGAAGAAAAAAACCTGTTTATAGAGCTAAGTAGTGAAAGCTCAGATTTCACACACAGCTTGAGTAGTGACTCCTCCCCGCTAGTGTTGAGCGAACCTGGACTGTAACGTTCGGGTCCGTACCGAGCTTTGGGGTGTCCGGGACCCGGACCCGAACACGGACATTTCAAAAAACGTTCGGGTTCTGGGATCTGGTAGTTGATCACGCATGTTGAATAGCTGCAGGGCAGCCAATCAACAAGTGTTTCACTGGTTTGCCCTTAGAAGCCATCACAGACATGCCTACTAATGGCATGGCTGTGATTGGCCAGTGCATCATGTGACCCAGCCTCTATATAAGCTGGAGTCACTTGATGCTGCAGTCACATGCTCTCTGAGACTCTGAATAGTATAGGGAGAGGAAGCTGCCAGCGTTTTTGTGAGGGACAGATTGCAGACATTTTAACATCTGATCCTGCATCCTGAGATTACTACTACCGTTGCTCTGAGGGACAGATTGCAGAAATTGGAGAATCGAGATTTCACATACTGCTGCTTTGAGTGACAGATTGCAGATCAAACCCTGCATTACACAACGATCTGACTGCACTAGGTAGAGGCTTCTGCTTAGAGGGACAGATTATTGTTCAAAAATCATTGCCTACTCCTATAGGGCCAGGTTCCAGCTGTTGCTATAAGTGACACATTATTAGTGTTGAGCGAACCCGGACTGTAACGTTCGGGTCCGTACCGAACTTTCGGGTGTCCGGGGCACGGACCCGGACCCGGACATTTCAAAAATCGTTCGAGTTCGGTCCGTGGTTCTGCTATTTTACTCCACGTGTTGAGAAGCTGCAGGGCAGCCACTGGTTTGCCCTTAGAAGCCATCACAGCCATGCCTACTAATGGCATGGCTGTGATTGGCCAGTGCATCATGTGACCCAGCCTCTTTATAAGCTGGAGTCACAGTGCTGCAGTCACATGCTCCTTGGGTTAGTGTAGGGAAAGGAAGCTGAAAGCGTGAGGGAGAGATTTGAGACATTTTAAGATTACTTTACTACTGCTGTCTGTGCTGTTGTTCTGAGGACAGATAGCAGAAATTAGAGATTTTACATACCACTGCCTTGAGTTGCAGATCAAGCTCTGCATAAAACAACGATCGCTACGATCATGCTCAACGATCAGATTGTTGGACTAATTTGAGATTTCAAATACCGCTGCTTTGAGTTGCAGATAGCAATCTGTCTCAAATTAGACGTTAGAGGTTGAGATTCGTCGTCATAAACTTTAGAGTTTAAGGGGGTTGTTAGACTAGCAACTCGTGCTAGCACCGCTAGCAACAAAATACGTCTCAAAGTAGACGTTGAGTTTCGTCGCCATAAACTTTAGAGTTTAATCAGGTTGTTAGACTAGCAACTCGTACTAGCATCGCTAGCAACAAAATACGTCTCGAACTAGACGTTGAGTTCCGTCACCATACATTTTAGAGATTAAAGACGATAGACAGGAGTCTTGTTGTCGTGTCTGTCGTCATCATTTCATTAGAATTTTACAGAGTTTAGAGAGGGAGTGCGAAAGTCGAAGGAA
>BLSH010032353.1:609376-625483 GCA_018402905.1 Glandirana rugosa
AAAAAAAAAAAAACCACAACAACAACAATTTATTGAACATAGCACACTTACATGTAAAAAACATAATGGACACCATGCAGAAGCCAAGACCGACACGCATTAGATGTGGTACACACACATAGGCAGCCAAGTAGCACATGCAGCAGTGTATGAGACAGAGAAGACTTGCATAGCAAGGAGTTGGTGGGCTAGCCAGCAGCATGTAATAGTGGGACCACTACGCGTTTCAGGGGCTCCATCCTCTTTGTCAAGCAACCCATGCACAAGGAGAAGCCAGCATTTATGCAGTGCTGGCCAGAGAAGGGGGTGATGGGGTCAGGGCCTTTGTTAGATATCATGGGGCCCCCTACAGCCTACCTGACTGGGCCCCTGACCCCATCCCTAGGCCCATCCCTGACCATGCCCCACCCTCAAAAAAAATGTCAGCTTTGTCTTCAAGTGACATTTATCATCCCTTGTGATACCTTGGGCAGTGACAGATCCTCTTTATGGGGAGATCTGGGGTTTATTAGACCCCGGATCCCTCCTCTGCCCACCAAGGCTGATTGGCTGCTTTCTTAGCTGGTATCAGCCAGGTAAATGCAGAACCAATACTGGAAGTGATGAAATGTTCATAACGTATGGCCTCAGTTGTCACATAGGAAGGGAGAAACTAATGTTCCTCCTTCTTTTTGTGCGCTGCCAATCAAACCAGTTGAAATGGGAGGGCCTGGGAGAACAGGGGAGGGCTGTGGCTGAATGCAGCAGGGATCATTTTTGCTGAGCAAAACGTTTCCGGCCACAGCATATATTATCCACCCTCAGCTGATTTGCAAAATAAGGGGAAGTGGTTGGGGACAGTAAAAAGACACACATGACGTCCTTTTTACCACCCTCCCAAACACAAGTGTGAGGGCACATTCACACAGGGCACAGGCATCCATGTCTCACTCAGACTTCTACTGGCCTGGTGTTGTGTGCATCCTCATGCCGATGTTCCATTTCTATTAGGAGATGCACCTTCAAGACATATTGGGAACACAGTGTCTGTGTCCATGCAGCCATATGTGCCAAAAGAAATAAATGAGACTCTGGCATGAGGATGCACGCAACACTGTGCCGGTAAAAGTCCCTGCACGGGAGGTGGATGTCTGTGCCTTGTGTGAATGAGCCCTAAATGAGGCCCAAGGATGCATTTGACTGTCTTATGATCATCATCGTGATAATCACACACACAGTACAGGTGATGTGACTTAAAGGAACTGTACTGTGTGATTATCATGGTAATTATGATTTGAAGCATGATCAATGAAGATGATCACATTTAGCTGTGTGTAATTCTGTCATGGGCAACAGCCAGGGCATGGCATAGGTGAAGGGATTTTGTGTGCACTGAGTCTTGACTGTGACTGTACCTTTTCGGAGAAAAATAATCCTCTGCAGTCATGATGGTTTCCACTTCTCTCACTCAGTAGTAACAATGTGCTGTGCTGTACTGTTACTGTCTGTGTTCACACAGACACTGCACTGATGATGATGATGATGATGACAGCTGCTGCTGATTTCCCCTCAGTCCGAGTCCGCTGTCTCCTCAAAACGTATTTGCTGGAGGAGGAAGGCAGTGAAGTGGCTACTGATATCATAAATAATCCCTCCATTATACAGACTCCTGGGCCCCTGTGGTGGATCTCACGGGGCCCAAAAAATATTATTTAGACTACACAGGAGCCATGGCTTGCAGGGAGAGAGCAAAGTACAAAAAAATTGCCTGCAGCGTCATTAAGAGGATCAGTGTCAGCATAAGGCAGTAGTGCTGGGCAGGTAGCCAGGTACTGCTTTTGCACTGATAGGACCCGGGCCCGGTACAGGAGGGCTGGCTGTACTGCCTTATCAGCGGCCCTGGGTGGGGTGCAAGACCAGATGGAACTGCTGCATGTTTACTCTTTGTAAACAAGGATGTCTGAACAACAACAAATAAATGAGCGAGGTAAAGTTTGCAAAACTATGCTTGGTGGATATACATATATAAAACCGATAAAGCATAGATATCAGAAGCATTTTAAAACAAGCTCAAAAGTGATTATTACAATGTGAAAATCAAAATATAAAGTATGTTAAAATTTTGAATAAAAAACATATAAAATTATCAATACAACATTTCTAAAATTTAGAAACAAATAATAAATAACAATAATGTATTCTATATCTTCCTATATCCCAGATAGCAAGGATATCTTGCCACAAATTAGTAGCAGTGTTGAATTGTACGTCTGTTAACCACTGAAGGACAGGAAGGATTTCCCACTGTAGGACCAGAGCACTTTTTAAGATTCGGCACTGCGTTGCTTTAACTGACAATTGCGCGGTCGTGCGACTTTGTACCCAAACAAAATTGATGCCTTTTTTTCCACAAACAGAGCTTTCTTTTGGTGGTATTTGATCCCCTCTGCGTCACTTTTGATCACCGCTCTTAATAAAAAAAGTGACAATTTTGAAAAAAAACAATATTTTTTACTTTTTGCTATAATACATATCCAAAACAAATATATAAAAAAAACAAATGTATTCATCAGTGTTGGCCGATATATATTCTTCCTCATATTTGTGGTAAAAAAAATTGATTGGTTTGCGCAAAAGTTGATGCGTTTACAAACCATGAGAATTAATTTATGGCGTTTTTACAATTTTTTTTTTTTTTTTTTACTAGTAATGCCAGTGATCTGCGATTTTTATTGGGACTGTGATATTGCAGCGGACATGTTCTATCATTAGCCCTATTTTGACTTTCCTTTGAATGGTCCTATATGATGGTAAGGTCGGGTGAGTGTCCGTGTACCTTTGCCACCCCTGCTGGGATCAATCTGTGGCAGGGACCCGGGCCCCCATCCGCTCTATAATGGTAAAGCTAGTATTCATCAGGGACCTGAAGTGGTTCAAGGCCTGGGTCAAAAAGGACCTATGTTGAGCTGGGCGTAAAGGAACTGGTCGTATGATTGAGGAGTTCGGGTTTCCCTTGTCGAGGAGATAGGTACCTGGTCTATAATAATAAGATAGATTAGAGTGAGAAAGGAAGGAGTTATAGAAGGGTTCAAGAAGCGAGCAGATGTCCCTTCGTCTCTCCTCTCCAGTACCTAGTCTGTGCATGTCTGGTTTGTCCGTATTAAGAATTTAGGATGCACTTACGTTCAATTGATCCCCACCTCAGAAACCCCAGGTACCCAGGAGCATCATTACGGGTGTGTTTATTATATGCTCAGGGATGTATCATGAAGCCCAACTCCAGCACAATCAAGGGTCCCCGCCTTTCTGTTGCCGATGGCAACTGATGCCTAGGACCGAGAAAATTTAAGAATCCATGTGCCCCAAGTATTCTGGCAGGGTAGTGAAGTGGATCCAACAGGCCCATTTAGCACTGAATTTTCCGGGAGAGTCTCGAGCTATATGGATAAGCTCCTCAATTTCTGAAGTTCTACCCACTCTGAGTAGCCATTCTTTAATAGAGGGCGCTACAGTAGATCTCCAGTGTACCGGGATACACTGTTTCGCAGCATTTAGCATAAACATTGCCAAAGATTTATGGTATGTTCTATGAGGTAAGGAGGAGTGGTGTAGCAGGAATTGAGCCGGGCTGAAGTCCAACTCGTATGTTGTGACTCCCTGAATTATCTTATGGACCGACTTCCAGTAGTCTTGTATTTTCGGGCAACTGCACCATTTATGCATGAAAGTGCCTCTGTCCTTTTGGCAACACCAGCATACCTCTGGGATAGATGGGTCAATTCTGTTCAGAAAGGTTGGAGTGCAGTACCACCTTGTCTGTATTTTATATCAATTTTCCTGGGTGGATACATTTACCGAGCCTTTATGGATATTATCATATATCCTTTCCCAGTGTTCCGGGGTGAGAGACAATGAGAGATTGTTTTCCCACTTTTTACAGACTTTGTTGTGGTTGGCTGCAAGGTGTGTGAATAAGAGGGAATGGATTATGGATATAAGGTGTTTCTGGGGAGCCTCACTGGTGCATAACTTTTCAAAGGGTGTAAGGTCTCTTGAGCAATCGGAAACACGGTTCAATGATCTCAGATAACTCCTTATCATTAAGTCCTGCAAGGGGGACATGGTTTGTCCCTCGATGTGGAGGGGAGGTCTGGTGAGGTCAACCTGCCATCTTTGTAAAATTGTAAGGTAAGGTAAGGTGGAGCCTATGAGTGGGTGGCCTACAAGTTCGGTGGGGTGATGACGTGCCCGAATCCAGGGTACTTGCTGTAAGTTAAGAGAGGTAAATGTCCTCTCCAATCCCACCCAGTCTTTAGAGGATTTGTGAACGTTCCAATCTATTATCCTAGAGAGATGGGTGGCTACGTAATAATTGGAGATGTCTGGCAAGCCTATGCCCCCTAGATGTTTCGGTAGGGTGAGTTGGTTGTAGCTTATCCTGGGTTTACCATTGTTCCATAGGAATCTGGTGCAGAGGCTTCTGTAAGATTTAAAGAAGGATGGAGGAATCTTGATGGGGATTGTTTGTATAATATATAGAAGTCTCAGGAGGGCATTCATTTTTAAAATCGCCGCTCTCCCAAACCATGAGAAAATAGGTTTGTTCCAATTTTTAATGTCCGTGCTTAGTTGGGCTAGGATAGGTAGGTCATTGAGGGAATAGAGCTGTAGGAGGTTGGCTGGCAACTGGATCCCCAGGTACTTGATTAAGTTAGGTTGCCAAACAAAGGGAAAATTTTGTTTGCATTGATGTTGGAGATTTTTGACACTTTTTTGGGACCAATGACATTTATATAGCAATCAGAAATTTAAATATTCACTGATTACTGTGTAAATGTCATTGGCAGTGAAGGGGTTAACATGCAGGGGGCAATATAGGGGTTAACTGTGTTCCCTAGGTGTGTTCTAACTATGAGGGGCTGGGCTGCCAGGGGCACCAGAGATCTAACTGATCCCGGCTACAGGGATCAGTAGATCTCTGACATGCCGCCTGACAAACCTGGGAACCACCGTGTTTACATCGGCGGTTCCCCGTTTTTCTTCTCTGGCAGGCAATAGCAGGTAGCCGGTGGACATCGAGTCTCCTGGAAAGTGCGGTGGGCACGAGCAAGCCGCCGTTTATAGGCGGTGATTCGCGCTACAGCGCCACTCTGCAGCAGTAAATGTACACAAGCCGGTCCGGAACCAGTTAACTTGCTGCACATTTTCATTGGCAAGTTATATACTTGCAGAGCACTTGAAGCACAAGTTCTAGTTGACACTTTTCCAATTTGTTGCGTGGCAAGTCTCTAGCAAGAGCAAAGTTGCAGTGGTGAGTCTACAGCAAGAGCTCTCCAAGTCTACAGCAATGAAAATTCTCCTGTGGTGGGATGACTATTGCACAACATAACTGAACTAGAACTTGCAGCAGACTTGCAGAATGTTTGCAAAGAAAGTTGATCTGCAATGCAAACTTGCTGCAATTGTGCAACAAACTTGTGAAACGTGGAAAGTCTAGCATTAGCTTAGCAAGTCATTTTCAAACGTGCAGCACAATTGCTTGCTATCTGGGATGGATAAAAATACACAGTGTAGTTTTGTGTATATGCATCCTTAAAGCGGGTTTCCACCCAAAAATGGAAGCTCTGCTTATCTGTCGTCCCCCCACATTTGGAACCATTCGGGGGGGACCTGTTTTTGACAGGCACCTGTCACCACTTCTGTCGGACCTCGCTGAAGTTCGCCCCCCTCCTCCTTCCCCGCCACCAGGCCATTCAGAAAGTGCAGAGCACGGTTTCCCTTACAGGCTATGGCAGCGGCAGCACCTGAGAGCCAATTGAAAAATCAACTGGGGTGCCGACATTGCTGGATTCCAGGACAGGTAAGTGTCCTAATATTAAAATGATTAAAATAATTAAAATCATTTTTCTATGGGGGGCTGGAGCACCACTTTAACAACCTAATCTTACGCACCTGGGGGAGATAATTGTCATGCATATCAAATGGAGGTATGTAATAGAGTGAGAGGGCGTTTTGAAACACTACAAATGAATTACCAATTTATAAGTGTTTGTATACATTTGTTTTTACATGTAAATGCGCTATGTTCAATCAATTTGTGTTATTGCAGTTTTAACTAGCTCCAGCACCTTGTGCTTCTTCTCTCAGATGAGTAACCACTATCAAAAATTATCTATTTAGCTATCCGTAGAAGGGGGTTCTTCCCTATGACAACAAATGTAAGGAGCATTCTTCTCAGTGACCATCACACTAATGTACTGTGAAATTTTGATATAATAATTATTAGCAGGGGTTCTCTGAGCCTGGGAAGTTATTTCAAGGGATTCTCTGTGCTCAAAGGGCTAAGGTTGAGTTAGAGAGGCAGTCTGAAAGGAAATAAAGCTACTGCTGTGTTCTAAAAAAAACCCATCAGGGAAGCCACTGTCAATGGTACACCTCATATTAAATGTGTTTTTGCAATACATACATTTGTATAAATAGTAATAAAGATAGAAGGATCAATTGAAATTTCAAATATAAAAATCTGACCCAAAACTATAACGGTTTTCCAGTTATGAGGGTTTAAACCGCTTAATAATTGAAGTCTGCAGCTAACAAAACTGACCATTTCTTTACTTCATACTACATACTTGTCAAATAAAGGAAAACTTATCAAGCACATTGCTGCTGACCTGGCTAGTAGTTGCTTGGCTGTCTCGATGAATATGTGTTTCTTGCTTAGGGACTTCAACAGTACATAAGTCATGGGATCAGCATGACGACCAGGCAAACTATCATTTTTAGACAAAGCTCAGCAAGTAGCAGTCTACAGTACTTTATGTTCTCATTACAGTTTTCCTTTTGTTGAAACATTTGCAAATTCAACTTGAGAATATAAGACAGAGTAGAGTAGATTTTGGAATGGATTATTTCTCATCCTGAGCCATACAATTAATTGGTCTAACTCAAAAAATAACTTACACAGTAGGGCAGAACAGTTATTTATTCTCTTTTAAATGACTCTTTCATTTTTGCTGAGTCTCTTAACATTAACTACATCTAAGGTTCTCGTGCTACAGCATACCAATCAGTTCTCTCAGATGAATTGTATAGCACAGAATTTTTAGCATTGCTTGAAACTAGTTCTTAATCTGGTTTTATTAAAATAAAAATGGATACAATGTAAAATGTATAATTGCTATCTAAGTCAGTTTCAATGTTATGAAAATGTATCTTTTATTTATTTTAACTTGCATTCAGCTAAGATTTCATAAAACTGTTAAAAGGTGATTAGAGCCATATTAGTGCACTTGCAGCAGAAACAATTGAGTACTGTCCATGATACTTTTTCAATTCTGGAGTACTTCTTATGGGGCGGTGAGTAGAAAGTGTAATCTTTGACCCCTGGATTCAAGGTACGCCAGGTGTCATGGAGAAGGAGGTGTTGGAGTTGAAGTTTGATTTGTCGGAGAGCTCTGAAGGGTGTGGAGGAGGACCCTGTGGAGGTGTCTTCAACAGGGTTCAAAGGGACATTGAAGTCCCCTCCTAGGAGGAGGATTCCCGAGTGAAAGGTTGTCAGTCTATCTATTGTTGACCGAAAGAAGGTTGTCTGGGCGGAGTTTGGGCTGTAGATATTGGCGATTGTCAGTGGTCGGCCCCACAAAGTCCCTTTCAGAAAGAGGAATCGGCCATGCTCATCAGCCAGTGTGTCTGTGATTATAAAGGGTGTCTGTTTGGAGATGAGTATGGAGACTCCTTTAGTTTTTGCCAGGTCATTGGTTGCATGGAAGGATGTGGGGAAGGCATGGTTAGATAGTTTTGGGATGTGGCCTGTTTTGAAGTGAGTTTCTTGAATAAGGGCAAAATCTGCTTTAATTTTGATATAGGAGTAGCTGTGACCTTTTTTCTGGGATGTTGAGGCCTTTCACATTCAACGAGACAAATTTGATGTGTGCGTTGTTGGGAAGTTTATCTTTGGCTGACATTATCAATTAGATGCCGTTAAGGTAAAGGATAAAAAAAAAAAAGAGAGAAAAGAGAAGGAGGGGGGGTGGGGGAGATGAGGGGGAAAGGCAGAGAGAGGAAGAGATGTGGTACAGAGAGTTTGGAAGTTTCGTGAGGTCATTATGGGGAATAGATACCCGACAGTAGGGATAGTCCTGCTATCCTACTATAATAGATAGGGTGTGTCGGGGGTAGTCAGTGAAGTTCAGAGAACTTCACTGTGGCGAGTCGTGGAAGGGCGAGAGTGGGAGTGACTGTGAGTAATGTGGGCGAGAGATGTATTCGGTGGGTCAAATGCTCCGCCACAAGTCGACTGAGTAAACATTGCTTAGCGCAGTGAGGGTACCGTGAGCAATTTGTGGAGTTAATGGCTTAGGGCAGTCAATATTGCCTAGATATTACAAAGTAATGGGTGTGAAGCTGGATTCTCCCGGATCTTCCTGTGTGCTGAGAGGTATCTGCGCAAATTGGAATGTGTCGGGGGTATGGGGGTTTACATCCCCCCTTATAATTGTCAGGGCTAGATGGTGAAGGGGTATGGTTGTGATGAGGGGAGATAGCAAGGAGGCCAGCTCACCACCCGAAAGGCGGGTAGAATCTATACTACGGAAAAATGTTGGGTTTTGCAATACGTAAGTGGACCACAGGGAGTAACTGTGCTTACTGTATTTCACAAGATTAACAGAAATGGAGGGGGTGAATGTCTGTGTTAGGGATATGCTGGTATGGTGTTATCGCTTCCTTATCATGAGCGGGTTTGAAGGGGTAGGAAGATAGGTCTCTAAAAGGTTCTGGACACGCGAGTTTGTAGTCGTGACGGTAATTAGGTGGAAGTCTATGCATATTATAGTTGCCCAGAGTCCGTATCTGGTTATGGAACTTTCTCAAGGTAAAACTGATGAAGACCCGGCTTCCTGGGTTTTTGCCCTTTATTGCTGTGGGGGCCTGTCCACCTCGATGGAGAGGGGGTACATGGGGGGTTTCAATGTTACAGCGGATATACGCGCGATCTGTTTACTTAGCAGGGATTGAATAGAACGCTTAGTACTGTTAGGTTAGTTGCATCACTAAACTGAAAGGTAGCACTTGCGAATAATAGGGGAAGGGAAGCCGGGTCTTAACCAGTTGCATAGAACAGGTATGAGAATAGGGGGCCAAACCAAAAGAAGACAGTATGCATAAAACCCTATTCAGAGAAACAATGAATTTGTATTGGAAGCATCACAGTATTCCCAAAGCTCCTGGGTAGCATCACCATCTGGCAGGAAGGCAGCGTAGAAGAGCTGGGGGCTCATAGGTATCTTGAATTAAATTTATTTGCGTGTCTGCCGGGGTGCTATCCAGGAGAGTTAGGGCTGTGCACTTTGACTACAATGCGGAACACTTATAACTTTGCAAAACTGTGGTAAACTAGAAAACCAAAACTTTTAAACATTAACTTGCCAACCTGTTGCTGGTGTAGGACCCGTCACCTCCCATATCCCCCCTCCAATGGTACAGAGGATCGACAGCTTGGGATAGCTCAGGTTTAGGTGGGAGGGGGGGGGGGGTCAGCTACATGTGGGCGATAAGGAAGTAGTGCAATTGAAGTATTGTAATATAATGTGTAGCTATTTGACCGAAGGACTGGACAATCCTTGTAAACAAGTGGCAAGGATGGACGATGGAGGTATCAGTCCCACACCAGCATACAATACATATAAAGCCCCTAAGCGGAAGGGTATGTAAGTAATATAGGATACAGTCTGAATATCATAACGATGCTATGCAAGGCCCAAATACTTGCCCGGAGGTCTAAAGGTGAGTAGTGTAAGTTCAATTCAAGGAAGATATGGGGCACGGAGGAATAAGCGGAAGTTAGTCTCTTCTAGGCCGTCTGTGGACCGGGGATGCTGGGATGCTGTCACCTCCAGGGATTCGTCTGTTGGCTGGTGGTGGAGAGTTGCGCACTGATAGCCGCCTTCTGCGCGGAGGGGCCGCGTGGCCGGGATGTTGGAACTCCATTGGTTCTTCCCTATTTTGTGCCGTGAGACTTGGATCTTGGTGCCAGTTTGGAATATCAATGAACGGGATGTTAAGGCTTTCACAGAAGCGGTCCATCTCTTCAGGGACACGTAACAGAGCCGCATGGCCAGGGGGGCCGGCAGAGAGACAAAAGGGAAACTTCCACCTGTACGGGATGTTTCTTTCCCAGAGCACATCCAACAATGGGTGGAGATTTTTGCGTTTTAGTAAGGTGATCTGCGGTCTTGGTATAGCTTGATTTCTGTGCCATTGTGGAGGACTCTGTCTCTAAACCGAGCTTTGCGCAGGATCTCCTCCTTGAGTTGGAAATTATTGATGTGGCCAATAACGTCTCTGGGGGGGTCCGTGTCTCTGCGTCTCTGCCTGAGGGCTCGGTGTAGGCGGTCCATTTCAATTGGTGTCTCAAGGGGTCTTTCCAGTAGTTCATTAAATATGGATGAAATGGCTTGGGTGAGCTGAGTAGAATCTACTGCTTCTGGGAGGACCCTAATCCTGATATTATGTCTGCGATTTCTGTTCTCAAGGTCCTCAAGATGTCGCTGCATGTCTCTTAGTTGTAAGGAGTGGGCATTGAGGGCTTGTTGAGCTTCCTGAATGTCCGCGTCATGGTGGTCAGTTAGATCTTCCACCTCCTCTAGTCTGGATGTCATCACTTGCATATCTTTGCGTAAATCAGAGATCGCCGCAAAGAGTCTTTCATATCCGTGGCTACTGCTACTGCCTTCAAGTCTGCAAGACTTAGAGAGCGCTCGTGGTCAGCCGGAGAGGCAGGGGACACTGCACGCGGCGGTCTGGGAGGGCTCTTGCTGGCTTGCATAGCGGCTCCTGAGGCCTGGCTGGGAGAGGGTGCGTCCCAGGGTTTGAGCAGAACAGTTCGTGAAAACCTCTGGATGCCTGAGAGGAGGGGGCCCGTGGTGAGCGAGAGTGGGAGGTAGAGGGACTACGGTCTGATTTGCCCATATCAGTCGTGCAGGTAACCCTCTTGAAGCAAATAGTAACCGGCTTGTGGCGGAGTAGGGGGGGCTTAGGCAGCCTTCATATTCAGTGAGTGAGTTTAGGAAATTGTCGTTGACGTGAGGAGGGGGGTTGCTTGAGGGGTATTGGGTGTGCCGATATGGCCACCGAACCTATGCCTTGATGCCTAATTTCTTGCAGTGGAAGGCTCGGACTACACAGAGAGTTTAGACTGGGGCTAGTGAAGTTCAGAAAGGGAGCTTTGTTTGGGGCAGGCTGCTCTTCTGGGTGACCCAGCAGGTGTAGGGAGTCCCAAGATGGCGGCTTCCGTAGGCCGCAGCGAGACCGCGGCCTTGCGTGAATCTTGTGACTGCTAGTGTGCCGGAGGACCCCGGGGAAGAACGGCGGCCCCGAGAGGGGTGCTTTTTGCTGATAAGTGCCCAGGGGTCACTGCTGTTGGGCTTCGAGGTGTTGATGGGGTCGGATGGCGTCCGGTAAGTGAGGACGGTGTCGGGCCTAGGCCGGCTTAAAACCCCCTCGCAGTCGCGGCTCTTCTGCCGCACAATAAAAGTATCAGAGGGTAGCCTGGGATGAGGGGAAGGTGTCTGGGGTGCGTATGGTTCTCACCCGGTATCTGATGTCCAGGATTCCTGTGGATGACGGACATCAGAGACAGAGCTCCCTAGAAGTGCGGCCGTTCCCCTTCGCGCCAAGCCACGCCCTGTCCTTGATACTTTTTATTTGCACTAACATCAGGGCAAACTACTGGGGTGTCCCCCTCTTCAAAGTCCAAGCAATACCAATGCACAAGGTTTTAGCAGAGTGTTAATAAGCTATGGAATGGGGTGGGGAGGGAGGGGAGTCACAGGTAAGAATAGTCATAAAATAGGGGTTTGAATAGCAGTTTAGGAAACCAAGGTTCACATTTGGTCCTTTGGTCCTTGTGCCAAATAGAATTATCATTCTTAGTTCAAAAGTTTTCCTTTCCGGAGTAGTTTTGAAGTTCCCTTTAGGAAACAAAACATCCATAGTGTGGTCTGGTTGTAGGAAATTATGTTCCACAGGTGTGCATTCCATATCTCTTTCCCTGCCTTATCTCGCCAGCTATCCAAGTTTAATTACCATTGCTGTGTATGTTTGTGTTTTGATTGTCTTATTAACCACTTCCCGACCGCCGTATGCAGAATGACGGCCGGGAAGTGGTTCAGTTATCCTGACTGGGCTTTATATGACGTCTTCAGGATAACAAGCCGCCGCGCGCCCGGGGGGGGGGGGCGCACATCGCGGCGATCGGTGGTGTGGGAGGTCAGTCTGACCCCCCGCAATACCGATCTTGGTAAAGTGCTTCCATCCGAAGCATGTGATCAGCCGTGACCAATCACAGCTGGTCACAGTGTAACACAGGAAAGCCATTTATTGGCTTTTCCTGTACTCGGGTCTGCAGACCTGAGTAGAGGAGAGCCGATTGGCTGCTCTCCTGACAGTGAGTGTCTGTGCTGATGATTTATCAGCACAGCACCCCCTTGGACTGCCACACTAGACCACCAGGGAGCCTGCCCAGGTACCACCAACAATGTGCCCACCCAGGACCACCAGGGAGCCAACCAGGGACCACCAGGGAGCTGATCTGGACCAGCAGGGAGACCACCCTAGACCACCAGGTAAGGGGCATAGTGCTCAATATGAATGGCACTCAGTGCCACCTTCAGATGCCACCCTAGACCACCAGGGAATGGCCCCTTTCAGTACATATGCCCACCAGTGCCCACCAGTGCCCCTATCAGTGTGTACCAATGCCCCTATCAGTGCAAACCAGGGCCACATATCAGTGCCCACCAGTGCCACCTACTAGTGCCCACCTATCAGTGCCCATCAGTGCCCAGTGCTGCCTATGAGTGCCAATCAGTGCCGTCTATGAGTGCCCATCAGTGCCGCTTATCAGTGTCCGTCAGTGCTGCATATCAGTGCCCATCAGTGTTGTATATCAGTGCACGTCAGTGCTGCTTATCAGTGCCGCTTAACAGTGCTCATCATTGCTGCATATAAGTGCCTCATCATCAGTGCCACCTCATCAGTGCCACCTCATTAGTGCCAATCAGTACTGCCACATCAGTGCCCGTCAGTGTAGCCTCATCAGTGCCCATCAGTGATGGAGAAAATTTACTTATTTACAAAGTTTTGTGACAGAAATAGAGAGTTTTTTTTTCAAAATTTTTTTTGTTTATAGCGCAAAAAATAAAAACCGCAGGGGTGATCAAATACCACCAAAAGAAAGCTTTATTTGTGGAAACAAAATGATAAAAACTTTGTTTGGGTACAACGTTGCACGACTGCGCAATTCTCATTCAAAACGCAACAGCACTGAAAGCTGAAAATTGGTCTGGTAGGAAAGTGTTCTAAGTGCATAGTATTGAAGTGGTTAAAGGAGAAGTTTGGCCAAAGTTATTTTGGCTATATTTCTCCTATGGATCAAATGAGTGCAGTTTATTTTGCACTCCTGTGGTCCATTTTCAGCAAGCTGAAGCCTGCTTTTGGCTGATGTCACAGAGCCAGTTCAGGCTCTGAAAAAATCCAGAGAACAATCTGAGACGTACACAAAGGTTTTGCTAGTGTGTTCAGTATGGGAGCAGAAAAACTTGAAATATGTGTATTAGTTTCCATCTAATTAGCTTTTGTTCATCACTTCACAGGCAGCAAAAAATGAAATGAAATGAAATAGCTATTACTCTGTGGACTATATATATATAATTTACTGTTTGATATTTTGTTATAGCCAGATGATGTGAATTAATCCCTGTACAGAATGCTGCAGCGATAGAGTCCAACTGAAGTAGGCGGTTGGATTTTTCAACTTTTTAACATGGAGTATATTGAGATAATTAGTAAATTTCTTTCTATTTTTAACCACTTCAACCCCGGGAGGATTTACCCCCCTTCCTGACCAGAGCATTTTTTGCGATTAGGCACTATGTTGCTTTAACTGACAATTGCGCAGTCATGCGACCTTGTACCCAAACAAAATTTACGTCCTTTTTTTTCCACAAACAGAACTTTCATTCGGAGGTATTTGATCACCTCTGTGGTTTTTATTTTTTGAGCTATAAACAAAAAAAAGTGACAATTTTGAAACAAAAAATATATTTTTTTACTTTTTGCTATAATATCCAAAAAAAAATATAAAAAAAATATTCATCAATTTAGGCCAATATATATACTTCTACATTTTTTTAGTAAAAAAAAAATCGCAATCTGCGTATATTGATTGGTTTGCGCAAAAGTTATCCCAAACTATGGGAATAGATTTATGGCGTTATTATTTTTTTTACTAGTAATGGCGGCGATCTGTGATTTTTATTGGGACTGCGATATTTCGGCGGACAGATCGGACACTTTTGACACTTTTTTGGGACCACTGACATTTATACAGCGATCAGAGCTAAAAATATCCACTGAATGTATAAATGTCACTGGCAGGGAAGGGGTTAAGACTAAGATGCGTTCAAGGCGTTAACTGTGTTCCCTCATTGTGTTCTAACTGTGTGGGGGCTGGGCTGGCAGGGACATAACAGATCTCATTGATCCCGATGACAGGGATCAGTAAATCTGTCACATCCCCCCTCACAGATTGTGTTTACATTGGCGGTTCCCCGCTCTGCCTCGCTATTATGCGATCATGGGTTATGGTCAGGCACGAGAGCAAACCACCGGCGGCTGCGAGTGCGCGCTGGGAGAGCTTGAAGGCGAGGACGTTCAGGGATGCCCTCCCGGCAATTCAGATGCGTGCTGTAGCCGTCTTTCGGTTAACTGGTTAAAGTATGTAGCCCAGTCTGCAGTTCCTGTTAGAAAGGGACTATAAGATTGTTTTGCCTTGGGAGACACTCATACTGGCACTGCTATAGAAGAGACCATTGTCACATAATACAGAACAGCTGGTGTTCAACTGCCCTCCATCAAAGGGGACAAGCTGAGGACATGAACTGCTGCAACTTTTGAGAGGAAACGTATTTGATTAGCTACTACTTAAAAACTAATGTAGGCCATAGGTTATTAAATTTTCTTCCCTGCAACCATGGGTTGCATGAAGGAAAATCATCCCATTCCCTCATCAACAGTCAACATTGATGAGGAAATCCCTCTCACAGGGCTATTGTGTTCTCCCGGCAGGTGGCGCAGGACCTGTCCCTACCGGGAGAACACAGCGGTTAGCCACTGGCAATAATCACACACTAAAAATCTGGTACGCTGCATGTACCCATGTTGGTTGATGGATCTGCTGAACCGGATAGAGATTCGATCCATCTATAGCCAGCTTAAGTCACCTTTATTAAAAAGTAATAAATGCACATTTTTTTGCAGATTAAAATGTGCATTTATCAATTTTTTAACAGAAGCCTGCAAAGTATTGCACCCACAATCAGCAGATCACGGGTGCAATTCCAGACTCCTGCACAGTAAGTACCTCTGTATGGGTTGTCAGCTTGCAAGCTAGAGGGAGTTTGAATGGACTATGAGCATACGAATCAGTACGCTCGCAGCCAGTTCAAACTATAAGTCCATTTGTTGCAGTGGGTGAGAAGAGCATGTACTAGAGCTTGAAATGTTACATCCTATATATGATAACATGCTCCAGGTTAACCGGTTTTGTGTCATTTTTGGTGTGTATGTATTTTGGTTTTGGGGGATATATACAGTATATATAAATGATCAAGTATTGCAATCAATATTCCCAGCCCAGCTAGGTGTGCAAGAGAGTGCAGTGCTGTTCCCAGCAGAGGCAGATCCAGTGGGGGGGCAACAGGGCAATTGCTCCCCCCGAGAATATAGTGAGCTCACCTCCTCTCTGGCAAAGACCTGTGCAGTGCGGTCTGAATACATCTCATCATAGGATCCGGAAGACACATAACTTTCCTCTCCTGCATTCTCCTGCTCTTATCTCCCCCCTCCCCCAGCGCTCTCTGTCCTGTCTGCTGCTGCGGAGAGTGTAGACACTACAGCGAGCGGGGGGAGATAAGAGCAGGAGAACTCGTGGACGTGTGGATCGACCCGACCCTTATAACTAACGTTATGAACTAGTAAATATATATGACATATATAGGGGGTTTTGGTTTTATGTATGTGTGGTTTTTACTGTGTTTTGGCCAATTGGACCTCGTACAATAGTATATA
>BLSH010032427.1:4796-15272 GCA_018402905.1 Glandirana rugosa
GGGATTACGTCATCCTCTACCAAAATCTTACTATTTGAGAGGGAGTCTCGTGGTTGTCTTTGGAGTTCTGTTGGTGCTCTGAGGGAGAGTTTATCATTCTAAAACCATCTCCTACTGCATTAGGGTGAGCATCCTGTTGGTGCTCTGAGGGGGAGTTTATCGTTCTAAAACCATCTACTACTGCATTATGGAGAGGTTCCTGTTGGTGCTCTGAGGGAGAGTTTATCATTCTAAAACCATCTCCTACTGCATTTGGGAGAGGTTCCAGTTGGTGCTCTGAGGGAGAGATTATAATTTTAAAACCATCTACGACTGCATTAGGGACAGGTTCCTGTTGTTGCTCTGAGGGAGAGTTTATCATTCTAAAACCATCTACTAATGCATTAGGGAGAGGTTCCTTTTGGTGCTCTGAGGGAGAGTTTAACGTTATAAAACCATCTACTACTGCATTAGGGAGAGGTTCCTTTTGGTGCTCTGAGGGAGAGTTTATCATTCTAAAACCATCTACTACTGCATTAGGGAGAGGTTCCTGTTGGTGCTCTGAGGGAGAGTTTATCGTTCTAAAACCATCTACTACTGCATTATGGAGAGGTTTCTGTTGGTGCTCTGAGGGAGAGTTTATCATTCTAAAACCATCTCCTACTGCATTAGGGTGAGCATCCTGTTGGTGCTCTGAGGGGGAGTTTATCGTTCTAAAACCATCTCCTACTGCATTAGGGAGAGGTTCCTGTTGGTGCTCTGAGGGAGAGTTCATCGTTCTAAAACCATCTGCTACTGCATTAGTGAGAATTTCCTGTTGGTGCTCTGAGTGAGAGTTTATCATTATAATACAATCTCCTACTGCATTAGAGAGAATTTTCTGTTGGTGCTCTGAGGGAGAGTTTATCATTCTAAAACCATCTACTACTGCAATAGGGAGAGGTTCCTCTTGGTGTTCTGAGGGAGAGTTTATCACTGTAAAACCATCTACTACTGCATTAGGGAGAGGTTCCTGTTGGTGCTCTGAGGGAGAGTTTATAGTTCTACAATCGTCCCCTACTGCATTAGGGAGAGGTTCCTGTTGGTGCTCTGAGGGAGAGTTTATTGTTCTAAAACCATCTACTACTGCATTAGGGAGAGGTTCCTGTTGTTGCTCTGAGGGAGAGTTTATCGTTCTAAAACCATCTCCTACTGCATTAGGGAGAGGTTCCTGTTCGTGCTCTGAGGGAGAGTTTATCGTTCTACAACCATATCCTACTTCATTAGGGATAATTTCCTGTTGGTGCTCTGAGGGAGAGTTTATCGTTCTAAAACCATCTCCTACTGTATTAGGGAGAGGTTCCTGTTGGTGCTCTGAGTGAGAGTTTATCTTTCTAATACAATCACCTACTGCATTAGGTAGAGGTTCCTGTTGTTGCTCTGAGGGAGAGTTTATTGTTCTAAAACCATCTACTACTGCATTAGGGAGAGCTTCCTGTTGGTGCTCTGAGGGAGAGTTTATCGTTCTAAAACCATCTACTGCTGCATTAGGGAGAGGTTATTGTTGGTGCTCTGAGGGAAAGTTTATCGTTCTAAAACCATCTCCTATTGCATTAGGGAGAGGTTACTATTGGTTCTCTGAGGGAGAGTTTATCGTTCTAAAACCATCTCCTACTGCATTAGGAAGAGGTTCCTATTGGTGCTCTGAGGGAGAGTTTATTATTCTAAAACCATCTCCTACTGCATTAGGGAGATGTTCCTGTCGGTGCTCTGAGTGAGAGTTTATCATTCTAATAAAATCTCCTACTGCATTAGGGAGAATTTCCTGTTGGTGCTCTGAGGGAGAGTTTATCGTTCTAAAACCATCTACTACTGTATTAGGGAGAGGTTTCTGTTGCTGCTCTGAGGGAGAGTTTATCGTTATAAAAATATCTCCTACTGCATTAAGGAGAGGTTCCTGGTGGTGCTCTGAGGGAGAGTTTATCGTTATAAAACCATCTACTACTGCATTAGGGAGAGGTTCCTGTTGGTTCTCTGAGGGAGAGTTTATAGTTCTAAAACCATCTCCTACAGCATTAGGGAGAGGTTCCTGTTGGTGCTCTGAGGGAGAGTTTATTGTTCTAAAACCAGAGATTATCATTCTAAAACCATCTACTACTTCATTAGGGAGAGGTTCCTGTTGGTGTTCTGGGGGAGAGTTTATAGTTCTAAAACCATCTACTACTGCATTAGGGAGAGGTTCCTGTTGGTGTTCTGGGGGAGAGTTTATCGTTCTAAAACCATCTCCTACTGCATTAGGGAGAGGTTCCTGTTGGTGCTCTGAGGGAGAGTTTATCGTTCTAAAACCATCTACTACTGCATTAGGGAGAGGTTCCTGTTGGTGCTCTGAGGGAGAGATTATCTTTCTAAAACCATCTACTACTGCATTAGGGACAGGTTCCTGTTAGTGCTCTGAGGGAGAGTTTATCATTATAAAACCATCTACTACTGCATTAGGAATAAATTCCTGTTGGTGCTCCGAGGGAGAGATTATCATTCTAAAACCATCTACTACTGCATTAGGGAGAGGTTCCTGTTGGTGCTCTGAGGGAGAGTTTATCGTTCTAAAACCATCTACTATTGCAATAATGAGAGGTTCCTGTTGATGCTCTGAGGGAGAGTTTATCATTATAAAAATATCTCCTACTGCATTAAGGTGAGGTTCCTGTTGGTGCTCTGAGGGACAGTTTATCGTTATAAAACCATCTCCTACTGCATTAGATGGAGGTTACTGTTTGTTCTCTGAGGGAGAGTTTATCGTTCTAAAACCATCTCCTACTGCATTAGGGAGAGGTTCCTGTTGGTGCTCTGAGGGAGAGTTTATTGTTCTAAAACCATCTTCTACTGCATTATGGAGAGGTTCCTGTTGGTGCTCTGAGGGAGAGATTATCGTTCTAAAACCATCTACTACTGCATTAGGGACAGGTTCCTGTTGGTGCTCTGAGGGAGAGCTTATCATTATAAAACCATCTACTACTGCATTAGGGACAAATTCCTGTTGGTGCTCTGAGGGAGAGATTATCATTCTAAAACCATCTACAGAAAGAGTGAAGTTGGCAGCGCAATCACGGGAGTGAGGGTTGGGAGAGCCCGGACAGTTTGAGGCTGGGGACTCTTTGGGTGGGGGAGGGGGGAAAGGGACAGGTACTCGGCTTGCCCCCCCGGTGGTTGGGCAGGTGGGGGTATGGTCGAGTGACCTGGGGGAACAATGGGCAATGTTCAAAAAGTCTATATGTACAAAGGTATGTACAAATGTCTGTATGTACAAAAGTCTTGGTATAGTCTATTTGCTGGGATGGTGGAAATCCACTGTGACACTGGTAGGCTGCACCACTAAGAAGTAACCGGACTCCTGTGGGTAACAAAGAACAAGAAAGGTGTGCCTCTAAGTGCAGTAGTGTAAAAAAACAATTTTATTAAACAAGATTAAAACTACTCACAATGGTAGTATGCAGGTGCGCATTGCAGTGTCAGCCACTGCTCGCTATGGTTGTCCTTTGATCTTTCTGGAATGGCTGCTGGGATGAGGTCCTGGTCTGCCTGGCGGTGGTGGGCTGGGGGGGCGGCGTCGGTGGTTCCCGGCGTCTCCTCCTCTGGTTCCGGTTGGTTTTTGCCGCGAACGACCGTTCGGGCATCCGTTCGGTCCGTGCAGGGCAGATACAGGTGGTCCTCTCGTCCAATGGGCAGCTGGAGACGGCGACGCGTTGCGGGACTCCGCCCCTTCTTCAGGCCATGATTGTTTGTCAATGGTGCTGGGGGGATTTTAAGGAGCACAAGGTGGGAGGGGTTTATGTTCAAATTACACCTCCTTGGACAGTTGGTGCTGATTGGCGGCAGACAACCGTGGGGGGAGGGATGGTACAGATGTATATACACAAATAGAATATCGTGGGTAAATGGCAAAAAATCTATATATAAAAAATATATATAAAAAGTGTTACAGTAAAAGCTTTAAGACCATATAAAATTCTATATAAAATTCCATGTAAAAACTTTTTTGACACGTTTAGGAATATTCCAGCGTTTTAACAACATTAAAATACACTATTAATGAACTAATGATTCTAGATAAAACGCCTTAAAATGGATAATTAAACTGGTGGCTGGTAAGAACTGGTGTTACTACGAAATTTGTAAGTTATTATAAACAATTATTATAAAATATTATAAAATTGTTGTAAGATTATTATAAGATACCACATCCATATACGGTCTATACATTCCATAAAATTTCTCTAATAATTGAGTAAACCAATATGTGAAGCATGTATGAGATATATAAAACCATTGCAAATCAAGCGTATGTGGAGATCTATGATCTATAAAATATCTAAGATGAATAAAAATATGCAACCCATATGTAAACATATATAAAAAATTATGAAATTATGGAGGCACTGGTGCGGGGGTAGCCAGGGTAAAATGTGCCAGCAAGGGTTATGGGTGAAGCAGATAAACACAGCTTGGGGCATATTTAGCCGTGAATGGTATGAGATGGGGGGTGCCCTAAGGCGTCCTGGGGGCCGGCATGTGTTGTGGATAAAAAGACTTGGGGCTGTGGGGACCTGCTGTGTTCTTCAGGCTGGATGGTCAGAGGTGGATGCTGTTGAGGTGTTCTGGCTGAAGTTTGTTTATCAAATGAATACGTTACTGTCAATTTCCTCATTGAGTCCTCCTGGTGATAAAAGATCTAAATGATATATCCAATACATCTCCTGTTGGCATAGCTTTTTATATCGTTCTGCTGGTGGTAGGGTATTGGGTATGGCTTCAATTATCCATACTTTGAGTTCAGCTGATGACTGGTCGTGGTGTGTCAGGAAGTGTCTGGGCACACTGTGGTTATCTTTGCCTCCTTCCACAAACCTGCGATGTTTGCCAAATCTCTGTCTTAGGGGCCTGATGGTATGACCCACATAGTATAGATTACAAGGGCATGAGAGGCAGTATATGACAAAGTCCGTGGAGCAATTAAAAAATTGGGAGATCTGGTATGCTTTGCCTTTTATGGTGAAATGTTTTTGCCCATGGTTCACATGTTTACAAGTCAGGCATAGTGTTTTCTTGCACTGATACATGCCCACCAATGGGATGAGGCAAAGATGGTTAGGGCCTTTTTTGGGAGATGCTTTCAGCTTACTGGGAGTTATCCTGCTTTTGATTTCCTGGCTTTCCGGTAGGTTACACTGGGGCGGGGCAGCAGAATGGTTTTGAGGTGTGGGTCTTCCAAAAGTATTGGGCAGTGTTTGTTGATGACTCCCTCCATTTTCTTGTGCTGGTTGTGAAACTGGGTGGTGAATCTGATGGAGTTGGTGTTTTGTTGACGGGCGGCATGAGCGGTGGTGGAGGGGAGAGTGGCACAATCTCGATGGGCTTTTGTGACCAGATCAGGCGGGAAACCCTTCTGGATAAATTTTTCAGTTAAGGGTTTGCTGAGAAGATGGTAGTCACTGTCTTGCGTGCAGTTCCTCCTGAGTCTACAGAATTGGCTCTTGGGTATATTTTTAATCCACCTTGGGTGGTGACAACTTTGAAAGTGTAGGTATGAATTTCCGGCTGTTGGTTTGGTATAGTTCTTAGCCATGATGGTGGATCCTTGGTGGAACAGGGTCAGGTCTAAGAAGGCAATCTCATTGACGGCGTTGGAGGAGGTGAATGATAGGCCAAACTTGTTGTTATTGCAATACTCAGTGAACTGCTGGACTGATGTGTCTGTACCGTCCCAAATGATTAAAATATTGTTTATATATCGACCATAAAATATTATGTGGGTGGCAAACGGGTTGTTGTGCCATATGTGGGTGAGCTCCCAATGGCCCATGGTTAGGTTGGCGTAGCTCGGTACAAAATTTGCGCCCATCGCGGTGCCCATTAGCTGGAGGAAAAACTGGCCATTAAATTCAAAATAGTTATGTGTGAGGCAGAATTCAACTGCCTCCACTATAAACTCTGCTTGTTCTGGATGGATACTGTCACTGCTAGATAAGAAGTGAGATATGGCTCTGATGCCGATGGCATGTGGTATTGATGTATATAGGGAGTTGACATCCAATGCGATCCATCTGTATGTGGATTCCCATTTGTAGTGGTGGATTTTCTCCATGAGGTCGGTTCCGTCTCTAATGTAGGCCGGTAAGTCCTGGGCCAGGGGTTGTAGGAATTTTTCAGCATATTGTGAAAACTGGTTGGTGATACTAAACATGGCTGCTACAATTGGTCTGCCAGGAGGGTGCTCGCTGTTCTTGTGGATTTTTGGTATATGATAAAAATAGGGTGTATGATAAAAAATATTGTTAAAAAATTGAAATTCCTGTTTGGTGAGGATGCCCCGTTCCTTTGCTTTAGTGGTCAAATTGCGTGCTTCAAAAGTGTATTGTTCTGTGGGATCGCTGCGTAATATTTGATATGTGGCTTTGTCATTGAGGAGTCTGTAGGCTTCTTCAAGATAGTGGCTTTTGTCTTGGATGACGATGCCTCTGCCCTTGTCTGCAGTTTTTATGATGATATTGGAGTCATCAGTCAATTCTCGTAGTGCTGTCTTCTCAGCAGGGATTAGGTTGGAGGATTGGTGGTCCTTTTTAGATGCCTGAGTATTGCACATTTTAATTAGTTCTGAGTACACTACCTAATAGTAGGTTTGTATATAAGGCCCTTTGCTGCTGGTGGGGTTAAAGACGGATTTGGGTCGAAAGGCGGTATGTTGTATGTGGGGGGGATTTTGGTAAGTCTTGATGGTAGGTGAAGGGTTCAATGTTGTCATCAAGGTATAGCTCCTCTTGTATATGTAATGCTTCCGTCTCCTGGTGGTTGAATTCTGGTACTGTAGGCGATGTGGAGGGAAGAAGATCTGGTGATGGATGTTTTTTTGATTTGATTTCAAAGTGTCTTTTTAATGTAAGATTCCTGATGCATGCATTAAGATCCTTAAATAGGGTGAAGGGGTTGGGGTGACTGGTGGGAGCGAAGTTCAGCCCCTTTTGGAGCAATGATCTTTCTGCCAGAGTTAGCATGTGGGAGTAGAGGTTGAATATTTTGATGGTGTCCTTTGTTTCACCCTCTTTGGGCTTCCCCTTGTTTCTGTGCATTATTCTTCCCCCTCGCTTATCTCTGACCCTAACTTTCTTTTCCTGGGTAGCGTGGGGGGATACTCTAAAAAATCATCCGCTGCGGTGATGGGTGTTTCAGCCTCTGTGGCTCCAGAATGGCGTGTGCCCGTATCTGTGGTATTTGGATCCTTGGCTCTTGGTGTGTCCTGTACGGTTTTGGTATCCGGAGGAGGGTGGTGGGTGTTTTTTTCCGTGCAGGGATTAAGGGCTGCAGGGTGTAGCTGGGTCCTCGTTGGATTGTTTTGTGCAGGTGCCCCATTGGCTTTTTTTCTGGATTGCTGTTCTTGCTTTTTATTCGATATGGTGGGATCTGTGGATGGCTCTTTTCCTTTTGGTTGTTGTGAGTTGGAATTCGGCAGGGCAATGGTTGATGGTGCGGTACCTTTGTGCTTGCCAGTATGGCTGGAGGATTTTGAGCGGACTCTGGCGGTGGGTGGGTGGTGGCTGGGTGGTCTAGCTGTGGCTGGTCGGCGAGATGTGGCTGGTTGACCAGGCTGGTTCCGTGGTTGTGGTATTTGGTAGTTAGGTGGTGTGTCCTACGTGTGAGAAAGGGGTCGGTGCCCAGAAGAGGGGGTGGATGAGTGGAGGGTCGCTCCGTGCTCCGGTCCTTTGGTGTGGGTTTCCGGGTTCTGTTGTGTTTCTGCTTTTTTCAATTGAAGACCTTATTCAAGTTGTAGTCATCAAGGTATCTGCTGACCTTTCCCATTTTGATGCTGATAGTGGAATCTTCTTTCTTTTTATTATGGTTTTTCAGAATGTGGTACCATTTAATTGGTAAATGGTTGGTGAGTGTGGTTAGGACCTGGATCTGTTCTTTTAGTTCCTGAATGGTCTGTTGGTACTTGTGCTCTCTCTGTTTAATGATTAGTTGCATCCATTTCTGGGTGCAAAATTCTGCTAGCCGAGACCACTCTATGGCTAGTTCAGGGGACAAGAAGGGACAAGTTTTTAGGATTCTGAGACCTCTAGGTGTGATGTGGTGTGTGAGGTATTCTAGCAGAAAAAACTTATCCCACCAATGATGGTTAATGGTATCTATAGTGTGTTCTATTTTCCTGAACACCTTGGTGCATTTGGCCGTGAGTTCTGGGGATAAAAGTACATTTGTTGCAAAAAAGTCTGTGGGAAACAATGTATACAGTTCATCAAGGATTTCATACTTAATGACTTCAATATTGTGTATGAACTCCATGGAGATATGGTGGTATATATACAAATAACCCTGTTATAATCAATAACAACAGTATGTTAGACGTCAGACCAGAGAGCGAAAGACATGGGGATGGTACGTGCTTAATGATACCTAGGTCTGGAGGTGACCCAACAAACACTCTGTGTAATGCAGCTGCACAGGTCGGTTAAACATGGAACATGGAGTGAAGTTGGCAGCGCAATTACGGGAGTGAGGGTTGGGAGAGCCCGGACAGTTTGAGGCTGGGGACTCTTTGGGTGGGGGAGGGGGGGAAGGGACAGGTACTCGGCTTGCCCCCCCCGGTGGTTGGGCAGGTGGGGGGATGGTCGAGTGATCTGGGGGAACAATGGGCAATGTTCAAAAAGTCTATATGTACAAAGGTATGTACAAATGTCTGTATGTACAAAAGTCTTGGTATAGTTTATTTGCTGGGATGGTGAAAATCCACTGTGACACTGGTAGGCTGCACCACTAAGAAGTAACTGGACTCCTGTGGGTAACAAAGAACAAGAAAGGTGCGCCTCTAAGTGCAGTAGTGTAAAAAAACAATTTTATTAAACAAGATTAAAACTACTCACAATGGTAGTATGCAGGTGCGCATTGCAGTGTCAGCCACTGCTGGCTATGGTTGTCCTTTGGTCTTTCTGGAATGGCTGCTGGGATGAGGTCCTGGTCTGCCTGGCGGTGGTGGGCTGGGGGGGCGGCGTCGGTGGTTCCCGGCATCTCCTCCTCTGGCTCCGGTTGGTTTTTGGCGTGAACGACCGTTCGGGCGTCCGTTCGGTCCGTGCAGGGCAGATACAGGTGGTCCTCTCGCCCAATGGGCAGCTGGAGACCCTTCCCACCTTGTGCTCCTTAAAATCCCCCCCACCACCATTGACAAACAATCATGGCCTGAAGAAGGGGCGGAGCCCCGCAACGCGTCACCGTCTCCAGCTGCCCATTGGACGAGAGGACCGCCTGTATCTGCCCTGCATGGACCGAACGGACGCCCGAACGGTCGTTCGCGCCAAAAACCAACCGGAGCCAGAGGAGGAGACACCGGGAACCACCGACGCCGCCCCCCCCAGCCCACCACCGCCAGGCAGACCAGGACCTCATCTCAGCAGCCATTCCAGAAAGACCAAAGGACAACCATAGCCAGCAGTGGCTGACACTGCAATGCTCACCTGCATACTACCATTGTGAGTAGTTTTAATCTTGTTTAATAAAATTGTTTTTTTACACTACTGCACTTAGAGGCGCACCTTTCTTGTTCTTTGTTACCCGTCAAATAAGGGACGTGATCGTGGTGCTGCTGGTGTTGGTGGTGTTGCAGAAGCTCCTTTTGCAAGGAGAGGACGTGGTCGATCTGTGCCAGCTACACGCACAAGTGAATCACCTTCCTCAGGTAGCCGACAGAACCTTCAACGTTATATGGTAGGCCCAAATGGCGCTCAACGAATGGTGAGGCCACAACAAGTACAGGCGATAGTAGATTGGGTGGCTGCCAATGCCTCTAGTTCTTTCACATTGTCTCCTACCCGGTCCCTTGATGAAAGCTCAGAGTTGGCACCTGAACCCCATGGCCATTTGTCTTTCACCTCAGCCCCTTGTAAATCACCCAAGCAGTCTGAGCCCCAATTCATGCAGCAGTCTCTTATGCTTTTTAATGACTCTGCTAGTGTGCTTTCCGTGGGCCATCCACATAGCCCTGCCCCAGAAGTGGAAGACATTGAGTGCACCGATGCCCAACCACTTCTGTTGCAGGATGAGGACATGGGAACACCAGTGCAGCACATTTCTGATGATGATGAAACACAGGTGCCCACTGCTGCGGCTTTCCACAGTGTGCAGACTGACAAGGAGGGCAGTGGTGAACGGTGGGTGGAAGATGATGTGGAGGATGATAAGGTCCTAGACCCCACATGGAATGAAGGTCATCGAGTGACATGTGCACACACTCCAGAAGACGTCCTATTGGTAACGAAACGTGTTGGGTTTTGCTGTACCCTTGAACAATGCTATAGACGATACGGATGATGAGCTCATGTTTACTGCGTTTTATGTAAGTTGTTATACCGTTTTTTTTTTAATTTCATAAGGATTTTATGCTATGGTGAGATTTTATTTCCTTACATGGATGGATGAGCCTGTGTGATGTTTCACCTATGGTGGTCTGAAGATTGGACTTCTGGTGTTTAT